>PVKU01000299.1:0-280798 GCA_004027475.1 Anoura caudifer
GTCCTCTTACCATGCCGCCATCTTCTCTCCCTACTTGTTTGAGTTCCATAAGTTCTTTATAAATTTTAGATATTAATCCTTATGAGGTATATCACTGGAGAATATGTCCTCCCATTTACTGGGCTATCTTCTTATTTTATTGATAGTTTTCTTTCTTTTGCTGTGCAAAAAAATTCTAGTTTGATGTAGTCCCATTTGTTTACTTTTTCAACTTGTTTCTCGTGCGTGAGGTGACAAATCAGAAAAAATATTGCTATGAGCATAGTGACATGGGCTTATTTCTGGGCTCTCTATTCTGTCCATTTGTCTATGTTTCTGTTATTATGCTAGTACCAAACTGTTTTGATTATAGTGGCCTTGTAACATAGTTTGATATCAGGTATTATGATCCCTCTTACTTTGTTCTTCTTTCTCAAAATTGCTGAGACTATTTGGGGCCATTTATGGTTCCATATAAATTTCTGAAATATTTGTTCTAGATCTGTGAAATATGCCATTGGTATTTTAATAGGGATTGCATTGGATCTATAGATTGGTTTGGGTGGTATGGACATTTTGATGATGTTAATTCTTCCAATCTATGAACATGGTATATGCTTCCATTTGTTTGTGTATTCCTTAATTTCCTTCTTCAGTGTTCTGTAATTTTTTGTGTATAGGTTTTTCAGGTCCTTGGTTAAGTATATTCGTAGGTATTTTATTTTTCCTGTTGCTATATCAAATGGGATTTTTTCCTGATTTTGTTTTCTAATATTTCATTGTTGGTGTACAAAAATGCCTTTGATTTCTGAATATTGACTTTGTATCCCACTGTTTTATTAAATTCACTTATTAGGTTAAGTAGTTTTTTTGTGGAGTCTATAGGGTTTTCTGTATACACTAACATGTCATCTGCAAACAACGACAGGTTTACTTACTCCTTTATAATTAGGATGCTTTTTTTTTAAATTTTTTGTCTGATCACTGTGACTGGAACTTCTGATACTACATTGAACAGAAGTGGTGAAAGTGTACACTCTTGTCTTGTTCCTGATCTTAGGGGGAACGCTTTTAGTTTTTGCCCATTGAGTATGATGTTGGCTGTAGGTTTCTCATGTACGAACTTTAATATGTTGAGGTATGCTCCTTCTACTACCACTTTGCTGAGTGTTTTTGTCATAAATGGGTGCTGTACTTTATCAAATGCTTATTCTGCATCTATTGATATGATCACATGTTTTTTCTTTCATTTTGCTTATGTGATATATTATGTTTATTGATTTGTGTTTATTGTACCTGGGATGAATCCAACTTGATCATGGTGTATGATCTTATTAATGTATTGCTGGATATGATTTGCCAATATTTTGTTGAGGATTTTAGCATCTATATTCATCAGTTATATTGGCCTGTAGTTTTCTTTCTTTGGTGTGTCTTTGTCTGGTTTTGGAATTAGGATAATACTGACCTCATAAAAAGATTTTGGTAGTCTTCCTTCTTCTTGGATTTTTTGGAATAGTTTGAGAAGGATCAGGGTGAGCTCTTTGCTAAATGTTCTGTAAGATTCTCCTGTGAAGCTGTCCAGTCCCTGGCTTTTGCCTGCCACATTTTGATTATTGCTTCAATTTCATTAGCGGTTATCAGTCTATTCAGACTTTCTGTTTTACTCAGTTTTGGAAGTTTTTATGTTTCTAGAAATTTGTCCATTTCACATAGGTTTTCAAATTCCTTGGCATATAGTTGTTTGTAGTAATTTCTTACGGTTCTTTGCATTTCTGTGATATCAGTTGTAATTTCTCCTCTTTCATTTCTGATGTTATTTATTTAGGTCCTTTTACCTTTTTTTCTTGATGAGTCTGGTTAAAGGTTTGTCCATCTTGTTTATCTTTTCAAAGAACCAGCCTGGATGTATTGATCCTTTGAATTATTCTTTTAGTCTCTATGTCATTTAATTCTGCTCTGATCTTGATTATTTCCTTCCTTCTACTCACTTTGGGCTTTGTTTTTTGTTATTCTAGTTCTTGTAGATGTAGGGTTAGGTCGTTTATTTGAAATGCTTTAATCTTTTTTAGGTAGGCCTGCTTGCTATGAACTTCCTTCTCAGGACTGCCTTCACTGTGTCTCATAGGTTCTGGGCTATTGTGTGTTCATTTTCATTTGTTTCCAGAAACTTTTTGATTTCTTCCTTCGTCTTATGGTTAACCTGTTCATTGTTTAATAACATGTTATTCAGTTTCCATAGATTTGAATGCTTTTGAGTTTTTTACTTGAGGTTGGTTTCTAGTATCAAGCCATTGTGATCTGAGAAAATGCTTGCTATGATTTCAATTTTCTTGAATTTGCTGATGCTTGTTTTGTGTCCTATTATGTGGTCTACCTTTGAAAATGTTCTATGTGCATTTGAAAAGAATGTATGTTTTGCTTCTTTGGGGTGAAAGGTTCTGTATATATCAGTTAAGCCATTGGATCTAGAGTGTTATTCAAGGCCACAATATCCTTGTTGATTCTTTGTTTGGATGATCTATGTATTGTTGACAGTGGGGAGTTAAAATCCCATACTCTAGGTGTGCTGTTATCTATATCTTTCTTGAAGTCCTCTAAGATTTTCCTTATATATTTGGGTGCTCCCATGTTGGGTATATATATGTTTACAACAGTTATCTTTTTGATGGATTCTTCCCTTAAGTATTATGAAGTGAACTTCTCTATCTCTTTTTATGGCCTCTGTTTTGAAACTTATTTTGTCTGATATAAGTATTGCTAACCTGTTTTTTTTTCCCTGTCCACTTTCTTGGAATAGTTTTTTCCAACACTTCACTTTCAGTCTGTGTAGGTCTTCTGTTCTGAGGTGGGTCTCCTGTAGACAGCATATATGCAGGTCATGTTTTCTTCTCCATTCAGCTACCCTATGTCTTTTGATTGGAATATTTAATCCATTTACATTTAAGGTTATTGATAAGTACCTATTCATTGCTATTTTCCCCTTTTGTAGCTCTGTTCTTCTCTCTCTCTTTTTTGTTTCATCTTTTTAAAGCTGTCTCTTTATCATGTCTTGCAATGCTGGTTTGGTGGAGGTGTATTCTTTTGGCCTCCTTTTATCTGAGAAACTCCTTATTTCACCTTCCATTTTAAATGACAGTCTTGCTGGGTAGAGTAGTCTTGGTTGTAGCACTTTGATTTTTATTACTTGGAATATTTCTTGCCATTCTCTTTTGGCTTGTAGCATTTCTGTTGAGAAATTAGCTGCTAGCCTTATCAGAGCTCTCTTGTATATTATTATCTGTTTCTCCCTTGCTGCCTTTAAGATTTTCTCTTTGTCTTTAACATTTGGCATTTTAATTATGATGTGTCATGGAGCAGGGAATGGTGTTGGGAGATCTGCCAAAAAAATGAAAGTAGACCACCAACTTACACCATACACCAAAATAAACTTAAGGTGGAAAAAGACATACATAGAAGATGTGACACCATAAAAGTCCTAGAGGAATATAGGCTGGAAAATTTCAGATATCCCATGCAAGAATATTTTCACCAATACATCCTCTAGGGCAATGGATATAAAGAAAAGAATAAACAAATGGAATTATATCAAAAGTAAAAGCTTCAGCACAGTTAAAGAAAACATCAACAAAATGGAAAAGGAGCTAACCATATGGGAAAATATATTTGCCAATGATACTTCAGATAAGGGTTTGATCTCCAAAATATATGAGAACTCACATGACTCCATAGCAGGAAGACAGACAATCCAGTTAAAAAATGGGCAACAGACTTGAGCAGACACTTCTGCAAGGATGATATACACAGGGCTCAAAGACACATGAAAAAATGCTCAGCATCGGTAGCCATCAGAGAAATACAAATTAAAACCACAATGAGATACCACTTCACACTGGTCAGAATGGTCATCAGAAACAAATCAACAAACAAGTGCTGGCAAGGTTGTAGAGAAAAGGAACCCTGGTGCACTGCTGAGGGTTTAGTTTTGAATACAAACTGGTAGAGCCACTGCAGAAAACAGTATAGAATTTCCTCAAAAACTAAACCTGGCAATTCCACTGCTGGGATACCTTAAGGATCCTGAAACACCAATTCAAAAGAACCTATGCAACCCAATGCTCATAGTAGCGCAATTTATAATAGCCAGGTGCTGGAAACAGCTTAAGTGCACACTGGTAAATGAGTGGATCAAGAAACTGTGGTATATTTACACAATGGAATACTATACAGCAGAAAGAAAGGAACTCCTGCCTTTCATGACAGCATGGATGGAACTGGAGAGCATTATGCTAAGTGAAATAAGCCAGGTAGCAAAAGACAAATAGCATATGATCTCATCTACAAGGGGAACCTAATCAACAAACCAAACAAGTGAGCAAAATAGAACCAGAGACATGGAAATAAAGAATAAACTGACAGTGTTCAGAGGGGATGGGGGAGTGGGGTAACAGGGGAAAGAAGGCAAAAGGCAATCAAAGAACATGAATAGAGGGCTTGTGGGCATGGACAATGGTGTGGGAATCAACTGTGGGAGCAGGGTAGGGGCAGGGGAGAACAACAGGGAAAAAGGTGGGACAACTATAATTGAACAACAATAAAAAAAGAGAAAAAGATAAAATAAAATAGTTTTGGACAGAGAAAAAATTAAAAAAATACTGCTATGAACAATATCCAAAATTTTACTGTGTATATTATCTTCTAGGATTTTTATGGTTGCAAGTCTAACATTTAAGTCTTTTCTCTAAAATAATAAATAATTTTTCTGTGTCAGAACTAATAGGCTCCATTTCTGAAAGTCTACATTAAAATGTAGCAAAGGTATTTTGGAATGTATACATTCACACACTATATACATATATACACATGTATACACACTAATTTAGAGGTAGTAAAATAAAATTAGGTATAGACTTCTTTAAATCCTACATTTTTGTCATTTATATTCTAAGATGCTGAATCTTAAAGAATACGAATGAGCACACTTACTGGAGCAGAAATGCATTCTGGAAGGCTCCTTAGAAGAGAGGGCATGACCTTCTTCACCCTGTTGTCTAGCCTGCTGCCTGGCACACAGCACTAGTGCCTGGTGCTTCAGCAGGAATTCTGAATCCTAGGGCCCAAGTTTAGGATTGGTAAAGTGTTGAGCCTGGATTCCTTAATGACTGTGATGTCATCATTTCAATCCTGGATTGCAGATCTCCAGGCTGTTTTTGTATGGGAGAAAATAAATGGTTTAAGTCAAATTATTATCAGGGCTCTCTTTGAGTGAAATGTAATTCCTAATGATATATGTTGTTTGGAGAAGAGACAGAGAGAAGTAACATTTATTGAGAGCCTAGTAAATATACTTTATTAGTATACTTTTAGTTCATGTAATCATCAAAACGACACTATGCTTACAGCTGAGAACATTAAAGATTAGTGACACCGAAACTCTTGTTTAGGTTGACACAGCTTAGTATTGAAACTAAAGCAAAATTTAAACCTACCCTGTTTTCCTATCACAGCATGCTAAAATGACTTGCTTATAATAGTACCCAGACCTATGTTGCTTACTAGTGATGAGTGCAAACAGACATTGTTACACCTCACTTAACAAGCAGCATAGAACAGTATTTAAATAAACAAATAAAATTATATATATATTTAACTATTCAACAAAACAGAATTATGTGTCCTTAGTTTGAGTCCTGCTTCTCTCCAGAATCAGCACATAGAACAGTAGAAGTGGCAGTAGGTCTATTTTTGGAGTATAACCTCAGAACTTACTGCCCTCAGCCCACATATAACTATAGTTTTCCTCTCTGGACTTAGATAGGAAGCCATTCAAAAAATCCATCAATTTATCCACCCCTTAATGTATTCACATTTACTGAGTATCTACTACATGCTGTAACAAAAGCTTGGGGGCTACTGCCATCTAGTGCTGCTCCAGACCCTACCATGTACGGTCCCCAACAACAGAGAATCATGCAGTACAAAAGGTCACTAGTGCTAAGGTTGAGAAACCCTGTTCTGTTGTAATTGCATATTTGTATTTATTTTTTGTCTCTCCCACTGAATTGTAAGCTTTTGGAGAACAGGGACTGTGTATTATTCAACACTACATATGCAGGCAGTAACAGGTCCCATGCTTTCCCTTCTACTCTGTAGCTACTGCTGTCATCCCCATCATCTCTCCTACGTGCCTCTGCAATAACCTCCTAACTGGCCTTCTTGCTTCTAATCTCTGCCCTGTGCTCCTTCCACCCCATTTGTTTGGAGAGCAATATTCGAATTCAGTTAAGCATCTTTTCTGCAAAATCTTTGTCCATCTTTTCTCTTCCACCCAAACCCAGGCAGAACTGACTACTCCTGTTTTGGTGCTCCCCATGTACTTTACACAAATTTCATTAAGTGTATCAAAACCTCTATATTCTATACATTAGTTCTTATAGGTGTTTATTCTATTGAACCTTCAGCTCCTTGAAGATAGGGGCTGCTTTTAATTTTTTTATCTCACTGAAACATGGCACTTATTAAGAGCTCAGTATATATCTGTTGAATGAATCTGGTCCAAGCCTCTATTTTCACTGATGAGGAAACAAGACCCGGAGAAGTTAAATGACTTAGCAAAGGTCACCCACCTAATGAGTGGCAGAGTGGAAGGTAGAAGCTACAGATATTGTCTGGCTTTAAGCTTGGGCTCTTGGCACTATTCCTGGGTGCCACTTCATTTGCTTAAAAAGAAGGCATTCATAGCCCCAACATTGGAAGTTGCTAATTTGGATGAACAAAGTTTAATATCAAATACTTTGGTGGATGTATTTGATGAGAAACTACTATTTTTTTTTTTTTTTGGTTGAGAGAAAAAGTGAGCTGAGTAATTTTTAAATGATATATTATTTAATTTTATTCTTACCTTTACCTTTTGCACTCTCTTTTGTCTCTTCTGCCTGGTTGACCTCACCATGTAGCATTTATTTACACGTTTTCAAAGAGTTCAAAATCCCTAAGTACATACCAGCTGAAGACAAACTAAATATTACCACATTCTTCTTACTGACAGAAAGAAAAAAACACACCTGACTTGGATTAAGAATTTACTATAAGTATTTCATTCTTAAATAATCAACTGTAAGTTGCTATTGTTTTTGTTTTTCTATCTAAAGATAAGAGTAAAAAAAAAGAGTAATACATTCCGGACTCCCTTGGAATTACATGACTAAGTTGCCCAATATGAGGAAACTGAGTTTGTATTAGGTTAAGATATTTTTTCTAAATGACCATGAAGATAACTAGCTTGTCCTTTTCATTTATAATCACAAATAAAAAAGAACATTTACCTGGTGAATATTTTTATTTGGAATACTTAAATAGTTCTTAGTATATAACATTAATATGTAAAGGCAGTAAACAGTCCATAAAAACTCTGCACAACAAGCTGTGTTTTAATAATGCAGAGACTCTGCGAAACAGAAACTAATTTCTTCCGGTGAAGTAACGTAAGCAAAAAACAATTTCCTGAAAGAGCTGAAGCTTGTAAGAAAAAGAGGTTCAATATGTACATGTCCTATATAGATGGCAGAACTTAACATCAACCCCAAAAGCATGGGGAAGAGAAAAGATTAAAAAAAAAATGTCTCCAAACCTAGGCTTCTTTCAAGTCTTCTGCTCAAAAGAAAATTAAGGATACTAGTGAATATTCAACTTCCAGTTTCTGCTAATAATAAATTCCATTTCTAAATGTATGAAGTAAGACAACCTTGCCCTGCATTTAGGTTCTCTCCACAGATAAAAGTAGTCTTCATGTTCCTTTTGCAGTTGATGGCGTTTGAGTATGAGAACTGCCAAACCAGGCCCAGAGCCGTTCTGTCAGCTCCGGTTTCTAACCTCCAGTGGAAAGGCAAGCATTTTGCAGACCCTTCTCTCTGGATCAGCAAAACTGCCACTGTAATGAAATCCTGTTCTGCTTGGGCAACTTTTCATTTTAAAGAGGGGCAATAAATAGGGAAGATAATTTTTCTTTTATTTATAGGGAACATCCCACACGTCAAGACCTTGTCCTACCATTATTCCTCATGCAAGCAGTGAGGTACTGGGTGGTATTTGAGTTCTGTCTGACTTACCCACCGCAACTGCTAAAGTCATCTTCTACCTTAGTCTCTCTTGGAGAGGAGCCTGAGGCTGTGAAAAGCCCTCAGTCACTGTCTGCCACACCAGCGACTCTCAGCAGGTATCCTGAACTGGCGTAATTCTCTTGACAGCCCTGAGGTCAGCCTGCCTAGCAATTGAAAAATCTTCTCTTTTCCATCTTCAAATGTTACAATGCACTGTCCTTTGTAGATATGGGCGATGTTCCTGACCCACCACGAGTGTGGTGAATCTGAAAAGCAAAATGTGACCACACAGTAGGACTGAGCTTGGGGACTATATGCAGAAGGAAAATGTCACAAAATGACATAAATTCTTGAAAAACTTTGCCTACCACTGCAGAGAGCTCTGCATTTATCTGCTAAGCTTTCAGAAACCTGCTTCCATCCCCACACCTCCAGCCTCTCTCGTATTTTCCTATTTTGGTCTTAGCTTTCAGGAAGATTTCTATTTTCCAGAACAATTTCATATATTGACTGGTACCCTGTATATTTACAAGGACAAAGACACATTAAATAATAATCATACTCAAGCACATTGCAAAGAATCAAGAAATGTGTGTCAGCTTTAATTTTGAATTGTCTTGTTACTTGTCAGTTTGCCTCTCAGACTCCATGCCAGGAGGCCATAAAAAGTCATCACTACTCTCTAGCTGCTCAACGGTATACATAAAATGAACAGGGGCTTAATTCCCATCTGACTGGCTTCATTTCGCCTGTATCAGCAGAGAGCCAGGGACTGAATGACCCAGCTTCCCATTCATTCTCCCATCAAATTCAAACCAAGTAGAGATGCTCATACCATACCATCCCTGGAGAAAGGAAAGCAGCAAAAAAGAGAACAAAAGAAGTTTTGGAAAAGAGAGCATGTTTTAAAGTAGGCTAATTGGGAAGCTGTCTAGGCATGCCTTTAATCCACAGCGGGGGAAAAATGGTGGTTCTCTCCCACCCTACTCAAAGCCCAGATTACATGTGTATTTCCTTATCGGTATGTACCCTTTAACACTGACCCTGATAGCAGAAGGATGCTTTACAATAGGGTCCCAGAACTTAGAAATGATAAGCCAAGTATCACTTTACTTAACTAGCTCCCTGAATAGAAGGAAGAATGTCACTAAGACATCATCAGCAGAGTCCCTGGAATACAAGTGGTTGTAGGATTGTAAAACCGACCCACTTCAGTCATAGGAACTGATTCTTATGGGAAACTATGCCACTGGCCAACTGGGGGAAAAAGGCTGTTACTGTGATGTGAATGCTTATCACTAGTCTAAAACCTAGCATTGACCTGCTGATATTTCTTTGGTGAAGTAGATCTAATTATAGCCAGCTCTCTAATTCAACGTTCATCATCAAACTGTCACTACAAGGACAAAAATTGTAACAGGGAAAATTAGCATAGTATAGTAGAAAGTACATGTTCAAAAAGGCCCGGGTTAACATTCTTACTGTTAGGTTGAGTCTGTGTGCAACCACAGAGAAGTTACCCAGCCTCCCCCTGTGACAAGGAAACCATGAGCTGCATCAGCACGATACCCATCTTACAGGGGTGTCAGAACCAAGTGAGAGGAGGGCACAGACCCTGGAGCCAGACCCCGGAGCCAGATCCCCGGGGTTTAAAGTCATGCTCCATAACCTCAGGGACCTTGGGTCAGTAAGTGAATCTCCGTCTCCTATCTGTAATTTGTGTGATGGAAATGGTATTAGAATCTGCTTCACAGAATTACAAGACAATGTGTGCATGAGGTTTAGGGCCAAAGCCGGGCACCTGGGGGGTTTACCTACACCCATTCCACCTGTTTCACTAGTGACTGCGGTTACTGTTGTTATTATCATTACCTTTATTTTATCATCCAGAATGTGATTGTGCTCAATAAATAGTCACTTTATTTCTCCCTTTTACATAAACTTTTTTCCCCACCTGAGAATTTTACATGTTTAATACTACATAACATAAATATTATTTGATTATTGTAGCTGTCCCTTTAGATAAATGTTTTAACTGACTCACACTTAGGATGACTGATGGTAGCAACGCTCCTAGAAAATTAAGTTTTAATGAGACCTTGGAGATTCCCTAATTATTGAGCTACTTATTACAAAGATAAAGAATGAGTTATTTCAGTCCCAGAGTGGGTCATTCCCTCCAAGACACAAAATATCCATATATATTTCATAATATTTTTATATAAAATATATTTTTATATATGTTAAAACTGTAGAAAGTCTCTTTGCAATCATGAAATTCTTATATGCTAGTATTTTTTATTTCATTGCTTATTTCCTATTTGTTCCTCACAATTAAAAATGATCACTCAGTCTTTTATATATTATTAGTATAATGTGGCTTCAAAGATTAAGAAAAAATGTGAATATTTTTTATAAAAGATATTTTTCTTTGAGCAGAAGATATACTTTTGTTGACTAGGAAATACCAAGAGTAACTGAAGGACTTCGGGGTTAGGACTCCAAAGTAGGCGGCTGCAACCCAGGGAAAGGCAGGGGGTTGGCCCAGCTTTTCCTATAGATTTTCTTGAAAGATTTTGTATTAGAATCATCCCTACAAAGTGGCTCTCCTAGGGAAACTTTAACTTAATCCCTCCTAAGTATGGCTGATTGCAAAAGTACCTCAAGACTGTCCTACCCAAATGGTGACTTCAGTGCCTGGTGGGGCTTTGTTTAGGGTAGAAAAAAAAGCAACTGGCCCTTCTCTTTCTGCTTTGGCTTATACTGTGTTCTGCCTTCTTAACACTAAGAACAGAGTCTCCTTGGGGGTTCACACAGATTTTTCTCTCCTGTCGTCACAAATTGAACATGTTAAAATGTGTGAGTGTTCCTCATTCATAGATAAACTGAGGCTCAGGCAACCTTTCTAGAATTTATCAAGCAGAGCTACAGGCTGAATCTGATGTCACCTCCAGGGCTCATTCCATAAGGTCAGTTGGACCCTAAGGTCCCTTATACCTTAGTGCCTGACCACCAGCTTATTTGCTTTTTCCTTAATGGTAAACAGGGACCAGAACTTGCCCAAGGGTCCATCATGAGAAAATATAGTGGTGTTAGCAGTAATGAGATTAGTTGTGACTACAAATTGAGCAGGAACCATATCTTTTCAAAAATGAAACCACTGAGCCCTGAACACTGTGGTTCAATTAGCTGGGTGTCATCCTGCAAAGCGAAAGGTTGCCAGTTTGATTCCCTGTCAGGGCACATGCCTGGATTGTGGGTTCTGTCCCTGTTTTTGGCACATACAAGAGGCAACTGATAGATGTTTATCTCATTCTCTTTCTCTCTCCTTTCACCTCTGTCTAAAGATAGACAACTAAAATCTTTTTTTTTTTTTTTAAATGAAAGCACTGAAACTTGTGTATATCCCGCTTACAAGGAATAAACAGTTGTGAATTCCCTCAAAAATGAATATGGGATTGGCAGATAGACTTCCTTCTCTGCACTCCATGTAGGTCTCCCAGCAGTGATGTAATTAAGAGCCCACCACACCTCCTTCCTCTACTCGTTCACGCAGGCAAACGTAATGTCTACTTGGGGAAAAAACCTGTTTCTTTAAATAACTTAACTGCTATTTTTATTAAATCATAAGTATAGCACTGACCATGGTAATTTAATGGTCTTAGAAAGTGGATGGCTAACATACACAATTCAATCATAACGATTATGATGTGGGCTCCACTTTTTCATAGAATGTTTTCTTTCAGCAATAAGTACATCTCATTAAAAAAACTCAGAATGAAAGGATGACACTGTGATTAACCTCAGGTTATCTTTACAACAGCAGACCACATAGCAAATTTCCTCCAGTAAAAGTGCTAATAGTAATTGGGAAAAAAGAATACTGAACACACCCTGGCTGATTTGGCTCAATGGATGGAGTGCCAGCCTGCGAACCAAAGGGTCACAGGTTCGATTCCCAGATTAGAGCACATGCCCGGTTACGGGCCAAGTTCCCAGTAGGGGGTGCGGAAGAGGCAACCACACATTGATGTTTCCCTCTTTCTTTCTCCCTCCTCCCCTGTCTAAAAATAAATAAAATCTTTAAAAAAAGAATACTGAACAAAAGTACCCCATAAGATCTTTAGACAAGTTTTTTACATTAAAAAAGTACTATAAAAACTTTAGGAATTGTGTTCTATTATTTCACAGTCCAGATGGGGTTGTTGCATTATGTTAATTATTAACAAGGTGACAAGGTATTAAACTGAAATTGGCTTAGTTCTAATCGAAAGTTGTGTGTCTAAACTGTATATGGCAGGTTTTTGGCAGGTTTAATCAGGTATTTTACCCCTCTGTGGCTTCCTTTATTGATAGCAGCTCTAATGCCTTCTCAGAAGTCCCCGCAGTCTTTCACTGAGCATATTAGAAGTGAGCTCTGTGAGTATCCACATGAGAATATTGTCTGTGACAAACAACCTAATTGGGAAGTCTAACACCTAGGTCTTCATGATGAGCTTTACTTATTCGATCCACCATAAAAAGGTAGTATTAGAAAGGAAAACAAAGAAAGTAACTTCTCTGGGATTCAATTATGTTTCTCCAAAATATTAATAACACTTTCAATTATGATAAAAATGAATTACTTATCAACGGGGATATCAATGGGAATAAATACTTGGTTTGGGCCAAGAAAGGGGAAAGAAACATTTTCTATAAACTACAAAAAACATGAAAACATAACACCAAATTGATTTCAGAAATTATATATGAAAAAGAATACTGAAGTATCTAAAAAAGATACCACTCTATTAATTTTATTCTCTTCATTGAGCATTTCAAATATTTTCCATTTAAATTCTGTCTCTACCTAAACTATCAACATTAACAGAGTAATAGAATCCTTTACAAATTTTTAAAAATTCCATCATGAATACATTTTATTAAATCTCCATTTACATTTCTAAAATAAAATTTCATGACAATTTTATTATGAACATTTTTTATTATTGAATTGAAAATGCCCTCTTGTTTATTATAATTATACAACAATCTGAGTAGTTCAATGTTCATGCATGTAAACAAGAATAATTGCTTAAATATTTGAAAATGCTCTCAGAAGATAACATAGCTCCAAGGAGTACACAGAGACTCCAGTGTCAGGAAAGGCAATTCCTTCCTTGCTGTTATTAAGGAGATTCTTACTTAAGCTTTTGGGTTCTACCCAAATTTCAACAACTGTCAACATGTTGTAAGTATCTCTATTTTTGCACACCGCCCTTAGCCCATCCTAGTTCTAACCAGGGTGGCCATGGAATTGCTATCGGAGCCAGGACAGTTTTGAGAATGAAAGGGGGTACTATTAATAGGTGTGGACCAGGACTGTGCCCAGCAAACCTGGATAAGTGCTTACTGTAGGGAGAGCGATCCCACTTCCGGACACATAAGTAATGACGGGAAAAGTAGAGTCAGGGGGTGAAAACAACCAGGAAGATTTCTTTTAACTTTGAAAAGGAAAAGCAGGCAAAAAAGAAAGAAAAGACCAAAGGAAATAAGATTAGTTGCTAGGGGAGGGCAAAAGTTAAAAAAATTCGCTCTGCTGCCCCAGTTACTCACTTCTTGCTTCCTAGTGAACCCTTAGTTCACTAGTATAGGTTAGTAATTTTTTAGATTAATATGTTACTGTTATTTAGCAGCTCTAATTTCAACTTACTTTGGCAACCACACAAATAAACCTAAATAAATATTACAATAAGAGGCAGTTAATTCCATCAGGTTACACATAGGAACAAGGCTCAAAGCTGCTGGAAAGGGCCCCAGCGCTCTCGAAAGGCAGCTGCGCTCAGTCATGAACTCACCAACACACACTCTAGAATACCTGCCTTTTATTGCATGCGTTACAGCAGGGAGGAGACTGCTCACCACTGCTGGTTTTAGTCTTCCTGGTGACTGCCTGTCTAAGCCCCAGTGTTCTAAGCCGTAGCACAGAGAAAATGCTCTAACGCATGACTTCAGCCAGCTGATGGCACTTGGCCTAAGGCTGACTCAGTTACTAAAACCACCACCACCGCTGTAAGCCCACTGAAAGCTGATGTTATTCTTGATGTCACTGTTTTTGAATCTAGTTCAGATAAAGAGCGAACACAATGCCAAAAAATGTTTAAGCAGGATGCTCGCTTCAGGAGAATATCATATACAGACCATGATACAAAGCAACTCTCTCAGGTGATAGCAGGTGAACTCTTACTATAAGTTACAAATGATGAGCAGACTTCACAGATCTGTGATATTCTAATAAATCAAATTTTATATTAACATAAAATAAAGGCCAATGAAAATAGTATCCTGATTTTTATCTTCATTTACTGTTAATCACTAAACAGAATTTATACTGTAAAAAAACAAACATTATAACTTAAAATTTTATTAAAACCTAAAATTACTAAGAATCAAGGAAAAAATCATTCTTTAAGTATCTGATCTTTTTATTACTAGTTCCAAAGCAGACAATTTGGCTTTCCTGAGTGAAGTGGCTTTCCTAGGAGTTTTAAATTTAAATTATTAGGCTCAACAGGGGTTCAAAAGCTATGTCAACCTTCTGCTACTCCTTCCTGGAAAGCTTAAAACTACATTTCGTATGTGCTTTGTGGCTAGGGTTCCAGATATGACTTAGGTTCCGCCAACTAGGAAAGCTAAATTAGGTCACATGGGGAGAGGCAGCTGGCTGTAACGGAGGTGCTGCATGGGATGCTCCCCAATCCTAGCAGCGGCAGCAGCTCGTTTCAAAGCCCAGTTCTGTGACGGGGCTTTAGGAGTCACATCCAGAACATCTCACTAGAACTTGGTTGTTTTCCAGACATCCAAAATATTCTGGAAGTCATTGAATATGTTCTAATAAATTCCTTCTGCATTGAAATCGCTAATGCGGATGTGTTCTCTGTAGGTGAACCTCTACCAATTCATTACCAAATGTAGGAACAAAAAATTACTAGTTTCCTTCCTCAAGATTTAAAAAATATTGTAGGCATAAATTCATTCTAATGCAGCTATGATCTTCCCTCTTTGGCCTATCTCTTATTTTTCTCCAGTATTTTAGCAAATTCTTAGCACACCATACAACTCCCTCTACTACTTCCCTATACCTTTTCTTGCTACTCTTAAAAAACAAAATGACTCAAGTTGTTATGTTCTGGAATGTTGATGTGGCAATTTTTCCAGTCTCCCATCTCCACCCATATATGTTTAAAACATCTAAGTACAGGTCACACCATTTAGAGACTTAATTATATACTTATGTGGTAAAAGCTAGAGTAGGAAAAGACAATTTTCCCAAATGAACATTTTCTTTGAAGTGATATTTCAGGTTCAGGTTCATATATGGAGTTTCTATATGTAGTAAACAATATGATGAATGATATTAATGGATATGCAAGAAAGGGAAGAGATAGAAGATTCCACAATGTCCTATTGCCCCTATGACTGTGAAGGGGAGACCTGAAATCTCCTTCTCTAAGTATACACTGTGATGAGTTTGAGGGAAAAAATAACTGCTGAGTTCCTAGATCCAGGAATATATGCATTTATTACTTAATAGATACCATATAGACAGTCTAGAATTTAAAAAAAAACTGTTTTCAGAGTAAACATTTAGTAAACATTTTAGGAGTGGGTATATGTGAAAGTATCAATGAGTCACTTTGTTCTCTCTTTATTGAGGTAACATGGTTTGTAACATTATACAGGTTTAGGTGCCCAAGATAACTTGAAATTTAAATACACTATTGTGTGCTCACCACCAAGAGTCTAGTTTTCATCTATCACCACACATTTGAGCCCCTTTACCATTTTACTCTCCCCACAACTTCCTTCTTCCCCTGGTAACCACCAATCTGTCATTTTATTTTTATAGTTTATTTTGTTTTTTATTTTATTTTTTAAAATATATTTTATTGATTATGCTATTATAGTTGTCCCCTTTTTTCTCCCCTTTATACTCTTCTGCTCTGCACCACCCCTCCCACCAGCATTCACCCCCACCCACTTAGTTCATGCTCATGGGTCATAGGTATAAGTTCTTTGGTTTCTCCATTTCCCATACTATTCTTAACCTCCCCCTGCCTATTTTGTACCTACCATTTATGCTCTTGTTCCCTGTACCTTCCCCCCATTCTCCTTCCCTCACCTTCCCTGCTGATAACCCTCCATGTGATCTCCATTTCCCTGATTCTGTTCCTGTTCTAGATGTTTGCTTAGTTTGTTTTTGGTTTTTAGGTTCAGTTGTTGATAGCTGTGAGTTTGTTGTCATTTTACTGTTCATAGTTTTGATCATCTTCTTTTTCTTAGATAAATCCCTTTAACATTTAATATAATAAGGGCTTGGTGATGATGAACTCCTTTAACTTGACCTTATCTGGGAAGCACTTTATCTGCCCTTCATTCTAAATCATAACTTTGCTGAATAGAGTAATCTTGGGTGTAGGTCCTTATCTTTCAGGACTTGGAATACTTCTTTCCAGTCCCTTCTTGCCTGCAAAGTTTCTTTGAAGAAATCAGCTGATAGTCTTATGTGAAATCCTATGTAGGTAACTCTCTCCTTTTCTCTTGCTGCTTTTAAGATTCTCTCCTTATCTTTAAGCTTGACTAACGTAATTAGGATGTGCCTTGGTGTGTGCTTTCTTGGATCCAACTTCTTTGGGACTCTCTGAGCTTCCTGGACTTCCTGGAAGTCTACTTCCTTTGCCAGATTAGGGAAATTCTCATTCATTATTTGTTCAAATAAGTTTTCAATTTCTTGCTCTTCCTTTTCTCCTTCTGGCACCCCTATGATTCAGATGTTGGAATGTTTAAAGCTGTCCTGGAGTTTCCTAAGCTTCTCATTTAAAAAAAGTTTTTTTCTTCTTTCTTCATTCTATTCCAGTTGAATGTTTATTTCTTCCTTCTGCTCCAAATCATCGAATCCCAGTCTCCTTCCCTTCACTGTTGGTTCCCTGTATATTTTTCTTTATTTCACTTTGCAGAGCCTTCACTTCTTCCTCTATTTTGTGACCATACTCAACCACTTCTGTGAGCATCTTGATTACCAGTGTTTTGAACTATGCACCTGATAAGTTGGTTATCTCTTCATTACTTAGTTCTATTTTCAGAGCTTTGATCTGTTCTTTAATTTGCACCATATTGTTTTGTCTTGGTGCACCTGTTATGTCGTGTAAGGGGCAGAGCCTTAGGTATTTGCCAGAGTGGGGTGACCCATATCACTGTGTTGTGGTGCTGTATGTGGGGGAGTGCTCTGAGAGGGAACAAAGCCCCTTGTTGTGTTCTCTGCAGGCTTTCAGTCACTTCCTCCACTACCCACAAGCAAATTGAGCCCTTCTGGTGCTGATTCCCAGGTGGGTGGGTTTGTGTACATTTTAGGACCCTGTGGGTCTCTCTAATGAACTCTCCTGTGAGGCTGGGACTTTCTCCCACCACCGCAATGCCCACAGTTTTTTCCAGCCAGAGGTTTTGAGGCTTTATTTCACTGAGCTGGAACCCTGGGTTGTGTGGTCTGTCTTGCTCCCCAGTTCTTCCTCCCAGTTTATCCACACACAAATGTGGGACTACTCAGCCCACCAGCTGCTGCTTTGCCTGCTCAGACTTCCAGCCACTGCCTTGCCACAAGCCCTCTCTGCCCCAATTGCTCATCTCTGCCCCCTCCTACTAGTCCAAATGAATGTTTCTTCTTTAATTCCTCAGTTGTTGGACTTCCATACAGTTCAATTTTCTGGCAGTTCTGGTTATTTTTTGTTTTTAAATTTGCTGTTGTCCTTCTTTTGGTTGTGCAAGGAGGCAAAGTGTATCTACCTACACCCCTATCTTGGCTGGAAGTCTCACCAATTTGTTATCTATATAAGTTTTTTTGGTTTGTTTTGTAGTCCACATATAAGTGAAATCATATAGTTTCTGTCTTTTGAAATCTAACTTACTTCACTTAGCATGATACCCTCAAGGTTCATCCATGTTGTTGCAAATGGCAGTATTTTCTCTTTTTTATGGCTGAATAGTATTCCATTGTTTGTGTGCATGTGTGTGTGTATGTATATATGTATAGTACATCTTTTTTATATATTCATCTGTTGATAATAGACACTTAGGTTGTATCTATATCTTGGCTTCTGTAAATTATGCTGCAATGAACACAGGGATACATGTATCTTTTCAAATTAATGTTTTTGTAATTTGCAATAAATATCCAGAATTGAAATAGCTGAATCATATGGCAGTTCCATTTTTTATTTTTTTGAGGAACCTCCATACTATTTTCCATAGTGGCTTTACCAACTTACAATCTCACCAACAGTGCACAAAAGTTTCCCTTTTCTCCACATCCTTTCCAACACTTCTTATTTCTTGTCTCCTTTATAATAACCACTCTAAGAGGTATGGGGCATTATCTCAGTGTAGTTTTGATTTGCATTTTCCTAATGATTAGTAATGTTGAACATCTTTCCATGTGTCTATTAGCCACTGTATGTCTCCTTTGAAAAAATGTCTATTCAGATCCTCTGCCCAGTCTTAAATTGGGTTGTTTGCTTTTTGGTGTTGATATTTATGAGTTCTTTATATATTTTGGACATTAACCCCTTATCTGAAGTATAATTTGCAAATATCTTTTCCCATTCATTTGGTTACTTTTTCTGGCCATGATGGTTTCCTTTTCCATGGAGAAGCTTTTTGGTTTGATGTAATCCTATTTGTTTTTTTTTTTTTTTTTTTTTTTTTTTTTTTTTTTTTTTTTTTTTTTTTTTTTTTTTTTTTTTTTTGCTTTGTTTCCCTTGTCATTGGAGTCAAGTTCACAAAAACATTTCTAAGACTGATGTCAAGGATCTTATTGCCTATGTTTTCTTCTGTGCATTTCATTTCTGTTTCTGATATTTTGTTGTTGGTGTTTGGAAATATGACAAATTTTTATATGTTGATTTTGAATGCTGAAACTTGACTGTTTTCATTTATCATTTCCAGGAGTCTTTAAGGTTTTCTATATGTAAAATCATGTCATCCACAATGACATGTTTTATTCTTCCTTTTCAATTTGGGCACCTTTTATTTCTTTTTCTTGCTTAATTGCTCTGGCTAGAACTTGTAATACTATCTTGGATAAAAGTGATGAGTGGGTGACCTTCTGAGTCATCCTTCTTTTTTTGTGAACAGTAGCATATTTTTGCAGCTGAGTTTTATAAGCTTGCTTACTGTAAGTAGAATTTTGGAGCCCAGCAGCCTCCTTTCACTTAGTACTCTCATGCTCCTTTCAGTCCAAGCTGGTAGTGTTTCTGCTGACATAATTTTCTTAGAAACTTTGTGGGTCTCTATGGATGGCATAACAATGTTCTCCGTTAGAAATAAGCCACACGCATAAATTATTTTTGAGCTGATCCCTTCTCTAACTCTGACTCTGGTTGAGATGGCTCAGGGCTACACAGATTCCTAGGAGCCTTGCATTTTAATTGAGAAGCTCTGTGAGGCACACCAGAATCCCTTGTGATGGAACATTGATTTTTTTTTTTATCTTTCAAAAGTTTAAGAAAGACTTGTATAGCCATCCCTTGGCCATTTTTTTATGCCATACTTTCAGAGGCAATCTCTTGATTTTACTGTCTTTTGTCATCTGAGGATTTCCCAAATTATCATGTCCTGGTTCCTTTTTGTTTAATAGTTCTTCCTTCAATTTATACCCCTCTTCTTAAATTTACTCTCAGTGCCATGGAACAGGTCACATGTTAAACACTTTGCTTAGAAACAGCCTTAGCAAGATATTGCAGTTCATCTTTCACAAATTCTGTTTTCCACGTAAGTGAAAGACACATTTCAGCTAAGCTTTGTCACTATGCAAGAAAGAGTTCCGTTCTTCTAGTTCCCAATAACATGTTCTTCACTTCCTACTGCACCACCAGCAGCAGCATCTGTAATGTCTATATTTCTACTGAGTCTGTTCCAGGGAATCTGGGATTTTTGTATCCTGAGTCTTAAAATTCTTTCAGACTCTAGCCACTTCTTGATTCCAAAGCCAACACTACATTTTAAATGATTTGTTATGGCAGTACCCCACTTTCAAATACCTAATCTATTTCTTCAGAGATTCTATTTCTCTTGGCTCTTGTTCTTTTCTTGGTTTTTATATTTTTAACCACATCTTGTGTTTCTATTTTTAAGGTCAATTCAGTGCTATCTTTTAAATTTTTTTTTTGTTTATGTTATTAAAGTTGTTCCAGCTTATTTTTTGTTTTTCCACCTCCACCCAACTCCTTTCTCTCCCCTCCCTCTATCAATCCCCATATTGTTTTCCATGTTCATGGGTCATGCATAAATGTTCTTTGATTAATTCCTTCACCATCTTTCATCCAGACTCCCTCCCCTCTGGCAGTTGTCAGTATGTTCCATGTATCTATTCTTCTGTTTCTATTTTTTTAGTTTATTGGCTTCTCTAGATTCCACATATATGTGAGATCATGTCCTTCACTGACTGGCCTATTTCACTTAGCATAATATGCTCTAGGTCCATCCATGTGTCACAAATGGTAAGAGTTTCTTCTTTTTCAGCGACATAATATTCCATTGTGTAAATATACCATAGCTTTTGTATCCATTCATTACAGGCAGGCACTTAGGCTGGTTTCCAGGTCTTGGCTATTTGTAAATAGTGCTGCTATGAACATGGGGGTGTATAGGTTTTTTGTATTGGTGTTTCAGGATTCTTAGGACATATTCCCCAGGGTGGGATTGCTGAGTTAAAATGGAGTCACATTTTTAAGTTTTGAGGTTACTCCGTATTGTTTTCCACAGTGGTTGTACCAGACTTCATTCCCACCAACAGAGCACTAGGGTTCTCTTTTCTCCACATCCTCACTAGCGCTTGTTGTTTGTTGATTTATTGATAGCAACCATTTTGACAGGTGTGAGGTGATACCCCATTGTGGTTTTAATTTGTATCTCTCTGATAATTAGTGATGTTGGGCATTTTTTTATATGTGTATATGCCATCTGTATGTCCTCTTTGGAGAAGTGTCTATTCAGGTCCTTTGACCCTTTTTAAATTGGATTGTTTATCTTCCTGGAGTTGAGTTGTATTAGTTCCTTGCATATTTTGGAAAATGAAACCTGACCATTAATTTACACCATACACAAGAATAAACTTAAAATGGATAAAAGACTTAAATGTAAGTCATGAAAATATAAATATCATGGAAGAAAACATAGGCAGTAAAATCTCAGATATCTCATGTAGCAATATTTTTGACCATATATCTCCCAGGGCACTGAAGTCAAATGAGAAAATAAATAAGTTCAGTGGTATCTTAAAACATGCAGTGATTCTTTATCACAATTCAGTAATAGCCAACATCTAAGAAGTATATATTGCTTTGTTCATACTTTATAGATAAAATATACTTATATTAGCACTTACGTTTGGATGGAGACATAGCTTAATGTGATGTCAATGACTGAAAATGTAAAGTTCATTTGTATCCTTCACACTTATCTTCCACAAGTCAGTACTTTACTCTTGAAATAGGCTTCCATTAGTTTCTCTTTTTCCTTCCATAATTTCTCCTTTGGTCATACCACCTGAGCTTATTACACAGCTAATGCATAGACACCTCTGTGCTGACCAATCAGGTCTTATTGATATAAGCTACATCCTAACATGGTTTTATTTTTAATTTTAATGTGGCTTGGGAAAATTGGAATTTTTTATGATATATATAAAATATATGTTATGTTCATGTCTTATAGTTAGGGAAAAATGGTTAATATTATTAGCTCATAGGCCTTTTCTTCTGTCTTGGTTTGAACTTTAAGTTCTAAGTTGAAGTGTCCTGATTTAAAAAAAAAATCAAAACATATGCATACAAAAATTTGAAAAGATTAATTCAACTTTTCACAATGTGAAGAAGTAAAAGACATCTTTACTAGAGCTTAAGCCTTGGAAATGTCATTCCAAAGAAAGAATCATGAAAAAAATCCAAGTTAGCAAAAAGAAAGATTTATAGTACAGTTGCCATAGTAACTGCAGAGTACTCTGTTGCAAACTAGTATGTAGTTAGTAAAGAGTCTCTGTATTAGATCCCTTAAAAATAAAAGACATACTTTATAAATTCAAAATTTGGAAAACTCAAAAATAGTGTTAGTAAATCTTGAAATGCTTTCAAAGAGATACTTGAAAAATACAGCCAAACCTAAAAGTCCATTAAAATGAGCTTGTTTGCTTGACGTACCCGGGACTACTCAACTGCTTCGTCTGTCCTGGCTGTTTCTGGAGCTCTAGTTCTGTGCTCTGTAGTCTGCATCTTGCTCCACCGTGGTGTGAGACACCACCACAGATGGTGTGTGGACTGAGTTTTTCCACGAGTGATATGAATAGTTGTTGTACTATGGAGTTCACCATAGAATTTTCCTTGCTCTATATTCTCCCCACCATGGCATGGTTCTGATGTACTTTGGTTTTAAGTGTCTAAAACCTGGTTTTAAGTGTCTAAAACTGTTAGGGCCTTTCTCTGATGAGTATCTAATTTGACATACTGTCAAAGATAAAGCCCATTTTCAATGAACATAATCTGTAATGTTCTAGTATGTATTTATTGAAGACATACAGGGAAGGTGTGTATGCGAAGTTGTACATGATGCCTTACAAGCATAAATAATACACTGTGCATTACGACAGTTTTGAATTTGCATTCTGAATATATAATAAAGTTATAACAAATGCCATAATAAATTTCATGTAATTAAAGATTTGTCTTCATAACAAATTTTTGAAAATCTGACATCTTGTAATGCCTAGTTGTTTGGTACTTTGAAAAATTAGATTTAGAATTATTTTTCATCATTTTAAAAAGAGCTCACTAATTCTTATGGTTCAGAAACTTTATTTGGAAAAGAGCATTTTTGTACTCTTTCAAAAATAAATTAGTAGGGCACTTTGCTATATGCAACATTTTTATATTAAATGCTCTAGATAATTACAATGTAAATAAGTATTCCTGAAAATAAGGAAATATTCCAGTGTAAATAAGGAAATAACAATTCCTGAGGACACTTATTGTAAAGAATTATAAATATGTTAGGAATCATGGTTTAATCCATATGTAGGGAAAGATTATTTGAAAGAATGTAGAAAATAAATGAGTAAAAGAATGTTTTCATTGTATTTGTAAACATTGTGTGTTTGTTAACAGATAACAGAACACTCTGTAGAACGAATTTTAGACATTTTTGAGTAACATATGATATTTGATTTTTCCAACAGACTGCCTTGCTGTTACACTTCTATCTTCTAGACAATCTCTTGAGCAATTTAATAACTGGTACACTTGTTTGTGGTTCAAAAAGTATTTACTTTATAGATTTGGAAACTGAATTCCAGGAATGCTAAGGTACTCAAAACTATGCTGTTCGAATTTCAAAGGTTAGACAACCCAGATTCTCTAATTCCCCAAACCCAAGGTATCCATTCCTTTGTACATCTTAGCACCAAGTATATGTGGATAGAAAGTATTTAACATAATGAAAATTAATAGCAATAAAGTAAAAATTCTGATAAACTTACACTGCATTCTGTCAAGTCAAAAAAAAAAAAGTCCAAATGTTTAATTGCAACTAACTGCGAAATTCCTCATCACAGCAGAATAATAGGCAAAACTTAGAGAAATTCTTTTTCAACTTTCTTACTTATATTTCCCCCAAATAATTAAAAACATGAATAATTTTATAGGTTTATATAAAAACACTTTCACCCAAAGTTTTATCTGTTGAAGTATCTCCATTAAAGGAGATTCTACATTGTTTAAATGTTGTGGAATTCCACGTCGGTGCAGTGCCGTACTCAAAGTCGGTAAAAACACCCGATAAATTCTTTGGATGACAAAGCCAGCTTTTGAGCATTTCTTAAACCACAAGCAAGCACACCAGTAGTGATTAGATTCACCAAGAGACTCTGTAGGATAGATGTGGGAGAACAATACAGTCTCTTGGAAATTCAAATACCATTCTGAAGACTGGCTGGGTTTGATGATTTAGTAAAAATAAAGCACATAATGATGATTCAGATGATGATTCAGGATGAAAATCCTTCCATGGTGACAAAGGTCCCCCAGTCTAATGTTCTATGAGCGCAAGCTGCGGGTTTGGTTCTGCGCTGCTCTGTCCAGGTGGATTCCTCATGAATATTAGACCTTTTTGAGTAACATATGATATTTGACTTTTCCAACAGACTGCCTTGCTGTTATACTTCTATCTTCTGTAGAATCTCTTGAGTGATCTAATTACCGGTACACTTGTTTATGGTTCAGTGGTACACTTGAACTTGTTTGCAGTCCAAGCCTACCAATGGTACATGTACTGCAGGGACCACTTTGAATATGCCTTCCTTGAGGAACAAGGGAGGCACCAGGAAATGAGTCCGCTACTTTGTACCTTGATCTCGTTTGTTGTGCTGTTTGTTCATTAGTAACCCTAACTGAAACAACTCTCTATGGAATCTGTCTTCATTTGTGTTGATCTTCCAGCCCAGACCAGATTTAGTGGTCTGCCTTAGAACAGTGAATTCTGCAAAGATAAGGGTTACAGAATAACAGATCAAATGGGAATTCTAGTAATAGTCTCAAACCGCCCCCCCCTAATTCTAGCATTCTAGGAAGTAAAGAACACTAAAAAACAATGTGGCATTTCTTTAAAATATTTTAATACACAACTAAAAAAGGGGGTTAGCATTTTGACTGAAAAACTACAAATGTAAATTGGACACTATCAAGTTTGACAATCTAGTAAATTACTTCTGCAGGCAAGTCAACTAGAGGAAATCCAATAACATTCTAATCAAAGGAACATTGCATAGCTCCCTAAGGTGGCTACTCTGAACGAGAAAATATTTATCTGAATGTGCAACCTGGGGAAATTATCATGTATCCATTTCTATATTTTTGAATCAAATATTTCATCTGTCAAATCTTTGTGCAGGTATAGTCCTTTATATTGAAAGAATAATGTATAATAATTCCTTATGTTGGTTCTTCAGATGGGCATAGCCATTTAAGTTGCTTAACCAAACTAAAGTGACTGTCTTGCATTTCATTTTGCACAATGCTGCTTTTTTATACAGCACTCTTGACTGCTACACTGTGAGATACTAGAAGGTGAGAACCAATCCTGTATTGTTTTTCTCCCTCCACCATAGAAACAAGAACATAGTGAGTGCCTACCAAAAGTCCCCACAATTATATCACTCTCGCAGAAAGACCCACATTCCATTTAGGAAAAGTGTTTCCAGCTCCCCTTTTCCCTACATAATGGCACCATTTAAACCCCCCACTGGAAAAGGAAATGGTGAAGTGCAGCTGAGTTTCTCGAAAGTTTTATAAGTATATGTGGATAGAAAAAAAAAGGCAAGGTGAAAGTGACATTATAACCACATAGGCCATTTCATTCTTCAATGAATGAAGGCATATAACCCACTTGGGCATCCCAGTTAGAACCATTTTCTTTGAATATACAGGACAAAACCGTATATTCTTACAATCCTTTGAAAGCATTAGAATCTCTGGGTATATTTCTTTAGCAATATCTAGAAACTGCATTTAGGTTTGGGGCTGCTGCCAGCTCATGTGATAGCTTTATGCTGAGGAAGAAGAGTAATGGTTTGGGCTGCATGAAGCAAGAATAAGAGATTTTAAAGTTCACTAAGCAAATTATGAAAACATCCCAAATCAACAATAAAATATATATTTCATGTATAAAATTCTTAGTTGTAATGTAGGATTGTCATTTTATGCCTTACGAAACTGGGTAACAGGTATGAAATAAACCATTTTTTTCTGACTTTTAAGATAATAGTAATTAGTATATAAAGTTTCTAAATTTTAACCTGGTACCAGTTTTGCAGTTTTGTGTTGTTGAGTTTAGTTTTTATAGCTCTGGCATTATGAAAAATAGAGCCAGATATTAAAGAAACTAATCTTGATTAGTGTTCAAGTGACTCGAAGGATCCTCCACTTTCAAATTCATATTTACCACCTGAATTGTGACACAGTTGTGACCGATGTGTGAATTTCTGAGTTACTTGAAATTATGTATTAAAGCAATATATCCATTACAAATATTCCTTGGAGATAATAGTTACCAGGTCCCTTAGAGTCAACAGAGCCAGCGATCCTGTCACACTAAAATTTCATGATCAAAAGAAGAATTTTTAGTTTTTAAACTTCTTTCCTCCCAAACATGCCATGAGGACAATCTGCTTTTTAATTACCTGTTTCTTCATTTATAGCTATGATCTGCTTCACCTTTTACTATGAAAAGACCCAAAGAGTCAACAAAACAAGAGATTTCAGGAGCAGGATCAAAAGATTCAATCTTTGCTACCTAATGACAAACCTACAGTTCTCATAATATTGATGCAAGACGTATGTAAAGTTTATAGCATCAAATGAAATTAAATGCCTTTGTAGTAGGCTCTAGAACAAATAAGGACTATAGCAATAGAATGGTATATCAGGACTTTCAGGATTATTGATCACTGACGTATTGCTTAGACTCACTCTAGAAGTAGTTATTTTGTTCTACAAACTGCCTGAGACTTCATTAGGAAATATCCTGAGAAGGTATTTATGAAATACTTGTAACCGTCCACTAACAAAATGTACAAGTGGAAGTGGGATCAGACTACTACTTCCATGAGTTTATTTTTATCACACTGAGCAATTATAGTTCAGAGTCTCATTAATCAAAATACAACATGCAAGCTTTCTTTTCTTTTTGAAGTGTTACAATAATTATAATCATTCTATCAGCACATCACCTAAGACTGCCAAACTAGGATTGCATTTTTAAAATATGTCAGTGCTTCTCTATTGACCCATCTGGTTAAAAATTATTTCTTTCTGCAATGGTAACTACTCTGCAATTTTTCAAGGGAAAATATTCTATATACTGCCAGCAAAAAAGAGTCTGGGAAACCAAAATGATTTTTCAACTGGAGTAATATTTTTTAAAAGAAAGTTATCATAATTCAAATGCTACATTAGAGAACAGAATCCTGATGTTATAAGTTACATATTTGTAAAATTCATGTGTTGCCAACAGGCATGTCTTAAGCAATAACTCATTAAAGGAATGTATTTTGATATATAGTTTTCATCATAGATTAGCATTTAAAAAACTCTTTATGTGCAAAGATGCTAACATTTTCTTTAACTATCTATAAAGATCAGCATGATTTCTCAGGTATCTTCAAACCAATTTGAGATTCAACAATGTGACTCTTACTATTTAATTACTTCCTCATGGATTTGGATTGCTAGAAAATTGGTTGGGCTTTAGTGAACAGGATTGCTGGGGCAGAAAGGAAGAAATAAGCATCGGTGCTGGAGTAAAACAGCATGGATTCGGATCTGGCCCCGCCCTTTGGATCTGTCTGGGCTTAGTCACACTTGTCTATCTACGCCAGTGTCCCCACCTACAAAGTGGTGATAACGCTGCCCACCTTCACAGGGCAGTATTGAGGACTAAACGAGACAGTGTGCCTAGTGCAAAGCACACACACTCACCAGAAGCTGGAGTCAATACAGTCTTCCAAGGCAGCCCCAAATAACAGTTTGATTGTGTTGGTGTCTGGTTCAGAGTATACATTTGGACTGGTAAATTGTATCTTTTAAAATAGGGTTTCTAGGATTTCAACTTTTTGAAAGAAATTATTTTCAATCCCAACAACAATATAATGGCCAGGAACCTTAGAACACTTAGGGAAATGTTGTATTATTTCATAACATTCAGTGCGTCATGGAAAATACATAGCGTTATCACACCATACTTTTGTTTTCAACCACAGTCTGCCTTCAGCATCATCCCATACTGGCCTCAGGTGTACAGCACAGTGGCCAATCACAAAGTGTTCCCTCTGACACCTCCAGCCCCCATCTGGAACCACACACGGTCATCGCAACATTACTGACTACATCCCCACACTGTACTTCCCGTCCCTGTGACTTCTGTACCTACCAATTTGTACTTCTTTGTCCCTTCGCCTCTTTCATCCAATCCCCCATCACCCCTCTCGGCCGGCATCCACCTGTCTGCTCTCTGCGTCTAGGAATCTGTTTCAATTTTGTTTGTTTTTAGATTCCACATACACATGAAATCATATGCATTTTAATGGTACTCTAAAGTACTCAGAGTACTATATCATACATTATTTAAAGCAATTGTAGTAACAATTCCATGATACAGGGGAAGCAAACAGTACATATCTCCAGCTGACCCTGGATAAGGGCAGATCGACAGCAGTTGGGTGCTTGAAAAAGCTCACAGGGCTAGTGACTAGTGGAGGTGAGACTAGAATTCACCTCTTCTTAGTCCAGTGCTGGCTCCATACTCCCTTCCCACATGAACTACAATAATCCTTTATTTATGGAAGAGCAGAAAAATGCTACATGGTAAAACAATATTTATTGGGAGTTAAGCTCAAGTCTCCCTTCAGAAAAATGCCTCTGTGATAATTTGTAATTAGTTTTAAAGCCAAGTCCATTTAGAACACATGTCAAAAGCCCTCTTCAAGGATTAGCACTATGAGAGTTATCAAACTTAGTTCATAGAGATGCTATTCTCAATAAGTTTAAAGTCTAACAGGAAAAAAAACTGCCAAAAGGCAAAAATAAAATCAACAACAACAACAAAAACCAACATAAAAGTATAAGGGAGACTATAAAAAAAGATTTGTATAAAAAGTGGATTCCTAAGAAAGGATTAATGATGATTAGGAAAAAGCAGTTATCTCAGGAAGGGGTGGCACTGAAAAAAATAAAGTATAATTTTGTTCCAATAAAACAATCGTCTTATTATGTAAGTCTTATTATGTAACTTCTGAGTTAATTGACAAGAGATAACTGTAGTTGGAACTGAGAACTCCCACCAGGCCTTCCTATGATTTAAATATATTTATGTTGGTAATCTTACTGAATTTTGTTCATCATATAAATTCAAATGTAAATAATAGACTAGTAGGTCTTAATATCCGAAAAGGTTTTTCCAAAATAAATATTTTGGCATGTTGTAAATATTCATAACTATAGTATAGGGCTTATTCTGTACAGATTTTAATTTGTTACTAAGTTAAACAGCAAGACTCTTTTTAAGAAAACATTCTTGCCTACTTATAAATAATATCCTTGTCAATGTGGCTTCTGGAGGGAATGTCTTACACTATGTTTCCAAAGAGTACACAATATTTAAAATTGTAAAATATCACTGTGCCTACAAACACCTTCTAATTTAATCCCAAAACATTTTATATTCAGTAGCACAAGGGAATAGTAAGTATTTTCTTCTCACACAAGGTACATAATTGTGAAGTGACTTGCTTTCCACAGTGTGTACCTTATGAAGAACTCATGTGGTGTTACTGTGTTTCAGGCTCCGTATCTGTTGAAGCAACGTACCTGCCATCTTTAATAAACAAAACCCTTTTCCTCATCTCACGGAGTCTGAGTACCTAACGAAAGCATGCTTAAACATGTTTAAAACATGTATGTTTTAAACCCATGTGATTTAAAAATGGATATAGCGATGTATTTTAACATGTTAGTAACAGTTTTTTAATGTATAAATATTTTATTTCTACCACATGCCACTTTACTTACCACTCTTAGGCTGACTAGAAACACTTTATGATTCTTTTTTTCTGTGATGTTGCTTTCTGATTAAGATAGGGTATCAAGACACAAGGCTTCCTGTGCTATTTCATCTACGTCATGTATTCTGGTTTATAAACTGATCCAAGTTATCTACCGATTGGAAACTCATTTTGTAAACATGAAACAATGGATAATTTCATGAGAATCATCATTATTAATGAGTACTGTTTTTAAAAAATGAAAGAGGCCAAGATGTGATTTTGGATTTGAAATGTATTGTGGGCAGTCAGTCATAAAGTTAGGACTCAAAAGCAGTCAGTCACATTAGGTCACCGAAGTGAACATCATACCGACTGTTTAACAAACAGGGTGACGCCAAGCCCCGGTGGCTGTAAACTGGTGCATCGGTGGTGCCCCTATGAACACTTACTGAGTGGTTGGCTCAATGTGAGAAGTGCATGGTCAGGAATCTTGGTCCCTTCAGATGCATTTATTTTCATTATCAAACAAGCTTAATAGTTATAGGAACCAATTACTAATTCGTCTCCTTCAGTGGAGTATTCTCAAGTGCACTGACTGGTCCTACCTAGCAAACATCAATGGTGTAGAGGCCTGAAGCCTCTAGTGTCCCAGTGAATCAGGGCAGCAAACACACAAGAAAGCCAACTTTCCTTCCTCTCCACAGGGATTGTAGACGGAGACCTATGAAATCTTCTGACAAGAACGTTAAGATCTAGGTGAGGAGGGCTCTTCAGTACCACCGAATTCTGAACTGACTTGTAAACCACCTTTGGAAAACAAGGATCTGTTATTTTGAAAAACTGGGTAGAAGTTATTATTATTATTTTTTGCAATAGTATAGCAAGTATAAGCAGTAGCTGGGAATCAAGCCATTGGTGGAAATAAACTAAACATATCTGTTGACATTTATACAAAATTACCTCTGATGTGCTTGCCGATCAGAGTGGACCAAATGATAAACTAGTGTAAATCATGTTTCAGCTAGTTGTGCAGCATCTGGGCTAAGATTAGATTTGAAAAAGAATTTGAAAAGGACTCTCCTTGTTCAGAAGGAGAGTTAAGGGCACCCTGTGACACTGAGCTTCTCCTTGAGAGATGGCTGGAGTCCAGGCAGATAAACAGACCCAAAAACTCCGGGGCCCTTTTGCAGGCCCTTGTCATGACCCCAGGGCCGGACTGTGGAGCATCTGTGTTCCACCAGCACGTGTGGCCCACGGGCGTTCCTGGAATGCCTCATCACACACTGAGCAGTGCAGGATCCATTCCGTAAAGAAAGGCTGATTTCCGCTTCCTGATTCTTCATATATTTCTTCTCTTTTGCTCTGCGAAAGAGATTTTCTCCTTTATGGTTTGGGAGCTGTGGATATCTGCAGTTTTCTCAACTCTAGGCAAGCATTTAGGAGATTACCATCTATGAAGTATGCAAATAATTTCAATAATGGCTGCCGTGTCATTCCAGTTTTTCATTTTTCTGTTCTTAAAAGTTTCTTTGCCAAAATATATTATTTTATAAAAATAACTGAAGTACTTCTTTCTCATCCTGAGAGCAGTACAGCTTAATCATAGATTTTGAGGAGCACAGGAAATGATAAAGATGAAAATGAAAATCGATACTTCCATCATCTGGGATGAACTACCTTTGACATTTAAGCACTGGTCGCGTTCTCATCGTTCCCACAGAGCCCAGACGGCGGGCGTGCAGCCTGGATGGCCCGCCTGCGAAGTTCTGGTGCTGGGGGTGCTCTGGAGGTCACGCACTGCATGCAGCAGGATCTGCTGGGCAGCGGGTCTGCCTCACGTGGGATCTGAGGCTTCTCCTTTGATGTCTCCTACCATTTGCTTACCTAGATTCACTGAATCAGGTTGTTTGGTTTTATGTGGACCTTTTTTCCACTGTGTGCAAGGAGGAGAATGTGGACACAATTATATTTAACACGCAGACATGTGAATGGTATGGGCGAGAACACTGGGTGAGTCGGGATAGTTGGCCTGCACATTTCAGAGGTGAAGTACCGATAAGTGCATCAGAGATTTCAACGACTGTGGGGAAGACAGGCTAGACATCTGGGGTGGGGAGCAGCTAATAATGCGTATGTGGGAATCCTGGGTGCACTCCAAGGAGCAGCAGGTCATAGCAGGGAGTGAGGAAGTGGCTAGTGAATGTTAAAAAAGACTTCAGTAACTCCTAGTTATGATGACAAAATTCAGTATTGAAAATTCTAGGGTGAATTACATTGTCTGGCAGAGGGGTTTCTGTGTTTCTGGTGACTGACAAATAAATGTCATTTCTATTCACTGCTACCAACTTACTGAGGTGGATTTTCCATGCACGTTGTTTTGAGACACGCACTGTGTGTCTCTCAGAAATCCTTAACCACACCCTTTTTTTTTCTCTTTCTTGATCTGTACCCACACCTTTGCTGTCAGACGAGGGAGACTGTAACCCAGAAGTGCAGGGGTGGCACCTGCCACTGGTATAAACCTCAATCAGCAGAGAGCAGGAGTCAGGAGGGAGCCGTGTGAATACTCCTCGAAAACTGTCTGGAGAAGGTGTCCCATCTGCTGACTGGGCTGCTGTGTCCTTCCCAGGCTCACTCTGACACAGCAGCCGGCACAGTCTGTAACTGCTTTGCAGCTTCCCTTGTCTGACCTCCCTCCCCCACTTATTCTTCCTCTGCTAGGCCTGCACTCTCAAATAAAAGCAGAACTTTAATTCCTGCCTCAGGCTATGTTTTCTAGAGCAGTGATTCTCAAATTTTAGTGCAGATACAAATCACTCGGGGATCTTGTAAAATAAAATGCGGATTCTGTGTCAGGCGAGCTGGGATGGAGCCCGTGATGCCAAACCTCAAATGACTTCCCCAGTGACATTCCCCTCGGTCCTTTACACAGTGAGGTTCCAGGACACACAGAGCAAGAGAGACCTCGTTGCCACCTCCATGTCAGCTCTTTAGGGGGCAAGACTGTGTATGTGTGTATTTCCCCCCCACTGTGCTATCCCCTGAATCTGCAACAGTAATTAGGAGGTAGGAAAGTATTCAATAGAGATTTGTTAACTGAATAGTAAATGAATGAATTCTCCTACATGAGCAGTAAATCCCAGTCACAGTAAAAATTTCTAATTTTATTTTTTCCAAATGTCAGGTTTATGACAAACTTCAAATACTGCTTTTACAGATTAAGAAAGCATGTAGAGATCTGGAGAATTTTCTCATATATATGTATGGAGATTTTTCTCATATATATGTATGTATCCACACACACACACACACACACACACACACACACACACACACACACAATTGTTTTTCCTGTAGAGTTGTCTCCATTTTTTCCACTTCCCCCCCCCCCCCCCCCCGCCCACTCAGTCCTTCCCTGCTTTGGCTTTGTCCATGTATCCTTTATACATATTCCTTGATGGCCCTTCCCCTATTTTCCCCCATTATCCCCCTCCCCTCTGGTTACTGTCAGTTTGTTCTTTATTTCCATGTCTCTGGTTATATTTTGCTTGCTGTGTGTTTTGTTGATTAGGTTCCATTTATAGGTGAGATCATATGGTATTTGCCCCTCAGCGCCTGGCTTATTTCACTTAGCATAATGCTCTCCAGTTCCATCCATGCTGTTGCAAAGGGTAGGAGCTCCTTTTTTCTTTCTGCTGTGTAATTTTAACATTCAAAATTCTAGGGTAAATTTCATTGTTTGGCAGTGGATCTTCTCTATTTGTAATGACTGACAAAAAATAAATGTTTACAATGGACTGAATGCTTATGTTCCCCCCAAATCATGAGAAATACATTTGTTATTTATAAGCCACCCAGTCTACGGTATGCTCTGTACAGCAGCCTGAATGCACTAAGAGAATGCTGAATGTCAAAAATAGCTATACACTTATACGACCCTTGAATCAAGGGGTTAAAGCCAAAGCCAATTAAATGTAAAAGTTACATTTTAGAAACTGGTTGCTGGTTTAAAAGCATAGATGGACAGTACTGAGGTCTCTAGTTCAAGAAAGATCCTTGAAGGTTTCCAGGGGCCAACCCTTCTTTTGAAAGCCTGGTTGTCTTCTGAAACAGGTGACAGAGAGCAAAGAGAAATGTGCTTAAGATGCATTATAGTGGCAGCACCCATGCTCACTCATCCAGCACTTCACTCTTCACATAATACCTTTTATTACAGAGGGTAAAGAGCAGTTTTCTGTTGAATTTTAAAATAGTGCATCATGTGTAATTCCTCAAAACTGCCAGAAGCATCAACATCCTCCTCTGGTATTCGTCCTACTTAAGGAATGGGACACATTAGACTTCTGGGAGAGGTGTTACATCCATTACTGGATGTAACCAACCTTGTCCTACTGTCCCTTCATTGTTACCAACAGTCATTTGTACATTTAAGATGCTTCAGCTGACATCAGGAGCTATTCTTGTTACATGTTTACTGTTGTCATAGAGATGCAGAAACAGCTGAACAGAATTTTCACATATGGTATTCCCGACAGAGGGGTGATGCTAAACATGCTACTCTACGTCACTGGATTTGTTTCTAAATGGTTGTGTCAAGGTCAGGCCCTTTCCCTTGAATTTTGAGTAATTTCTGAAGACCACAAGGATCTCTACCAGTCTCTCATTTGGGAGACTGTCATTTACAGGGGTTCTCCAAGTGTGGTCCTTGTACCAGGCACATCGGCATCACCCACTAACTCATTAAAAATACAAAATGTTGAGTCCTCTAATGGTTTATGGCTCAATTAGCTGGTAGAACATTTTTGTCTGGGTGTATCTGTGAGAGTGCTTCTGGGAGAGATTAGCATCTGAATCAGGAGACTGGAAGTAAATCCACCCTCATGAGTGTGGGCAGACACCCTCCAATCTGTGGAGGGCCCACACCGAACACAAGATGGAGGAAGGCAGAACTCTCTCCCCTTGAGTTGGGAACATCATCTTCTCCTGCCCTTGGACCTTGGAGCTCCTGGTTCTTAGACCTTCAGACTCAGGCTGAATTATGCTATTGACTTTCCTGGTTCTCTAGCTTGTAAAAAACAGATCGTGGGACTTCTCAGCCTCCATAACCATGTGAGCCAATTCCTGTAATAAATATCCTCATATATCTCCATCTCCACCTCTGTCTCTATCTCTGTGCTATTGGTCCTATTTCTCTGACTAATAGAGGCTCCATTCTAGGTCCATTACCTCAGAAACTCTGCAGACTGTGTTTTAACAAGTCCTCTAGGTTATTATGATGTATGCTAAAGCGTCAGAAGTACTTCTCTTCTAGGTGTCCTCCTGTCTCTAAAGATAGTTTTGATGAGAAATGTTAAGGTGCTCAAGCAGCCAGAGATAAACTGAATGCAAATGTTCTACATAAGGATATTTGAAAATCTAAGGTATAAAACAGCACTTTCAGAATTGGGTTTGAACTATATATAGTACCATGGGAGAGGTTCTTATTAAAACTATGTAAGTCTTAACTCCACCTAGACTTAGTGAATCAGAGTGTCTGAGTCTGGGCTGATTGCCTCTTGCAGGGCATGCCAGACAGTTCTGAAGCACCAATTATGATAACCATAGAATGAAGTATAGCTTATATTAACATCAGTAATCTCTGGGTGATGGCACCCAAAACAATTATTTGCTATATACTTTTTGAAATGTTTCAGTTGGATGCAATAATTATATACTACTTTTAAAATCAGAAAATAGCAACAAAGCAATTATTTTAAAAGGATAAAGCAGACAAAATGGCAGCAACTCATTTTGGAGACTTGAGAGATTTGTGTATTTTCTTTATATTACTTGTATCAGAGGGACGAGGAGCTTGGATCCTGGAGTACTAGTACTGCCTGGGCTCAGATCCTAAGGCTTGAGTACTAGCTGTGCAACTTTCCTCCAGAAGCCTCAGTTTCCTCCCCTGCTCAGCAGAGGCAGAAATGACGGCGTCTAGTCATTGCTGTGAGAGTCAAATGAGAGTACTTAGCACAGTGCTTGGCACATAATGCGAACCGAAAACATTAGCCATTTATAATATAAGGATATCTATGTTTTATGGCTATTCTTAACTCTATTTTCTATAAGTCCTATACTAATCAATCATTCACTTTAATTGTAGTTGGCCATGATTCTAAGTGGAAGATGTCTCTTTTCATGTATGAGAACTCTTCTGCTTCACTCCTCTCATCCAACCTCTGTCCTTTGCCATGACCATGACAGGCCTTTTGTCCAGACGAGGGGCAGAGTCCTGGCAAAGGACAGAGGTTGGATGAGAGGAGTGAAGCAGAAGAGTTCTCATACATGAAAAGAGACAGACATCTTCCACTTAGAATCACGGCCAATTACAATTAAAGTGAATGATTGATTAGTATAGGACTTTCTTCGCTCTTTTTCCCTCCAGTGCCCAATGCCTTCATGGTTCCACTTTCCCCCTTTCAGTTTCATGTCTGTTACCTTTACCATATTTATCTGGCCCATGCCAAAGGTTGCAACTGCCAGTTATCTCAGTGTATTTAAGAAATGTTTGCTAAATTCTCTTAGGTTGAAAGTTCAGCATCACAGCTATTTTTTTCATCTTGGACATAATTAATGATTACAGTTTCTGAGACTCTGTCAAACAGAATGCTTGTGAGTCTGAGATTAAGAATTGATTTCTTAAAAAAATCATTCCTGTGTCGGTAGGTCCAGGACAGGTGCCGATGCTGTGCCTGGTGCAACCCTGCTGGGAGCTCCTGCGGCCGCTGTTTCAGGTCTGGCAGCAGCCCAGTGACACTGCTCTTTTCAAAGACAGATTTGAATGTGTCAGAGACTGAGGGCCTGATTGGGATGTCCCCACCCCACCCAGATTTAATCATAGAATGGTAAGGCACTTAGAAAAGGAGTTTAGTAGAAAATTTTATCTACTTTCTACTGTCTGGAGCACTTTTTTTTTTATTGAAAACAAATACTTTAAGGCAGTGGTTTTTATATTTTATCATGCATGAGAACCCCCTGGAGGGCCACTCTAGATTGAATGTGTTGTCTACCACCTCCCATTCATGTCCTGAAATCCTAGCCCCTAAAGGAACAGTATTAGGATGAGGGTCTTTGGGTGGCGATCGGGTCATGAGGGCAGGGCTCTCATGAGAGGGACTATGCCCTTACAAAAGAGATCTCACAGACTCCTTGGCCCCTAGACACCAAATCTACCAGTGAACTGGGACTTCCCAGCCTACGGACTTGGGAAATACATTTCTGTTGTTTACAAGTCACTCAGTTCTTGGTACGTTTGTTGTTGTTATAACAGCAGAGATATACAACAAGGGCTTATTAAGATAGGTTGCTGAGTTTCTGATTCAGTAGGCCTAGAATGAGGCCTGAAAATTGCCATTTCTGACTAGTTCCCAAGTGATGCTGATGGTGCTGGCTCAGGACTAGCTTGGAGGACCATTCTCTGAAAGAATCTATTCATAAGACTCTTGAGTACTTCATCTCCCTAAAAGGGGGAAAGTTAATATTTAACTTCATTAGGAGCCCTCCACTAAACACTTTGTTCTGTTTTTCTTGCTCTCTCTCTCTTTCTTTTCTTCCTCTTGCTTATTGAGTATTACCCAGATTTGCCAGTTTTAGCCTGAGAAAGTGATTACTCCCATACTCAGTAAATTTCTGATGATCTTATCAAGGAAGAATAAAAAACATTTTGAAGCCTGGCCTTAGAAAGTCTGATTACCAGTTAACCAATGATTATAACTGTAACAGCAAAACATAAAATGTAGCTCTACTGATGCGAACCTCTGTACTGCTGCCCACTTGTGTCTCATCTCACTTCCTTTTTCTACCATCAGTACCTGCGTTCAGTCCCACTCTCGGCTTTCGCACTTGCAGCTTCCCCTGCCCCGAGTGTCAGCGTATGTCCTGTCTATCCCTATCCGTACTTGTCTCGAAACACAGCGTCCTGAGATTCCATGCCTCCAAAATGCCTTTCTTTGGAAACTCTGACTCACACAAGTAATTCACTTGTTTTGCTTTCTAGTGGGTAAACACAGTTCTGAGTTCTGATATTTCATTTTCTAGGGTCTTCCGGCCAATTTGTTTTATTTTTTATTTTGCTGGCTCCCTCTGACCATGGCGCTCTTCTCCTAAAACTGGGACATAACAGGGAAACCAAACGAACTGACAACAGTGTCTCCCTTCATTGCCTGAGCTTCTCCACAAGTGCTGCACGGGGCAGGGGCAGCCAGGTTGTCCCTGGGCAGAGACCGAGGGGAAACGGCAGCTCCCGACCTGGCTTTCCTGCCTCTAAGTTAAAAGTCCACACTTCCACTGCCGGCGAAGACAAATTGCCCCTAATTATCTTGACTTCAGCAGCTCCAGATCCAAAGTGTAACGTACTCATGCTTCCCTTCTGCTTAGAACAGACACAATTACCATGCTTAGAGAGGCAGCACAGCCAGAAGGGCGGTTGCTTTTGTTTTGCACTTAATTTTTGCTTCAAAGTTCCAAGAATATATTACACAGCTAGTGTAAAACAGCACCTGGTCTGTTTACTAACACAATATTATAAAAGCAACACATAAATTTTTTCAAAACTGGATTACTAGGCTTCAGGATAAAACTCAACCACGAATTACCACCTCGCATTCATAATTACCATAATAACTTGAGAGTGGTACAGATGCTGCAGGATCCCAAGCAGCCAGGTTAAGAGTTCCCTGCTGTGCAGATGAACATTCCAGGTGCAGCTTGACACAGCGTGGCTGCGACCGTCAAAAGCACAGCAAGAGCCCACGAAGACGGCGGCAGCCAATAAACTCAGGGGCTCACAGGCTTCCGGGGCCAAAGAGACTCAGCACTTGTTTTATGGAAATGATTTATTCTACTGGGTCAGTGGTGGTCACAGTTTTATTACCTTTAGTGACTCCCCCCTACCTTTTTTTAAACTTTGATGTTCAACCTGCATACCTAAAAGCTCTGGCAGAAGCTGGGTGACCAAGCTCTGCCTGATTTCTACTCTGTGCCCCATCCAGGCAAGCACCTCTGCGAGGTGCACCCAGAGTCTCCTCAAACCTGTACCACTCCACAGAGCAGAGGTGAAGAAGCAACAATGACACCTTAGTGGTTGACAACAAGAACAATCACTGAATATTAAGACAAAAGGATACAATTCCAAATCTTTCTGTACTCATTCACTTGAAAGGTAGGTTTATTTATGGGGAAGGAGACACACTCTTATTATACACCAGCCTGGAAACAGATTTCTGTCAATTCTTCAACATTTCAAACTGCTTCTTTGAAGGCTATTCTCTCCAAACTAGGTAGTGTGTATGAAAAAAATGCACATATAAATAAGTGACAGTGTCATTAACCTTAAAAATTACTATGAACGCATGCATTGAGCATAAAGTGAGTATTGTGGCACAGTGGCGAGGTTTGGAGCCAGAAAGATATGAGATGGAATTCCAGTTCTGTTATTTACGTACTAACTGGGTGGCCTTGGCAAGTCTCTCAACCTTTCTGAATGTCAGTTTCTGAATCAAAAATTAAAAAAAATTATATCTGGTAATGAGATTCAGATGGTGACTGGTCAACTTCTTGTTCTGTGTCTCATGAGTGATTAGCTAGGACTAGAACTTCTTTCCCCTTGAAAAAAGCTAGACACAGGGGTAGACTTTGCCTGTTCACCTGAGTGAGATTCCCCTGGCTGCAAAATCGCAAATGCAAATTTCCCATTCTGTAGAGACACACTCTCGTCTTCAGCTCTGGAGTGCTCTCCCTATTGCAAATGCTTGAATAAAATCAATTTCCTTACGTTGTTGGTTTTGGTTTTTGATATTATATATGTAGAAATGCTTGGCACATAACTAGTCCTCAGTAATTGGAAGCTTTTATTAAACACCTTCTATAAATGGAGCTCTGATTGTAACCCATGGAGGGCACAGAGATGAGCAGAATTCGTCATTTGCATTGGCATCTGCTGAATCCAGTAATTTCATATATTTATGACAGCAAACATCCTTTTTATTAAGTTTTCCCAACTCCCATGATGATAACCTAATTCTGGCAGATCCGTAGACAATACAGGGTGGGGTAAAGTAGGTTTTCAGTTGTTTATATGGAAAATAATGTGATGATTAATAAATAATAATACAAGAATAAACTCTGCTTCATGTACTCCCAACTATAAACCTACTTTTCCTTCATTCTGTATTAATTAAGTCACAAACTATTTTTAATGTAAACTTTATAGTCCTCTAGTCCTAAACGCTATATATAGAGAGTTGAGTTACAATATGCATCCTAATTTTTAAGACTTTTCTGAGGTGGCTTCATCTCCATAAACCTTCTCTAATTTCTATAGTTAGAAATAATCTCTAGTCTCTGTGGTCCAGCTTGCATTTTTCTGTATTTTCTCTAATACCATCTTTCACATTATGTTCTACAACAGTCTGAATTGTGTATCTGATTTTCACCCCCTAGATTTTAATTGCTTGAGACTAGGTACTGTGTCTTATTTTCTGCAGCACAGTGTCTTAGGCAAAGGAGATGCTCAATTAGTGTTTGCTGAATTGAGTCTACATAATCTTTGATGCTTTGGGTCATACTAACCAGGCAGTAGACATATGAATACTTCTTCATAAGACATCCAAGTCTAAGAGAAGACTAAGTAATCAAGACAGGACAATACAGAAAGGGTAAAGAAAAAGAGGAGGGTGAAAAGACAGCACTGCGCTGAGAAATCTAACAAGGTAACATTACACAGGAAACAAATGCATCCTGAATAACTTTTAAATAGAGAACATACTCCAACTCTGCGTATCTATAATACATAAAGGTTCCGATAAGCAGACTCTAGTCAAGGTGTTGAGAAATTTCACCTACACTGACAAGTCAGATTCAGGAAGTGATAACAACGATAAAGTTGTGGTGCATAATGTTCCTTTCAACAGCAGGTCACCAGTGGAATGCTAATAAATGTTAACAACCTACGCTGAGGGAGAGGGAGCTCTGATCTGTAGCGCTGCCCATTTCTATGGCGGAAATACTCCCACCACAGCTGATATTAAGCTACTAAGATGTTACTTAATGTAAATTTGGGGAGAGATGCACACAACTGACTCTCCCAAGCCAGTGAATGCTGGTTCCATGGCACCACCCACAGTGCCCTTCCTCCTCACCTGCCTTCCCTCACTTCCTTCCAAGGAAGAGGGACGGAGCTATCACAGGTCTGGGGGAAAGGGTGGCTAAGGAACAGGGCTGCCCAGAGAGTTCTGCCCTGCCCTCGGTTTCCCGTGTGGGATTGTGTTTTGGACACAGAGGTTCACTGTCCATTTATACCCTCCATTTCACCTTTCAGTGAGACCTGAAAATCTAAAAACCACTTTGGAAGTAAAATGAAAACCTATCACCTCCTTTCAGGCCACTGATGAAAATGTTGAGTTATGAAGACTTGTTTTATGATAAATGTTACTCTCAATTTGACAAAATGATGTGAGTTTAGCCTCTCCGAATCTTACAGAAACTATAAATTATATATAAGAAAGACTGGAGCCATTGAATTATCAGGAATTTTTTTTTTTTTTTTGCTTTTCCACTGTTATACTAAGCTATGACTTTCTAGCTACAAGTTATATAGTTCCTCAGTTGAGCCAACATTTGGTTATTAGAAATCTAATGCTTTTTTCTCTTAACACAAAATATGCTGAAATAAAATGAAAAAATGAGCATGGTTTGGAGCACTCATGCAAATTAGTAAGGGCTCAAAGACCCATAGATAGGAATGAATCAAATTTCAAGATGTGCAACAGTGAATAAAAATGTAACATGACAGCCCACCCCTGGAACTTGTTCAGGGTCATCATTATCAGATGTATCATTGCTCTGACATCTTTCAGCCTAGCTTGGGCTGGTGTAGACAATGAGCCATGGAGTGTCCTGCATTTATCTTAAAGGACATGCAGGTGAAATCCAACCTTTTGCAGTATATACTTTGTGGCATATAATGGCACTGGCAAGTGCCTATGAAAACCTCCTTGGAATAACTCAGAGAGGTACCAAAGTTAAAAATAAGCCACAATTTCTAAGTTTAGGCTAGAATGGCTTAGGAGGACATCCTCCAAGGTAGATTTAAAGTTAAGTTATTTTGGTTCCAACTCCATATTTGAGAATCTTGCAGGAATTATTTAGGTTCTTATTCTCCATTTTAGTACTCTGTATCATTTTAAACTACATATAAGAATGTTTAATCAGAACTAGTCGGGTAATCTTTCCATGTCCCCATTAGTATGACTGCCACACCAGAGTGTGAGTTGGCAGGATTCCTGTAATGAGCATTGTCAACTGACGGGAGACAGAGGGAAGACTGGCCCGCACCCTGGAGGAGCAGCAGCTGTGTAAGGGCTGGTTGGCTGGCGCAGTGCCAGGTGAAGGGACCAGCACACACAGCTGGTGCCTACAAGGGCCAGTTTGTGCGTTACCATCGCCGTGAAGGCTTCCCTGGGAGCTCTCAGAGGGCAGACGCACGCTCAATTCCCAAACACGTAGATTCACTTTCAATTATTCCGTTTAAATTATAAGCACCAACAACCAGATGAATTTGATGTCAGACGTAACAGGAATAAAATCCATACCACGGAGTGGTGGTGTGGCTATTTCTTTGCCTCCTGAGAAGCACAGATGCATGAATGGGGCTCAAAGAAAGAACCAGGAAGAAACTTAATGCCTGATTATATTTCTTCCTCCAACCTTGCTTGTCTTTATGATATACAAGGTTGTGTGTCTGTCTATCTATATGTACAAATATATATATTTAGATATGTGCATGTTTATTATGTGCATGTTTATTATGTGTGTACATACACATATATTATGATTTTTATTTATAATTCAGCCATAGTTCTTATTTATTCATGCCATAAGCCATGATAAATCCTTTCTGGAAGGTGGAATATGAATAAATATATAACCATATGAATAAATGCGGTCAAATAGTATGTTAGGGTGAATGTCAGTCATTATTACTATTAAAAGTAACTACTTAGTAAGCTCATCCTACTGTGTGTGCAAGGCACATGATGGGTGAGAAGATAAGAGAGTCTAAGGCAAAGCTCCTGACCCTCAAACTATTGAAATTTAATTGAGATAATAGAGCTGGTACATAAGAATATAATAAATACACAATAGTATAATATATGTTACATGCATGTATACCCACATACACATACATATACGTACGATAGGCCAAGGTAAAAAAGTATTCTTCCTACTTAAGAGAGAAATTAAAACAGACAGAAGCTGTATCTCTACAACCACATCTTCCTGAAAGTGCAAACTGCTTCTCCTAATGATCTCCTTTCCCTGTGAGGCATGGCAGACTCACCGCTTCCCCCTTTCCCCTCGAAATCCAGGATGATTTTGTTTAAAACAACAACATTCCAAGATTTCTTAATCCGGATATCATTTTGATATGTACTACAAAAGGAAGAGCTGTTGTTTTCTTTTCATGGACTTTTTCATCGCACATTTTAAAGCATCTTAAAATTTTTATTTCTTTAATTTTTTTCCTTTTTATTGAATTTATTGGGGTGACATAAAATTGGTTTCAATGGGCTCAGTGACAAATAAATTTTACTTCACAATTTAGAATGTACACATACACAGAACTGAAACATGTTTCACAGAATATCCTAGATCCTTTTCATGTGTGACACATTCCATTTTTTCCTCTATTTTGTTCCATTTCATTTCTTAAAACATTCTTATTATGACCCATTAAATTAACCATAGTATGAATAGTGTTGTTTTCACAAAATAGGAAGTTGTAATTGTCAAAAGGTAAATGCTTTCATTTTCTGAAGGAAAACTATTCTTTTAAAATCAAAGGCAATTGGGCCAACTTCAGATGGATGAAAGAGCATACTGCTTCTTATGTCCTAATTATTCACTCAGAAATTCAAAATCTGTAGAGTTATGATTCATGGAACTCACCCTCACAGGGGAAAATACACTCCTAAGTTGTATTCCCAGGAGGAACACATCAACCCACACATGTAAATCAAATTTTAAATGCCTTACGTATTAGTGTCTCCAGATTCTAAATATGGGCTGAACTCATTAATTCAGCTTTCTCTAGCCTTCATTATGATGAACTTTAAACATATTTTCATGTATGCATACAATTCACTAATTCTGAAAACTGCATCACTGACAAATCGGTGATGACCTTAATTTTAGATTTCTACACAGAAAAAAAATACATTGTTCAGGGGGAAAAAAAGAAAAAAAAACCTTTTAAATTAACTGACATCGTGCTTAATCACCCATTTAAAAAAATTAGAAAGTAAACTGCTACCATTATTAATAACTCCGCTCAAATAAAAAACAAAATTGTGAATGGAAACATTTCCAATCTGCCAACTTAATCTTTAGGCTTGTGCATTTCAGCTGGGTCTTGACACTCCCTAAGGGAAGACTAAGTAAGTTATAGGCGTTTTACCATGTCATCTCCAGGATAACACTTAATTCTTACTGTGCATTTGCAGCACCGCACCACACCGGGTAGAAACCCCACCTTCAGCGGGTAGTTCCATTATAGCCACAGTCATATCGCTTCCCAGCCTACCTATTAATAGCCGGCCAATTAGAGCTCGGTGAGCTTCTGGCAGATTTGTGACTGTGTCTGAAACCTGCAATTTTAACTAATTATAGAAATTCTAGGCAGGAAGCCCTCTGAAAGGATGATCAGCCTCATCCTTTTCTTTTAAACTGTAAAACCACCCCAAACCAAGAGTTCTCTCTTCTGCTTTAACATGAAGAGAAGAAGGGACGTTAGTTAGCATGAAGGATCACTCACTATGTAATTGGAGTCATAGAAGGTCCATTACACGTGTGGGCTCATTTAACCAACAGTAGGAATTATTATCTCCATTTCACAGAGGGGAAGCTGAGGGAAACTAAGTAAGTGGATCCAGGACATGGAGGGCACATTGGAGCTGGGATCTCACCAAGAGTCTGACTCCCAAACGAATGCATCTGTTCTCTCTCCCAGCAGTGGGTACTTCCAGGGTTGGGTACTATAGGACATTTTCATAACACAGCATAGCCTATGGCCGTGCTTGGAGAGAGTCAGCTAAATATGTGGAGGGACTCAGAAGCCTTTCCCTCCCCGGGATGCCTGGCAATAGCTTACTTACACACAGAAGCGATTGCAGACTCCATATAGAGCCCACTAAACCCACAGTAAATATATCTCCAACCTTCTGTCCTCTGTGCCCAAAGCTACCTCCAATCCCGCTCAAAGTGAGGAAAAAGGAGATGGAAGGAAAGCTGGACCAGAAGGAAACAGTGGTTGTTACCAACTGCAGTTAAAATACCTTACTTTAGCAAATGTTACAAAAACATACCATCACTGGAACACACTGGTCAGACCCTCCAGGGCCTCGGAAGGACACGTGCAAGTGAGGGGCCCTTTCGTTTAAGCTTCATTGGGTTCACAGTAAGTCTCTGTTGCAAGAGGAAATCGTGACCAGCCTGCTCACTTTTTTTGTTTCCCACTTTAACCTTTCTGTCAGGAATGGGTGCCCAGTCCTGGAACATGTATGCACCATTTGGCTCTGGGCCCACCTGCAGGTGGCTCCAGTGCACACAGACAGAAGTCCGAGCTTCCCATGCCCATCCCCCGCCCTTCATCAGACCCTGCCCCAGAACACAGAAGCATCCTGATTTCACAATGTCTTGAAAGCAATCCCTACAGGTAATGAACGAGTAACAGTATCACATATAATTTTTCTCCTATCCAAACTCCTCACAGGTGGAATCAATAATTTATATGAATCCATAGTTTATAAGAAGCCGTGGATTAACTATACAGGACATCTATATAAATATATCCAGCCACTCTTGGCAGAAGCCAAGATTACAAATGAAAACTTAAAAAAATTGTAGCAAATATTTCTAGCTAGTATTTTGGTTTGTATTGTAACATACTCACTAGCAAGAATAAGAACAACATACTATTTGTTATTGGGTGCTGTGTCTGTCAAGCCTGGGAGGTGCACACAAACATTTCAGGAAAATATCCAGAGCTATTATTAGACATAACACAGACTTTCCTACCTCGTTTCAGCCTGGACATCTCTGGAAGGGGCCCCAGTGATTACAGCAGCCGGCATGCTTGGCATCCCGACGGGCAGCCAGCCCTGGGCCCAGCAGCAGCAACAGGGTTTTATGGGAGGAATTTTTATTTTTATTTTTCAGATACTTCAAAAGAAGGACAAGGTCATTCCCCATGCCAGAACTTCTGGCTAAGCCATAACTTTTCCTTGTGTATCAACAGTACTGAGAGAAAATAAAATACAAAACAAAAACAACCACCTCCCCCCCACACACAAAAACCTGTTACTACGAAAATAAGTCTTTAAAATTAGCAGCTGTGGATATCTAGAATGCACTGTTAAAACACTAAGCATCACCACCCACAATCACAGGTAATATTCATTTTGCACTGAGCTAAATGCCTTATGTTAAACTTTGCAGTACCCCGAGTTTATATGTGAGGAGGACAAGAGAGTAAAAAAACAACAAACTGGACCAGGTTATAACCTATAATTGGAGTGGGGACTAGGATTTGACCTCAGGCAATCTAATTCCATCGACAATTTGTTATCTCCTGCTCTACACTGCCTTGCAGGGCTACTATGCTTGAAAAAAAGACTACTCTTGATCCTGAACTTGGAGTAGTATTAAATTTAAATCTTTGTTAGTACAAGGAAAAAAATTTTGTTTTAATTCATTAATTAATTAAATTTTTGAGAGAGGGGATGGGAGGCAGAAAGAGAGGGAGAATAACATTGCTCTGCAAGAGAAACATTGATCAGTTGCCTTCCATACATGCCCCTACGGGGGACTGAACCTCCAACCCAGGCATGTGCCCTGATCGGAATCAACCAGGGACCTTTCAGTTTGTGGGATAATGTCCAGCTGAGTCATACCAGCTGGGGCCAAGGAAAAATATTTATGCTTTCTCTCTCTCTCTTTTTTTTAAGATTTTATTTATTTTATCTTTAGAGGGGAAGGGAAGGAGAGAGGGAGAGAAATATCAATGTATGGTTGCCTCTCGTGCATCCCCTGCATCCCCTGCCAGGAACTGGCCTGCAACCCAGGCATGTGACCTGACTGGGAATTGAACCGCAGTCTTTTGGTTTGCAGGCCTGAGCTCAATCCACTGAGCTACACCAGCCAGGGCTCTTTCCCTCTCTTTAATTTCTAAACAGATCTTGCATATTATGATAACACCGAATTTTGCAAATAGTTAGTAATGTAGCATTTAGATTTTTAGCATTTAAAAACTGTAGTTGTTGCATACTCAAAATTAAATTAACATTGGAAAATAAATTCTTAAATCAATTATATTTAAAAACGTAAAGCTATATCAAGCTGATAAGACTAGGAAAAAGTTCAATGTTAGCTGCTTTTTACAAACATTTTGATTATAGAGACACATATTCTAAAGACAGAAAGAATTGTAGGAAATCTTGAACCTGACACAGTTAAGTTTGTTCTTGGTAGCAGTACTGGTGTGGCAGATCTGAAGCTACTTCGTGTGCATGTAGGACTGAGGAAATACGTAAATACAGGGTGGAACAAAAGTCGGTTTACAGTTGTTCATATGGAAAGTAATACAATAATTAATAAATAGTAATATAAGAATAAACTCTATGTTTCACATACAACTGTAAACCAACTTTTGCTTTACCCTGTATATTGATTATTATTGTGAAGTATGAGAATTCTAACTTGAGGGAACAGACACCCAAATACAGAATGGGGGAAGGAGAGAATGATGCTGGAATGAGTCAATGGTAGCAACACAGCGATACTCTACTATATAGCTCTAACCATACTGGACACATATGTATATATACATATATGTGTATATACTGGATGATATGTATATATACATATATGTAGGCATGAGTATGTGTATTTTTTATTATTCACTAAAAAGGCCTAGAAATATGACACTCTGATAGCACCAAGCAAACCTAGTGTCCAGATCTGGGCTTTAGAACAAGGCCTCCTGGGACAGGAAATCAGGAGTTAAGCCTGAAGTATCTGGATGTGCCATAGAGAATGGCACACACTGACAAGGACATGTCAGAAGGAAACAGACACTGGCTATGCAAGGCTTCCGCCAGTCACATTTGGTACAGTTTGAGCATCAGGTAGGTGATGAGAAGAGGGGATTATAACAACATTGAATTGAAAAGTGCATTTGTAAATACATAGTGATACTAAAAGTTTTTTAAGCAGAGAGGGAGGAGAAGGAAAATCAAAGCAAATCAACTAGTAAATGTACAAGTAATGATAGAAATAGAAAAACCATAATTTTACAACCACATAATAATAACCTATTCAGGTATAATCATCAATGGATACTAAAACCACCAGGTAAAAGTCAGGGGACTGGAAAATCACACAGTCTCAAAGCATCACTGTCCTATTCATATGCAGATTATATTTGAATTTAAGAGGGAAACATTTGCTTTACAATAGAAAAATCATGCAGACATTACCTGTTCCTTAACATCACCAATACTAGAACACATGCATAACCTGCGTTTCCTGAGGACATTGGGAAGGGCACAGCACTGCCTATGTAGACACCCTGCTTGAAATGCTTCATCCGAACCTAATCATGAGGAAACAGTCAAAGGAATCCAAAATGAAGGACATTTTGAAAAACAACTGCACTGAACTTTTAAAAAATATCATTATGGAGAACAGCAATACTATTTTTAAAAAAGCTAGAAACTGGTTAAATTTAAAGGAAACTAAACAGACATAACTGACGGAATGTAGTTAATCCCAACTTCGATCCCAGTTTGAAAACAAAGTTGTAGCAGGGTGCAGCCAAGAGGGGGGCCCCCAAAAGGGATTTGGAATGGGGCCCAGAACTCAGGGTGTCCAAGAAATATTAGAAAGACATATAAGATGTCCTTCCCCCTTCCCCCTCAGGTGTGAGTTGGGGGAAGGGACAAATGGAGCAGGGCCATTGAGAGTGGTTTTGCATAGCAACAGCTTTGTAGCTATCCTCTGGAATGGTCATTTAACGTATCTATAACCTTTAACTGGTTTCATAGATATGTTGAATAGCTGTGGCCATGCTTTGAGCCAGGGAGAAGGGAGTGACTTCCACCCAAGATGGAACTGGAAGGCAATTCCCCCTGTTTACGGTACCTTCGTGAGAACTTGGAGACAATTGGCTCCATGCCATGGGGCCACACCTGCCCAGACTCACTATGGCAGCCCAGTAAAGCTGGAAGGATACAGGAGTGCTGGCAAGTGTAGCTGATTGTAGGAGGAGTTGGAAATGGGACTGCAGAGGAGGATTGGTGTGGGGATTTAAACCCAGGCATGGTAGCCATTGGAGAGAGAACCATGTGCTTTGGGCAGAGTCAGGACCCTTGAAGCCTGTGAGGGAGAATCACCATGTGGCTTTAGCAGAGAATAACCACTTGGCATTGCCCGAGTAGTGACCCCCTTCCCGCAACGTAGGTGAAGGAACCACCTGGCTTTGGCAGAGTGGGGACCCGTTCCCAGCAACTCTGGTAGAAGAGGACCACGCAGCTTTGGGATGTTCCCTTGGCCTGCATGGCCTGGGAAGCAAGAGAGATTTTGCCTGGAAGAAGGGGGAAAGGATTCTTGCCAGTAGGCCATGAGAAGGTGCCACATGGCTTTGGATTAATTAGAGATCCTGCCTGGATGACAACACAGCTGACAGTGTCAGGAGCCTGGATCCTGGATGTTTGCTTCTTTTCTTGAATTACGGTACCCTGAATATTAGGGGCAGGGTGAGAAGGAAGCACTGTGGGCATTTGTGGGTATCCAAAAGGACTTCGATATCTTAATGAAGACGTTTCGTCACCACTTTAGGTCTGTATAGCTTCAAATAAGCATTTCTTTTCCTTTTCACAAATCTCTGGCTGTGAAAGATATCTTTCCATAAGGCGGTGGACATAACGAACCTCTGTGTTCTGTAACACAGTGACTACAAATGATATTATCGGGACAGTGGGATATATGAATACCATACATGCTATATGCCAGCACTCTTACCGACACAGCTCTCTCAGTACTCCTTGGAACACTGCAGAGAATATTCCAGTTCTTAGAATATCCATGTTGGAGTATTTAAGGGTGAAGTATCTTGGTTTCTGTAATAATTCTAAAGTGCTACAGCATGAGTATATATGCATGTAGGGATATTAATGATATATAAATGAACATAAATATGTGAAAAAATAAATATTTTATGTACTTTAGAGAGTAAGAGCTAATGCAAATATGGAAAAAAATAATATTTATTAAAGTTAGTTGAGGGGGTATATGGGTGTTCCTTGAGTTATTTCTGCAATTCGATGTGGATTGAAATTGATCGGAGTAAAACACAATTTGTAGTTGCAGATAGGCGGTTCAATTTGGAAATAATGATCTGCAAACTAATAAGTGGGGAGAATGTATTGCTATGCAGATGGTATAAGTCTGGACGACCACCTCTCTGGAAGAGCTTAGGGTCACTGAACAGACCAAGTAAACTCAGGAGGTCCTATTTGGTATTGTAATGGGTAAACTGAAAAAAAAATCGAATTAGAAAAATATTTAAATAACATTTTCATGTTAGCTTGACTCGAATTTAAGTTTTTACATTTTATTTGTGAACAAAACTCACTCACATAAAGTGAGTTTGACACCACTTTATGTCAAACTCATGGATTTTTTTGGTCCAAATTCTCTAATTTTTAGTTCAAAATTATAAATGAATTTTATCCCTCAAAAGATACATTTTCTCTTACCTTTTATTATAGCTCTATTAAACATGAACTTTCTGAAATCCTCTTTGAATCTTTTTAGTTGAGAGATCCGTACCACGTAGCAGGGCAATGATTTCCATAATGTGACTACGCGTGAAAAAGTGACTTTTTATTTATTATATTTTATTTGCCTCTTTAGAACTCCACAGGTTTTCTCTTGTGTTTGGTCCCACTCATACACTACACAATTTTATAGTCTCCAGCAACATTCCTTTGTTTTTTGCAGCCTGAAAAAATGATATCCTACTCTTTTTAATCAGTCTAGCTATTGCCAATTCCATGTCACTTCTTTCCCAAGCAGTTAGTTTTTTCTGGAGGCAAAACAAATGAAAAAGAACATACTTCTCTAAATCTCTTTATATAGCCTAAGGTACATTTATAGTTTAATTTCTGAGACCCTGATGATGTCCTCCAGTTGTTTATTTTTTTAATGAAAGATAACTTTTGCTTGCAACTGTACCTTAGCTTATAAATTCAAGGGACAAATTGTGGGGCCCTAGACCTGTGCCCCACCTTCAAAAAGAACCGTGAAGATTGGCCTTGAGCAACTGCACTTACATACACACCCATGTGCATTTCTTTCTGTGGAGAAGATGAAAGATTTTCGTGTGCTTATTAAAGGGATAAAACCCTTGGAGGCTTAACTGCCACACCAGGTCTAACCGGTTCCCTCTGTTTCATCCCACTGCCCTCGAGTCTCGTCAGCCCTGAATACTGCACCGTTTTCTGGCCAGCTCTCCTGCCTATGACTCCCTGTCCTATATTCCATCCTCCACAGCTCTGCCAAGGTAGTTTTTTAAAAACATAAACCAGACATCATATCCATTTCTGAATTTTATTACATACTTTACAGTATGTTGAACACAAGAGGTGTTCAACAAATAACTACTGAATAAATGAATGGATAAATGAACTCTTGCTGATAGTCTGAGTTCTCAGCCCAGGACCCAAAAATAAACTTCCCTGACTTGCTCCCTATGACACCCTAAGACCTTTGAGCCTATGGATCTGGCACTGTATTAGGTGTAACAAAATAGACTCCAATATATTAAAATCATAATCTTTAAGTATGTTATCAAAATATGCTCCTTGGTTCAATGTCACAGACAAACAGATTACAATTAGGTTAGTAGGCATGTGGTATTAAAGTTTGTTTAGAATGGCCAAGAATGTCTTCCTCTGTGGAGAAGATTTCAAAGAGCTATTATATAAATGAATATACTATTTAACATACTATTCAATATTTAACCATAGATATGAGCAAAGAGGTGATCTGGGTCTAGGAGCAGGAAGCTTTTAGGAATTAAAATTTTATATAATTTTTTTTCCTGGTTATCAGTGTGAGATGTCACAGCTTTGGCTTTGTGACAGAAAAACACTGCCTGTCCTCCCGGTCAGGCTGACATAAAATCATCCCCGAGTCCAGCAGTACAGACTTCCCGTATCACATTTAATCTACCTGCAACCAGGACAGCTGTGACCTCCTACAGTCTACAGCATTCCCCGGAGAAAACTGACTACACTCAAAGCACTTCTCTATGAATTTTCTAGAGGACTAAAGAAAAAGAGTGAAAGGTTTCACTTCTAAAGATTGTGTATATGTAATATGTTTGGAAGAAAAAGGCATGTTTGAAGAATGAAAAGGAACATTTGTCAATGGACAATTTTTTCTTAATAGGGTTTAATTATATATTCAGGGGCAATCAAAAAATGGGTTTATATGAGAGGTGATATACATCTTTAAGATAAGGAATATCTGAAGACAAATGAAGGTAACAGATATTGCCAAATGCTGAGAGGATGGCATGATATTTTGTTGCTTGAGGTTGGTGCATAGGCTGGGGGGTTTTATTGTTGAAAGAGAAATCCAGTAGCCAGCTGTCATTCGAGAGTGGTGCTGTGCCTTTTTCAGTCATTTGGCTATATACGTAACTCACTTTTATTCTATGCACAGTGGGTAATTCACTGTCTTTATCAGAAGTAGAAGAAAAGCAAATCAATAATGTAGAGAGGTGAGAAACCAAAACACCAAAGTCTTTCGTGGTTACCTACATAACATCACAAATTTTCACTGAATCAGTGTGGCATAGCACAAGACTTGTTTGAATGATGGCTACACCCTTCTCCACCATAGTATACAACTAAGAGGCATTAAATCCACTAGACAATGACACAGTCAAACCCTGATACAGGTGAGAAGTGATTAAGGCAAAAGAGCAGCATAATAACTGTGAGAATCAAAAAGTCAAACATTTGGAAACAATGCATATTGCTTCACCTTTGCCACTGGTATTACTCAAGGATGAAATGCAAAGATATGAATTAATTAAATGCATAATATAGAAGAGACACATAGACTCATTTAAATAATTCTGACTTTACTATCTCCAGAATGCACGTTTTGTCCCAAGACTTTTTATCATTTGAGGAAAACTTGACAGAAGAGTCAAATAATACAGGTTGTTTGCAGTTAGGGAACTAACATGGAATAAAAATTATTATTATTATTATTGAAATATAACTGACATATAACATTATATCAATTTCAAGTATGCATTTCATATTTGTAGAGAAAACTTAATTTCAAATAATATGTAAGTTACATTTTAGAATAATGCATCCAATTATTTTCAGGTGAAGGATCTCTAAATGTAAAGTAATGTGGTTAATGGTTAATCTGGAAACACTGGGAAAATATTTGTTGTACTTTAGATTAGTATTTGTACACATTGCTTTACATTTAGAGATATTTTACCTAAAAATGTCTGCAGGATGAAAAATTACATTGAGCATATTATTTTAAAATGTAAGCTAACACACAGTATAAATATAAACTTATACTCCTTTCCAGCCTCATGGACACACTATATTACACAGCACACAAATCATTCAACCTCTTTCACCACAAATATATACATAAATACAAAAACAAAATCCTAACAAGATAGTCCCTGAGATTAAGAATTTTTTTAATGAGACCTCCAAATATGATCTACAAATTGACAAGGGAGGATGTGACTATTGCTCTGCAGAAGTCTCCCACATCTCTGAGGGCTAAACCATCAGCATGGTACCACGTGTACGGGCTGGTGTTAAAGTAGGTGCTAAGGTCTGAACTCCATCACTGTGAATATTTTCTTAAACCTAAAAAGGATTGTCCTCCTTCTGGAATATGATTAATACCAGCTTCCCTTTTCTTCACCAAGAACAACTCTTCTCAAAAAAAAAAAAAAAAGAAAGAAAGAAAGAAAGGAAAAAATGAAAAATATATTCCATAGGAGTATTTCTTTCCATTATGTAGAGAAATAGGGAGAGCCTCCCTGGGCGTGCCAACACTGGACTGCCAGGGACATGTTCAAGTCTTAGATTAAAAGGAGGGTTGCTGAGTTTCCTTTTCACCGCGCTAGAGGATGAGCTACCACGGACAAAGGTAAAGCACTGCAAGGTGTAGATTTGCAAAAATGACAAGGGCTATGGCCTCCTAAATAGTGATGGAGCCCATGGTTACAACTGCTACGATACATAAACAACACAACCACTATTAGGACAATGTTTTCATGATTATGTGGTTTCATTACTCTAACAGTATCTATGAGTATTTTTCCAGAATACAGATCTACACTATCAGTATAATGTGCATGTTCAATGGTCTATAAAACCATAACTTCTACTGAGCCCCCTAATTCAGAGTCATGTGGTTTATCTCCAAACAGTGTTACCACTGTGCTTGGAACTGTTTCATGTGTGTTTCAAAGAGCTGAACAGTTTGTGCCAGTGGATTCTGGGAAACGCTGTTTTACAAGTGAGTACTTACAGGATTCCTGTTAAATAAAAGCACACACTGCTAACAGTGAGTCTTTAAACTGCTCGGCTGAGCAGCCAGGAAATTGGGCATTATGGTTATTACCGCAAATCTCATAGTTACCCTCATCCAAAACAATGGAATAATTTGCTAGTCACACAGCTCTTGACATCCTGCCAGTTATTTGCATATCTACTTCCCAACTAGATGAACAGTATCCTGAACATGAAGATATTTTATTAATTTCTCAATTGCTACATATAGTAGATGATGCTCAGAAATCATTTTAGGAATAAATACATGATACTAAACATAATACCAAATACCCTACATATTTATTTGGTAACCTTAACAGTTATGAATTCAGCAAGGCACCAGAGTGCCTCTCCATCCCCAAGAAAGCATCAGAAGATTAAAGATTCTGAAGACAGTCTCTGAGGTCTCTAAGACTTAGTTTAGAAAAAAATTGAGTCATAAGCTCTATAAGGGTAGCAGCCTTTTCCACATTGCTCACCTTGATGTCCTCAGGCCTTCTGGGCAAATGGATGTTTACTGAGCATAATGGATGCTCAACAAAAAATGTGTTGAGCAAATGACTACAGTATCTTCTACATTCATAGAGGAATGAAAATAGTTGAATTCAGAACTAGGAGCTAGAGTTGCTGTAGACATGGACGGTGTAACACATGCCAACTGATGTCACAGAACATCAGTAGACCATAAAAAAGCAGGGTCAAAAATGCAAAAGCACAACAAGTTGGGACCCTTTCTTTTACGAGCAAACAGATCTCACTGTCTTACCAGACTGTGTGTACAGCACAACAGTTAACGTTTGCATTAAGGGTCCCAAGTTAAAATAAAATTTTAAAACCAATCAATGTCTAGAATAACAAAGATAACACATAGGACTACAATGCACTAAAGGAATGCTTCCATCAATTATTGTTCAAATTAAATATTGGGTGAGCAACATGTTTGGAAGTGAGTTCAGTGGCCCATGCGTGCTGGTTGCTCTCTGCTCCCAAAGCCCTTCTCTACTCTTTGCCTAGCTGTGTGGGAAGAAGAGAGAAGTTGGAGTATTTCTGTCAGTCTCCCTCCTTGCCTGCAACCTGGCAGTGGCATCTTTCTGTGATAGCAGCTCCTATTGAGTAGTCTCCCTTTTGGCGTCCAGTTTCAGCTCTTACCCACCTTAGACCACTCCATTCCCTCCCCTTCTCCTTCGAGAATGTGGGTCAGTAAGGACCTTGACATCTGCTGTTGACTCCCCTGAACCCTACCACACCTCTGCAAACAGGTCCATTGTTAAATTCTTTTTGAAAATCCCAGCTACTTATGTTTTCTTTGTTCAATCACAACTGTTTGATTGATATACCACAGAATACACTCAGGTCTTTCTTACTTTGTATAGACTTAGAACCAACATTATCAGGCAGAAGTCACTTATCAAACCAAACTATCTCTATTTCCTCCAACCACATGAAAACAGTATGACAGGCTCAAGGGAGTGGTTAACATGGAAAAAATTGCATATATATAAAATCTATCTTGTCACTGCTGGGGACACACACACACACACACACACACAGACACACGTATATCCAGCAGTGCACGTGTTTTCTTGTTTCTGGAATACCTCAACTAGTGAACAAGCCCAGGCTGACCAGTGCCTCCCCACGTCACCCAAGGCCACTTTAATCTTTCTAAATAGATGAAAAATAATGGGTAGTGCTTCTCCAAATTATTTTTAAATATTTCCATAGAAAGAAACAGAGAAATGCATGTGAATGAGAGGAGGCAGAAAGAGTTTCAACAGAGAAAGATCATGGATCTGACTCCACTAATTTTCTAGTAGTCTACAGAGGAATAACTTGTATTTGGTGACTTAGATTACTATTAATCCCTTATGAATATTATTTATATCATTTATAGATATTTTTAAGGGATGGAGTAGGGGGCATTGCATGACCTTCCAGCTCAGGTGGGCAGGAGCCTATCACCTGGGCCGGGGCTCTTGCCTACCCTACCTGGAAGAGAGGGCAGCTTAGGGAATGAATAGAAAGAAGTACTGGCTTGGGTTCTAGTTCCAGCTTTCCTAGGTGAGACATCCTGGTTAAATCACTTTGGCTTTCTTAAATGAAATAAATAAAGATGATGGAAAAATACCATTTAATTCCTCATGATACTGTGGTTCCAACTACATGAAGATTACTTTAACCTCTTAGTGATGACACTTTTAGATGTCAAGTTTGGGAAATTACTTCACTTCTCTGTCCTCAAAGGGGCTGTCTTATAAATCTCAACAATTCTGCTAGAACATATGTCTCCTACTATTCAGAAAACTCTGATTTTTCCACCAGAATGGCAGTAAGTGGACTTGAGACAATTCTACATGAAGTAGAGAATACCCTTTGTGCACCAGAACTTCCAGGGTGTCAGTCACTTAGCATGTAAGTATTCTTAATCCAACTCCACAGGTTAATGGTGTTTTAAAGTCAAAACTTGTTCCAAAATCCTCCTGGAGTATGATTTTTAAAGCATATGGAAACAGAATCTGAGCCACTACATTTCATTACAAATGAGAATCTTTGATTTCTCATATGCTTTTGAAATGTTATGTTTGTCTACCTTGTGAAATTCTGTTCTCTCAGGTCCCTGAAAAGCTAGGACGACCCTTAAATAGTTGTATCATTGGTGCTTTCTGAATGCCACTAATTGTGGTCCGTTTCTGCTGGATAAATGTGTTCTCTCCCTACAGCACTTTTAACTCTACTCCTGAAACTTTTATTTTCTGCTGTCAAAGCCCAGAATTACAAAACCAAGTTCTGGAATGGAGAATACTACTTCATAGTTATTCATTATTAAAGGATTTTTATATTATACTAAAGTAAAAATATTGTTGATCAGATAAATTACCAAAAAGAAGACAAGCTGAAAAGGCAGGGAGAATATATCATGCATGTCTCAGTTGTTCGTTTCTTCTCTTTTGCCACATCACAACCCTTACAATGAAAGCACTGCTCCTTCTCCATTGGATTTCTTCTATAGAGGTGAGCCTTAATCTTACAAAGAAAGAAACTAATCTGGGAATAAAATTGGGAGGTTAGAGTTTTAATAGTATGTCACAAAAGACACAAAAGCTGAACAATCACTTGGGGTAGAGAGAGAGAGAGAGAGAAAGAGAGAGAGAGAGAAGGAGAAGGAGAATGAATTATAAATGCTTTTTTCAAGAAAACAAAATCTTCCACAGAATTGTATCAATACTAAAATTCACCCAATTCCACACGAATTCTCAAGTTTTAAATACTTGCTGAGTCTCACTATTTCCTTTCAATTAATTTCTCTAGCCTACAATTCTATGCAGGTTGGTGAATATCTAAAAGCAAATATCATCTATACAGAGAAAAGAAATGATACCATTCTAGGCAAAAGTGATGTCACAGACAGACATAAATTTCAAATAATATTGAAATCCTATTGCACTCAGGGAAGTAAAACAATGACTTTATATCTAGTAAGTCCAATACAGTATTTAAAGAAAACATATTTCAACCGAATTGCCAGAACAATTAATCATTGTATATTCAATATACTACATTAGCATTTAGACATGCTAAAGAAGTCTAATTTAGCAGAGGATTACCTCCAACTTAAAAAAAACCACTTTAATTTAGATTTTATTACATTTTTAATTTATGTCACCTGGTGTGGTAACTAGTTTAAAGGAAAACTGGAAATGTTTATTTTTAAAGATAGTACTAACATTTGTTCCAGAGAGACTTTTATATTTTATGGACATTTTTATCCCAAATTTAAATCTTTTTCTATAATAATTTTAAAAGATAGTAAATTGACATAAAAGGCACAACACATAGTATTATAGTAACCAATTGGCATGCATTTATCACATACTAGGCAATGTGCAGAAGGTTTCATGTATATTATCTGAATTGATTGTGATGATACTGGAACATTATCATTCCCAAGCAAACTAAAGACAAGGAAACAGCCTTAAAGAGGGTGAGTGATTTGCCAAGGGTCACAGAACAAATAACAAAGAGAGGTAAAATTCAAATCCAAATGCATCTTGTTCTCAAGTCTCTCCTCTTTTTCCCTCTTACAACTAAAAAGAATAAAAGGTACAACAAATAACCACATTTGACTTTTTAGCACATAAATACTGGTTTTAAATATAAGTACTAAGTCAGACATAAGTTACTTCACACTGAAAACACTTAGAAACAATTCAGTGAAATTCGTACTCTATGGGTTTCAAGAGTCCTTTGGGACCCTCGTCTAGAGCAGGGTTTCTTAACCTTTTGTTTTTTTTCCATTATGGCTTCCCTGAGGGCTCCTCTGGACATTTTTTTCTTAATCATCTGCCATTAAATTTTAATACCACAGATATGCCCTATGTCTGCTTATGTATTATATGTATACCTGTGCTTTATACATAAAAAGAGTCAAGTTGTTTTTTTTTTTAATTTTTTGCCTCCTAGGATGAATTTTGCCCTTTGAGGTATAATGAGATTACAAAATCTAGAGGATGTAGCTGTTTTCCTTTGTTACTCCAAAACCTCTCAACCCAATGACTAGCCATTAAAATTGCATGGAATTAGGGCTTGAGACTTGTAGCTTTTAAGTTTTTCAGTGTAATAAAATGCAAATACATAGAAAATGTTGAACCATTATAAGCTATTTATATCTTAGTGTGGACAGAAGATGGAAAAGCCAGAGTGACGGAAAGAAAGTGAATGTGAGGGCACTTCCTACTGGAGGGGGAGGGAAGGAGAAGAACAGGGATCCTCTGCTGCTGAAATGCCTGGGTCACAACTGTGCTTCAGTCTGGTCTTGTCGAACATATTCACATGAACTCAGTCCTTTCAGATGCTAGCTGTCAATCATGGTGAACAACAAATCTTAGTCATAAGCCACCTCAGTGAACATCACCCTATTGATTAATGTGTAAATATTAGGTTTCCTGCCTGTGAAGAATTTGCTGTTTGGATCCTTTCAGATGTGTTCGCATATTCCCAACTGCTACGTGGCCAAGAACAAGTAAGTTTATGTAATGTTCCGAAGAAACTGCTCGACACCATGGCTCATTTTAACCCAGGTATGAATAGAAGACAGAGATGAATTCACAAATACTTCTTTCACATGCTCTGTAAAATATAACTTTTCATTCCCAGAGGCCAAAATGGTCTTAACCGTTGAAGTAATTACAGCTCACAACTATAATTTAGAGTTAGCTCTGGTTGACTCTAAATTCACACAGGAAAATAATTCACTCATCTTATTGGAACACAAGAGTAAATAACTTCATGAAACTCATATAGTGTCTGTAATCCTGGAAAGTATGATGAATCCAAACAAATCAACAGATGATATTTTAATAATACAACAGCAATAATTGTCTACTGTTTACTGGTCACCAACTGAAATGTTCAAGCGCCAGTTGATGTTTATAAATACTCCCTATTTAATCCTTACAGAAATCTTATGAGATAAATATTTGTATCGTCATTCCCAGAGATAAGAAGTGTGAAGGATGGGTGACTTTACAGAAACCACTCAGAACTTAGAGGAAGAGGAATTTAAACTCCAGGCACCATGCTTTGCCACCTCCGCCATGGTGAAATCATCTTAGTGACATGATGTAAAGATTCAAGTTCACAAACTTTTAATTTCCAATCAAATGAAGAAATCTTAGGCAAATGAAAAGGTAGAGGTAATGGATATGGTATATAACATATTGAGATTTTGCTTATGAGAAGCTACTTGGTAGATGATTTCAATTGAATGATCACTTTTTAAAGTAAATGTCCTCAAAATGGGCATTTGTTAGAATTTTCTGATTTTGAAGTCTGTGAAACACGCATTTTATATCAGGACCTTGGTAAGTAATAAACAAAATGGTGGCTTCTGCACACAAGCACACTTCCCAGAGGCCAGAACCCCTGTCCCAAATGGTCTATATCACTCATTCCCCATTAGTGACCTTTAACCTTATGACTTGAAGGGAACTCCCAAGTGAAAGGATAGCCCTTGTTAAAAATTTCCAGGGTATTTAATACATGTACATAGTGTCTACAATGTGACAGGATAATGAAAACTAAGAGGACAGAAATGAGATAGCAAAAATAAAGTAAAACTCTTAGGAAATCATAGAGGAAGTAACCCAATGGTTAGAAGTAGTGTTGAGGATTTGAGACCTAAACTTGGGTCTCCTAATTTCTAGACCAGTATTTTCTTTATAACAGTACACTATTACCAAGTAGACTGATAAACTTTAAGTTACAGCAAAAAGTGGCCTATAAAATATGTCTCTGTGTAGATCAACCTAATATTTAAATTGTTTAAACATACAAGAAAGTAAAAATATAATTTTTCTCTTAAACTACTAACATAGTTATGGTTATTATATCTCAGATGGGTTACCAAATATCCCTAAATAGTGATTCTATGAGTAACTCCAAAAAAGGCTAAAATGAATCTTAAATGGGAAATAATGTGTACAACTGGTAAAAGTATAGCCATTGCAATAAAAGATGTTTTCACTAAATTTCCTGGAGATTTCAGATGGTTGTTTAGTCCTTAGTAACAGGAAAATTCCTCAACTTGTAGTGCACTTACTGACATATTCTATCAGGAAAAAAAAAAGTTTGTTTTTCAAGCAAATAATCCAAGGCATAAAAGTCAGCCAGTGTTTCACAATATTAACTTAATAAGAAGCATTTTATCAATGAAACATTTTGAAGTGTTTATACAGTTTCCAATGGAATTCTCATTCAATTATACCCCTCTCTATACAATGAGACATTTTCCTCTACTGCATCTTCCTTGAAAGGTGTTGCCAGTTTCTATTAAGACCAATGTATGCAAATGATGTATTTTAAAAGACCTTATATTGTATAAGTTATAATTGTGACTATTACTAAAAAATGCAACATACTAATATTTTACCTTTTCAATGTTCTATTGTCAGAAACTAATTTTAAAACTGACAATCCGGGCATTTCCATATATTTTAAATATTAATAAATAACCATACAGAATGAGCCCTTTTAAAAAGACATATCATAGCTTTTCAATGACATGTAAAAGTCTAACACATTTTAAACCAGAAATCATGTTAACATTTAGATCATGAAGACCCTGTTTTCTATAACCACCACTGACTAAATCCCAAAATGTTAGGTCATCCTCATGGAAGGGAAAACTTACAGTTACCCTAATCATGACTGCCTCTTTAGTTTACACACGCAATTCCAAGATCATTTCAAGTTGCCAAAATTCACCACTTAAAATCCTAATAGGACAAATGCTACTAATTATGGCATTGCCCAGCACTGTGTGGAATCTGTACAAATCTGGAAAATTACAGACAAAGCCAAGTTTACCTCCGTATATATTTCCAAACACTCCAGAACAAATCTACCATTTGTAGGTTGTGTTACTTACCTAGGAGCATGTTTCTCAGCAATAGTCGATTCAGCCAGTCTGTAATTTCTGCACAACAAAGGTACCAAGAGCTGAGAAGTACTTTAACCTGCCACACGTTTTATGACAGGAAGAGTGGGAGCCTCCACAAACTCTTCCTTGTACACTGAGCCTGCTGGAGCCCTGCACTGGCTCCGCTCCCTCACTGTGTACCTCTGCTGAGACTAACAAACAATACAGGGACTGTCAGTAGATACTGCCTCCTCAGTCTGCAGAGCCAAAAAAAATGATGGAAAAGTAGGTGACTTCACTGAACTTGGAGATGTAAATTCTGAATTGATCATGCTGTTTCATTAAAACTACCCTCTTTCCCTAATATTTTTTTCCTCGAACAATTTAAAACACACTTCACTCTAAAGTGGCATGTAAAGAGATATGGGGTATGTAATTTTATAAGGGAAGCAGATGTTTATTATTGGAATAATGACACCGATTTCAGATTTTCTTGGAAAGCAGCATCCTATTGCATTACAGGGTAGAAGAGTGGTAACCATAAGTAGACGCAGCTATGGCACATGTAAAAGTTTTGCCTATCACAGCCCCAGTAATTCAACTGAAAGCAGAAGAAATTGCTAAATCTCTCTGGATAGAAATTTCAAAGTGATGAGTTGTTGGTGTGAATATTTCACAGGTCTAGAGGGACCCCAAGGCTCTGTGTCATTGTTTATTGAAGAGTGTTTTTTTTTTTTTTCATTCTTAGTAATACCTGAAGTAATGATGTGACTTATGGTAACAGAAAAAACTTAGATTTGACAAAATATGATGTTACTGGGAAATAAAATAATCACTCCCAGCAACAGCTATTTAAAAATTGATGATCAGTGTGTTGATTTAAAGCAGGGTGCTTTTGTTGTTTTTCAAAGTATGGTGTGAAAATTGTGTAAAGAATCACCAGGAAGCCTGCTAAAAATGCAGGTATCTGGGACTACCAGAAATTTACTGAATCAGTATCTTTGGTTCAAGAACCAAATTTAATAAGAATAGCACCACCAGGGGACTTCTAAATGTTAATTGTAATAATACATTGTATATACCTGAAAAAAGTACCTATGATTCCAAATCAATTACAATAAACCTTTGTTATTGCCTAAATGCTTAAAACTATACAAGGACAATTCTGTGACAGTTTATTCCCACAGGAAGTTTTAAAAACCAAAACACAAAACTGCACAAATATTCCAGTGTAGCTGTGTGAAGGCAGAGGGAAAAAAGCCAGAGGCAACAGAGGATGCTCCTCCGCCTGCATCTGACTAGGCCCAATGCAAGTAGTGCTTGCTGGGAAGGCACAAGCTGTGAAGAACAAGGACACGGAAGCATCACCTCTCCAAGTCTGCGTCGCCAGCACCAGCCCGGCACTGACTGGATTCCCTGCCTAGTCTCCCAGTGGTGTGAAGAATCTGGAGGAGGTGATACTAGAAAGCCAAGATACAGTGGACTGATTGGAAAGTCAACCAATGTCACTGAGCCTGTTTACTCAGTAACAGAGTAGATTTCCATGGTCTATTCTACTTCTTAAATATGTTAATGTTTAAAACTTTTATAAGAAAAATAGGGTGTGGCCTCTTTCAAAGTTTTGTTTTAGGATAAACCTCATGAAGCCAAATGATTGATTAATCAAAGAAAAAGAGCATCTGTTATGGTTTGATTTGTGTTCCCCCAAATTTGTATGTTGAAGTCCCACCACTAATATCTCACAATATGACCTTTTATGGAGATAGAGACTTTACAGAGGCCATCAAGCTAAAATGAGGTCATGTGGGTGGGCCTTAATTCAAAATGACTGATGTCTTTATTAAAAACAAAGATGTTTGGATACAGAGAAGGTAGAGAAGGAAGACAATGTGAAGAGACACCGGTAGAAGTTGGCCATCTACAAGTTAAGGAGAGAGGCCTGGAACAGATCTTTCCTCAGACTCTCCAGAGGAACCAACCCCACCGACACCTTGATCTCAAACATCTAGCTTCCAGGATGGTGGTACTTCACTATGGTAGCCCTCGCAAACTACTACAGCATCTCTACCAGGGGCTTGGTATTAAGCATAGGCTAACTTCATACAAGAGTTGGAGAGCTGACCATCACTTACTCTTTTACTAAGAAGTTTGAATTGCAGTCAAGTAGCTATTTTTGGAAGGTTTACTTAAAACTCAGATGTTTTATATTTGTACTTCCTTTAAATTTTCCTTATTTAAGTTGGTCATGCATTTGTCTATTTAAGTAGATGCTGCCTGCCCCTCAACAAAAGGTCATTTGCTTTTGGTTTTGTCATACTGATCTTATTTTTTTCTTGTGTTTTCTACTCTATTAATACCTTATCTTTATTAACATCTGCTCCCTTACTTCTTTTAATTAATTTTGATATATTTTTTCCTAGTTTGTAAGATGCACACATGGCTCATTTATTTTCAATTTTTGTTTTTTAATATTAAGACCATTGAAAAGCACAGTTCTTGATACAAAGTTTTCTTTTCCATTCATGTTTAGATAATCTATCATTTTAGCTATGATTTTCCTCTTTTCTTCTTACTTGCTGGTTGAAAAATAAAAATAATATATCTTTTATTCTGTCTTTAGTATTAATTTACTTTACTAAAAATATGAGTCATTGTTTCAATTCTTTTTGAGCCATGAATTATATATAAAGACATTAGGGTACCCCTGGGGACATCAGAATTGCTTAACTTTGGAGTTTTAACTTTTCAAGTCTGTTTGGTGTATTATTAGTCAACTTTCAATTGTCCATATGTTTATAATTTTATGGCAAAATGGCAAGCATTTGCCTACTAGCACAGCGTTAATCATTGACTTTCATTCAAGGAGGGAAATTATTTTTAAAATCTACCTCTTGAAATAATCTGTCATTATCATTTAAAAGCATTAACACTTAAAAGCAGGAGTTAGTTGTGTGTCAGGTACTCTTCGAAGTGCTTTCTAGTCAATTCTCACAGCCACCATTGTTCAGGTGAAGGCACTGGTGCCAAGAAGAAATAAGCAGATTGCCCAAGGTCACAGATCTTCTAATCCAGGGTCCTTCCAGGCTCTCTCCTCACAAAATCCAGTAAATTGAGACAGCAGGGAATTCCAGAGAATGTAAAACATTTCATATTTTTTTTGGAACTGAAAACAGAAATCATTTGTAAGTAAAAGGAAATTTGTTTCAAAAAAGCAAGTGATCCTTTTGTTTCTCTTTTTCGCTTCAGGGGAGATTTTAATTTTCTTTCCTTCTAGGGGAGAACAAGAGCACTTGAGAGTAAATCATTTCATTTTGAGCTATACTACTATTTAAGATTTTCCTATCATGATAAATATCAACTTCTGGCAGCACATCTTCTGTATTAATTCAAGAATCCTCACACTTAGTGTCTAAAATACATGCAAAATTCTTTAGTAGCATTCATTTTGAAGTGCTTAGTTTTTACTTACGACTTCCTATACTTACGACTTCTTAAAGGCATTAACTATTATTACTTCTGGTAAAAATATGCTTAACTGAGGAAAAATTGTAGCTTGATCAGCTTTTCAATTTTCTATAAGTACCGTACTCTGTAGGTAAAAGATAATTACCATGAACTAGGCTGCCACTTACTTGAATAGAGTGAATATTTAGGGAATTACATGAGTTCTAAGTTTGAGATCCAAAATGGGCCTGGAAAAAAGAAAGAATAAAACTGTTGTGTGAGTGAAGATAGTCATTCTATACTAAATGCTCAGTAGCATAGACATGGCTGGGTCAATATTTTAAAATATAAAATATATTTAGTAACATAGGAAAATATTCTATATATATCAAGTGGGGGAATGATGTAGAATTGACTATACAATAAAGCTCACATATGTAAAAGAAGCCTATTCTATATCTATGTGAATGTTTTTATACGTACAAAACTTAATATTGCAGGTTTGTAGAAAAATTTACAACATTCTTTTCTTTATTGTTACTGTTTCTGTACTAAACTGAAAAAACTCATTTTAAAATTTGCAGTGGAAAAAAATTTGGCTATTTAAAATAAAACATACAATTTACAATAACCGGAAGGTAGTAGTAGCTAATTTAGATGATCTCACTTAGAAACTTTAGGAGGTCATTGCTGAGAACTAGTCAAGCTTTTGTTTCTTTTAGGCTTGAATGATCCTCTGATTGGTCTGGACTAAGGTTATAGACCTGGGTAGGTATGTGGAGTTAACATGGGCAGGAGACTCTCATTGATCACTGTTGTTAGTGCAAATGTATAGTAAGTTGTGTGAAATAAAAAAGATAAAGAGAAATTAGGAGCACAGTAATTCAATATTTATAGTGAGCTTCAGCCATCAACCCCCACAACTCCTTCGTGACTCAGCCTCCTCACCTAGTATACAGAGGAGCATTGAGAGACTGCAGACAGGTGATGCAGAAAGTCCAGCCTATGAACAGGCTCATGTGCATGATTTCCTTTAGGGCATTAAAACTTTGTAAACACTAGGGTAGCAATGCCATTTTCACCCAAGTGTTTAACTTATACAAAGGAAATAATTTACATGCTAAGAAGCTAAAGCTCCCTGGAACCTTGTATAATATGGCTCTCATTAACTATTTGGTACCAATGTCATCAGAAAATTTCTATGACAACATCACAGCATATAATTAACATGGTTCAGACACATCAGATCTGTGGACAACGGGACACAGCAAAAGAATGACTGTGTCATCAACGATGCCATTAGACAGAGCACCTGCTCCCTTCCTACACTGGTTAGCTGGAGTTCAAACAATGCAGTACAAGTTTTCTTTCTCTTTTCTTATTTTTTTTTTACTATTTTAAGATTTTTTTAAACTTTATTTTTATTGTTGACACTATTACAGATGTCCCTATTTCCACCACTTTGCCCACCTCCACAGAGCCCCTGTGCCCCCTCTGCTTCCTCTGGCCATCACCACACAGTTGTCTGTGTCTGTGTGTCATGCATATATGTTCTCTGGCTAATCCCATCACCTTCTTCCACCCAGTCCCCCCTTCCACCTCCCCTCAACAGCCATCAGTCTGTTCCATGTATCCATGCCTCTGTTCCTGTTTTGTTTTGTTTATTAGATTCCACATACAAGTGAGATGATAGGGTATCTATCTTTCTCTGGCTTATTCCATTTAGCATAATACTCCGCAGGTCCATCCATGCTGTCACAAAAGATAAGACTTCCCTCCTTTTTTTTTTTTACAGCAGTGTAGTATTCCATTGTGTAATGTACCACAGCACCACAGCTTTTTTATCCCCTCATCTGCGGGTGGGCACTTGAGCTATTTCCAGATCTTGGCTATTTGAAGATATATGCTCAGCTGTGCCAAGTTTTTCAACAGGGTTAAATTAGAAATTCTATCATTTTTTCTTTCTTTTTAAAAAAATTTCTACCTGCCTAATAGGCATCCACTCTACCTTGCTTATTTTTATGCATAATGAGCTTGTATTCTCAGGTGGAGCTTCCTAGTGCAGGAAAATTCTCTGTGACTGTTTATTCTGAGTGCGTGATTGTCAGCTGGGAGAAATGTGCTTTTTCTATTTTGCCTACGGCGTATATCAGTATTTGGAGGGAGACGGATGAGACCGTAACACTTTGGACAAGGTGGACAATTTTGTAGTGAGATAATATGCAGTAAACAAAAATGTTTAGGTACATCTAACTGTGGGAGATAAAACCCAAAGGGATTTTAAGATTTGCCCTCCATTAACATAAAATCTAAAAAAAAAAAAAAAATCCCATTACTAAAGTCACCAACTGGCTTTGTTTTCTTTCAAGAGCTGGTTACAGTAGGTGTTTGAAAACAACATTGGAAGTCATTTAAAATATTATCTAAAGGTGAATTCACTGAGTCAAAACTGCTGAAATGTAGTTTTAGAGGCATATGGGTATAGCTAGCCTGTATCTGATCTGTATTGTTAAGTTAGCCATACAAATGCTTTTATTAACATATACTTTTCCAAGATAATTCATATATATAAACTCTAAACCATATTAATAAGTAAAAAAAATAAAGAATTTTGCTTTTGTCTCAGGATATGAATTTACTTGCTTTACTATGTAGTTTGAAGACTCAATAAACAGATGTTCTGAAATTTTCAGTATATGTCAGATAATCAGAGAATCTCAATACTTACCATAACTCCAAAACCACCTCGTTTTATTAATTAAGAGATTGAGACCCAGAGAGACAAACTACCTTGCTTATTGCCTGCCACCTAGTTGGTAGAGGGAAAGAGTCACAGGAATATTTATTCATTCTCTGAAACTTTCTTGAGTCCCATTCTGTGCCAGGCGCTGTTCTGAGTGAGGAGGCTACAGGGGTCCCTGCTCTCATGGAGTTTACATTCAACTGCTGTTCCCTGACGCTCATCAGGGAGCTCTTCTGGTTTGCTCACGTACTTCCCTCACCAAAAGGGTTCATCAATAAACTCTTGAAAAGGCTCCGATGTGTGATAAAATGCCTGTGGCTTTTTGTTGTGCTTTTCCACCTAGATCCATCTGTCATGGTTGTTTTCTTGAAGATGATCACATTTATCCATATTAAAAAGAAAACCCCAGACCTTTATGTGACATGTCTTTCAATAAACAACTCACAAGATCTGGGTTATGCTTTTTAGTGTATCAATGTAACATATTTGGCATAATACAACTGAAAACATTTCAATTTTTTTTATGTCCGTGTCTCCCCAAAACAGAAAAATTCTGAGATTCAGAGATAACGACTTGCTCTTTCTTTCCCAAGTTAGTATTAGGTACCTCCATTAACATTCAGTAATCATCATATTATGATTCAAGTAAATGATTTAGTTTAGGAATAGCTACATAATATCAAGTGACCTTGTAACAGTCTGCAGCTGCAGCAGGAAATCAGGAAGAATTCTAATGTGTGGTTTTACACTCATATTCTGCAGGAATCATGTATTGTACAATGTACAACAGCTTCAGCAGGAAGTGCCTTAGACAACCACATTATGTAATAAAGCAGAATACAAAGCATGTTTCCAGGGCTTGCCAGCCCCTGCCCTCTTCTGCCTAGCGTGACCCCTCTTTGTAGTATACGACTCCATCCCATTCAAGCCACTCTTGATTGACACAGGGCTAGATACAGATAATGTGTTTAGGGAAAGCTGATCATCAGAGATACATGATTGTGGTTTAAAACAATGTTCCAGTCAATCCTTGAGGAACTGGGAAGATGAGAAGCCAGTGATGTAAGTGCTGAAGAAGGCTGAGCCCTGACCATGTTCACTGGGGGTCATGTTCAAGCCAAAGTTTATAGGGAAAGAGGTCGCCAGAGAGAGGAGAGCAGAGCACAAAGTGCTGAGAACGCAAGAGACTATGGGAGGCTGAGATCATCTCTGAGAGAAAAGATTGTTCCCTATGGTTTTCTAGGTCATTAACACTGGTTCCCACAAGCCACAGCCTGCTGCAATATTGACCTTGGATTTCACGAGATTCACTGTTGCATCCTTGCAACAAATCCCCTCTTTCTTAAATGAGCCTAAGTCTATTGCTTGCAACCAACCTTATCCTGGCCAAGAGAAGGAGCCTTTCATGCATCTACACCTATGTTTTTAACCATAAACAAAAGAGTAAAAGACAGTCCCAAATAATGGTAATTCCTTTTAAATCTCTGAAGGAACCCCATCCATAAATTAATTTTGGGCACTGTTATTATGTCATTAATATTAATGACACGTGGTTTTAAAATAAATTCATTTCTATAGCCTTCTAAATATAAAATATGAAAGTTACTGAAAACCACAGTACTGAATTCATCTTTTCCAATTTCAGCTTCAAAATAGTTTTTGATGATACTCATAATATCTAGTTACCTCACCTCTTTCTGTCCATCAAAGGCATCGGAAAACAGGCACCCAAAGAAACCATAGTAAGTAACAGTCTTTTGGTTTGCCACAGTTCTGAAATTCTCCTTTTTCAAAGTGCTTTCTGTCTATTTTTCCCAATTAATTTTCCTTCTAAAATAATATATTCATGAGGACTCTCTCCTTCATGCTCCATATAATTAGTCACTGATGCTTCCCAAACTGTATGAGAAAACACATTTTCTCTTTTGTTTTGCTTTTAAAGATTTGATCACAGTATTTTGCCCTACTTGCTCATCTTTATCACACGGTTGCTATAACAAACACAGATTTTTTCTGTATGCATTTTGCTCCTGTTTAGAACAAATTCTATAAATATTATTGTTGCTAGCTGATATACCAGAAAAAAAGGTTTTATTCTTTATAATGTAAAGAAAACATTTTCAGCTAATGCAAATGTTTTAATTCAAAAGATATATTAAAATGACACAGCAAACATTGTTCAGCTATGGCTCTGGGCCACCCGAAGCCCTTTACCTTCTCTGCTTAAGAGAAAATAGAGACGTTACTTTATCGGAGGTTACACAGCTAAGCAGTTAAAGAGTGGGGATTTGAAAGCGGGAGCTCTGGCCCTGCAGCGGGAACCCTTAATCACAGGCTGTCTGCCCTCTCTGTAAATACTTTGACCAGTAGATCTCAGTTCGGTTGTACATTAGAACCAGCTCAGGAGCATTTTGAAGCTTACCACCTCTTAAGTTCCACCCCAAGATTTTCAGATACTATGGGTGGAGCTTGTTATCAGCATACTTAAAAATGCCAAGATGATTCTAAAGTGCAGAGAGGCAAGAGCATTAAGCCCAGGTCACCTGGATATTTAGTAGTCAAGCCAGAAGCAGAATTCACTCACCTTAACTTTCTCCTTTACTTTATAATGCCTCCCACTTTCAGCAAACTGAGGGAGAAAATGAAATTTTTTTTTTTTTTTTTTTTTTACTCTGGAGTGATGAGTTTGAGCTTCTTAAACCAAAAGTCAAGGATCAAAAACTTTGGATCAAACCAAACACACAAGGGTGGTGTTACTTTTGGTGGTTATTAAAACTAAGATGAATTCTCAATTTTCTGAAATAATTGGGTTAATGAGAAACTGATGCACATTTCCAAACTCCCTCTTAGGTATTGCAGCATTACTATGATTCAGACACCAGAGGTCTCTGCTATACAATTTAAACTCTCTATATCATGCAGAGCCCTCCTGAGAACCAACTTAAGGCAAAGTCTTTTAAACAAGGAATGAAGGCAGTGTGTAGTATTTGTTCATATTGAACAAATCAGCAAGCTGTTTCAAAAGAAGCGTCATAATTTGTACTGTTTACCAAGTCATGATGTAAATGCTCCCACCATTGCCAACTTCAAGCTACCGATGTGACAGACGTTACTGAATGTGGAGCTGGAAAGACAGGCTCTGAAGAACATCATTACATAGTATTTCCACCATATGTGTACAATAGGCACACACACGGAAAAAACACTTCAAGGAGCATAGATAACAGTAAAATGTAGTGAAACAATTAGGAAGTAATGGGGTTTGAATATTTATTACCTGTGTTTTTAAATGTAGTTCATTTAATGTATGTTTATGTAATTTAATTTTTAACAATGCTGTATTTAATAACTGGCTTGTAAAATTCCTGAAAAATTAATTATCAGCTCCTGCAAGTTGGTCCAACTTACCACTGAAAAGGCATTCATTCAATCATACATTTTTCTTAGGGGAGGGCAATATTGAATTTAATAAATTTTCCAGTGTAGGTCAATTTTCATGGTACATAGAGTCCATATGGGAGAAAACAAACTCTCCTCCCTTATTTGGCTTTCTTAGGCATGAGCATTTTTTATTAAGTCCTCCAGAGTAAGTGTAGCCTTTACTTTGAGCAATAGAGCATAAAGGTTAAGAGTAGGGGCTCTGGGGTCAGAATGCCTAGACTTGAGTCCTGGCTTGCCCATCTGTATGTAGCTCTATGACCTTAGGAAACTTACTTAAAAGTTTGAGCATCTGTAAAATGGGATGATAATAGTACCCACCCAGAGGACTGTTGACAGAATTAAAGTCATTACATGTGAAGCACTGAAAACAGTGCCTGGCACCTTGCACATGCTCAGTGAATGTGAGCTAGCCCTGTCCTATGAAAGCACCTTCAAGTATGTAAAGTATGCATACTTGAGATTGCTTCTTAAAGGTCCCTGAACACACCAAAAACTTTCAAGTGTATTTGCCTTCTCTCACGCTCTTGTTTCCACCTGATAGGATGAGCTATCATGTCTTTTTAAGCTCAGTTCAAAAGTGTGTTTCTCTTAGCTCTCTCTGATTAACCTGCACCATGGATGATTCAAAGGTCCCTTATAAGAAGGCACTAAATTTATTCTTACCATGCACATAACAAGTTCTGAGGTCTACCGTTTGAAGGCCAAGCACAGAGGTGTGCATGTTATGAGGTGGGTGAGAGCTGCTGTTTCTTGCTGCCCTCCTTCCCAACAGGTCAAACACTTCTCACCAGAACCTGCAATCATGCGCAGCTTCCTCAGGGTTCCAGTTGGAAATCCTCCTTGATGGCATACCAAAGCACAAAAACACTGTTCAGTGCATGAAAGTCCTAGTTCCTAAACTTTTGGGACAGCTAAGTACTAGGCACAAAAGTAAAGATTGTATGAAAGTTAAAAATTACTTAACTGAAGGGCCACCCATACTTCTGAATCTATGTCTTCCCTCTATTTCCTTCTGGCAGAATCTTAAAGGCATTGTATTTCAGCATATTAGGATCTACATAGCCCAACTTCAGGTACATACAAGGTGATCAATAAATGTGATTGTATTTCATTTCGATGGTTGCTATAATCCTTATTTCTAAGGATTGCTATAATCCTTATTTCTTAAGGATCCTAAGTTTAGGGCAAAAATAATCCCCCTGTTAAGTTAATGTTGTTTGCATGATAAAAAAGCTATATGACTATAAATTCCCCTTTCCTTCCAAGAGTAGCTCTAAAATTTTATTTAAATAATCAATTACCTTATGTAGATAGATGTAAGGGAAGAAGGAAAGAAGAAAGGAGAGAGGGAGGCAGAGAAGGAAGTTAGGTTTCTCTTCCTTAAAAGATCTCTTTAAATATAGAATCATTGTTGCATTTTATTTCTAGCAAAGTAATGAATTGATAGGTACCCTAAAAATCCTCCCCTCATAAAATGGATCAAGTTATTTTAGAACCTGTTTAGATGCATAGGAGATGTAGCAAGAGAGTGAGGGAAATCCCCAAAGGGCAGTGATGAAAACCAGCTTTATGAGGTGGCACAACAGCCACGACTATGCCAAGGGCTTTGCCAGTGCAGGTGCCACAGAGTCTGGGGTTCAGACAACTGAATGGAGAGCACAAATCAGGGCTTTGGTCCTCAGCAAGGTAGAAAGTTAAAAATGAAACTGAAAGCCAAGTCCTTTGAAAAGTAACCCCTCAGAAACGTCTACTTGACAGCAAAGAGAAATAGCAAGGAAAATTGTCTGCTTTGGCCAGAGACTGGAGAGAGAGGTTGGCTTTCTGAGAACATACAACCACAGTTCTGCCATTAGGAGGATCAGGATTTAGACATTCACTACCTGCCTGGTCCAGGAAACCCCAAACCATGAAAAGTATATGGTCCAGGACTGGAGCATCCTAGGACACCTAGAAGTAGCTGGTAGCTAAAATAATGCTTTCTGGGGGGGTGCGTCTTCAACCCAAGCTTTGCAGAGTTCCGACAGAGAAAGCCTAGCGAAGCATGAGCTCATAATTAACAATCATAAACTATTCAGAGAAACAAGCCACCATGAGCAAGCCACACAGAAACAGGAATGGCATACTTTAAACTTCTTCATGGATCTCTCAGAATTGTTAAACAAAGACTACAAAGTAAATCTGAAATATTTGAAGAGTTATAGACTGCAGATCTCACAATGGTCATTGAAGGATTCAGAGGATGGGCACCTGTGTTGTATAAGGATTTCAGATACATAGAATTTGAGAACATAAGTTTGGAATTGTGGGAGTTTCCAAATAAGACTCTGCATAAATTAGAAAAGGCAATTTTTCTTTCAAGTCTACCTGCTGCCCTTATTCTTCTGCCTCCTTCACTTGCCCTCCCTCTTCTCCACCCCCTTTAGAGAGCTTGGAAGGTGCACTCTGACTACCCCAGACTAAGGACCATGCTGGCTATAGAAGAAGCATCACGACCAACAAGTAACTGGACTCTTTACAATCTGGAGGCAATACTTACGTTCTCATTGTATTTGAAGATACTGCTTTACAATACTAATTTTAAGACATCCCATTATAGCATATGTTTTACATTTGATAAAGAACCATGTTATTTCTGTTGAATAGGGCAGTAAATAAAATTTATAAACTTGCTTTTTATTCAACTTAAAACCACACAGACTTTTATATGAAAAATAAAATGTTCGATATAATTATCAAAAGACTAAGTTAACTGTCTTGGCCTTAGAAGCACAGTGTTTCAACAAATACTATGTATAAACTCTTTTGTATATGCTTATCATTTTTACAGAATTAGGCCCAGAAGTATCAACAGCTTTTGCAAACAAATGCCAGGAGCTGCTTGTAGTGTCATTATTACATATTAGAAGGCTAATGCTGCATTCTGTTTTTTATACAGTAGTTAAAAAAATATCTGCTTTGTGCCTGGTCCTATGGTATGCTCTGTGAATAATTAATCATCAAAAATGGCCACAGCTCCTGCTCTCAAGAGCCACAATCAAGGGAGGGAGACAGATTATTACTAGAGTAATGACCAAATAATTGTAGAACTGCAATCGGGCAACTATGGCATATTCTTCTTGATTAGGGTTAACAAATACATTGTTAACCCTTAAAAGGTCTTAAGAACCTTTTAAGAGATACTTAATTTTTTAAAAGTTAAGGGGCAATGAATGATTTGTTCTTATTGTAAATACATCATTCTTTTAAATATAATCCAAATTTTCACATGAGAAATGTTAACCTGATACTGATTCAAATTGAATCCCTTTAAAGTCATTATCAATTTTGCCAATATTTAAGCAGTTTTAGAGTTCTTTCATTGTAATCCCAAATGACAAGTTGCTGGATTTATTGATTTCTACAATTTATAAAACTTTGTTTCTTTAACTACTTACAAAGCAACAGATTATACAGGATATTTTAATGGATTTTGAAAATCTACTAAAAATGGAAAATTTCTACTTTTCCATGAGTTATCATAATTGCATTTTAAGCAATGTTTAATTTGTTTTTGATTCCAACTGCCTGCTAATGGAAGATGGAAACATATAGGTCAGCACACTGGGTGGGCTGGTCTGCTAGTCCCAGGGAGGGAAAACTGAACTGGGAGACAGGGCTCACAGGTGGGGGAGAGCCTGCAGACCCCATAATCTCCAGTTATTGACTCTTTACAGCCTTTGTAGTTTTCTAAACCAAACCCACACAAAAGTAATTGTAGGAAACTCTATAAGTAGTAAAACAAAAAACAAGCGTTTGTTAAATTTGTAGATTTGGTAACTAAATTCAGTAATTTGGTCCTTTGGTAGATTCGCTTTTAGATGATCGGCTTTAGTCCATTTGGTTGAGAATTACCTACAGCAGATCAATCTGACTGGTCCTAAGTCATCAGATAAGAATATTCTGGCAGCTTGAGGCCAGATTGGAGCCAGAACTAAAGGGTGAATGCACAGTTATCAGGGGGTGGGGGGCAGAGAGGCACAGAATAATGCAAGAGTGGGCAAGGGCAGGTAGCAAGGCCTGACTGGCAAGAGAAATTAGGATGAGAGGAGGCAAGGGGTACTTCCAGCCCAATTAGGATGAATGCTGTAGGCTATTTTTAACAGTTCTACCTTTGTCCTAAATCACTGGGAAGCTGTGATAATATTACAAAAGGGAGCAATATGATGAGATTAGGGTTTTGAAAAGCTCACTCTGGCTACAGTATGGAGAATAAACTAGAGAGCAGGTGGGATGTATGCAGGACGATCCAACAGAAAACCACTGCAAGTTTGCTGAGCAATGACCATAGCCTGGACTGGGGCAGGAGTGAAGAAGATGAAAAGCAACACATAGATTAGAGTAGTGGTCCTCAACCAGGGGTGATTTTGCTTCACCGGGGTCAGTTGGCAATGGCTGAAGACATTTGTCATCACAAATGGGATGAAAGAAAGTGCTCCAGGCATCTAATGTGTACAGGCCAAGGATGCTGCTGAACATCCTACAGTGAACGTAACAAAGAATTATCTGACCCAAAATTTCAACAGTGCCCAACCTGAGAAACCATGGGCTAGAGAAATACTTAAGGAAACAGGGACTTCAGGTCAGAAATTATCTTTAAGTGTAATGCCAAATTTGTCAAAATAAAATGCAATGATCACAAGAAAACAACACATGTCAGTAACTACTTTAGGGACACCAAGATGTAAATGAACAGGTGCAAATCAATGCAGTCATTAAGTACATAATGACTGTTATGTATTAAAATGCTTAGAAGGGATGGAAGCTGTAACTGCATTCCCAGCTTGACAGAAATACACAGTGACTAAATCTAGCATTGTCTGCAAAAGAGGCATGCATTTTACTTTGGTGACAGTCAGCAGGATCTAAATTTAGTTTATACACTTAGTGCATTAAAATAGTATCAAGAAGCTCAGGAAGTCTAAAACCATCACACTCCACATTTCTTTCTATACTGTTAATAGCAATTTGCCAAAATCCCTGTTGCAAGTGTGATTATAGCCTATTAAAAACATGTCATCTGCAAAGTTCTCCCCAAAAAACATGAAATGAAATTAAAGCAATGATTCTAGATAAAATCATTGGCAACACAAATATCACAAAGTAGACATTCATAAGGAATACTTCTTAACTTCCAAAGTTTTGTAAGAAGCATTTTGAGGCTTTATTACTGTTTACCAGAAAAGTTAAAACACCCTCTGTTAAAGTTCCAGTGTTACAATGGCAAATTAGAAAAACAAATAATTATTGTATGTTTCAACAGAAGGTCTATATGATGCTTAAAAGTTTTTTTTTCTACCAAGAGGCCATAAACAATACTACTACTACTACTACTACTACTACTAGTAATAATAATATCAGCAGCTTCATAGTTAGAATCAAATTAAATAATTTTTATAGGGATACATGTAATTCCCTCTCCTCATGGCCAGATTCTTTTCCTGAGTTAAATACTGGAGATAGAAAAAATTTCTGATTCAGTCATTCTGTCTCCTCACATTTGTGTTAACACTCTTCATGCCTAAACTCCTGTGCTTATGACTATAAATAGGTCTTTAGCTAGGTCTATGGCTACTGAAATAAAGACCACATTCCCCAGCCTCTCTTGCAGCTATGTGTGGCCAAGTGAAAAAACTTAGGGCAACCAAGATTTCCCAATGTTTTCTTAAAAGGAAACAAAGCTACTGTGTGCTTCCTTCTTTGTATTGCCTGGAATGCAAATATAATGACTGACACCTAGGAAGCTGTACAGGACACTGCGGTGAAAGCTGTGTGCTGAGGATGTCAGAGCAAAAGTAGGAGCCTGGTTCCCTGACATGATGGAATACCATACCAAACATGGGTGAGCTACAAACTATGTTTAAATGAACAATAAACTCATTTCTATTACTCAAAACCACTGTTTTGGTTTTGTTTTTGTTTTTTTTGTCAGCACAGATGACTTGAATCCAAACTAATATAGTACCTTCACAATCCCACTTTCTGGCCTGCTGTGTCTTCTGCTGTACTCTGATTCTTTTTTTTTTTTTTTCATTTTTTAAAAAGATTTTATTTATTTTTAGAGAGAGGGGAAGGAAAGGAGAAAGAGAAGAAATGAAACATCAATGTGTGGCTGCCTCTCGCACCCTGCTACTGGGGACCTGGCCCGCAACCCAGGCATGTGCCCTGACTGGGAATTGAACCTGTGATCCTTCAGTTCGCAGGTCCGCACTCAATCCACTGAGCCACACCAGCCAGGGCTGATTCTAATTTTTATAGTCTTACTGTAGTTCAGGTTATGTGTTTTTAGGAACTTTTCCCACTGCCCATTCCTACAGAAATTTTTCTGTACATTGAAGTAGGACTTGCTGTCTACACATTTCCATCTGATTTTGAGCTTTAATAATAGTGTGTATAAAAATTTATTAATTTGAATTTACCCTATGCCTTCACAACTAGATGATAAATTTCTTAAGTTAGGAATTGTGCCTTTTACCTCTTTGTTGTCTAATACTTTGCAAGAGTTAGCAGGTGCTCATGTATCTGTCTGTGGTTTAATACACAGGAAAGGGAAGGGAGAGGATGAAGAGACAGGAGAGGGGGAAAAAAGAGAGGGACAAAGAGACAAAAGGACAGTCCAACAAATGATTAAAAGCAACATAGTATTAATGTTTTGCCTTAAAATATACTTAATAAAAATGTTTGCATTTTCACATCTGTGGGCATTACTTGCCCACATTATAGGATTGATTTAAGCACCTATTGGTTAAACATTACTGAACAGTATTTTGAAAAACACAATTGGGTAGGAATCTTTGGGGGTAGGAGATGACTCAACTTGACACAATAATTCCCCACGAGTCTAGAGAATAGGAATCTCCTCAAACCACTCTGCTGTTCTTCTTTGCAAAATAAATAAATAGATAACTGTAAATGAGAAAGGAAATTGGATAGAGTTTAAATTTTGCTAGAAGCTCAGAATGATTACCATCTAAAACTCTCTCTTGAGTCTGAAATAAAACATGAAACCATCTATGAACCAGGGTCAAGTTAGGTCAGAGATTCTCACTGGTGCTGACAGTGAAACTCAGCCTTCTTATGGAATTTGCCATATGTGAATTATCTTTTCATACTACTTGCTTGAAGTAAAATTAGTGCTTACATTACCTTATGCATGCATATTTTTTAAACATGGCTTATTAATTGATTTGGAATTTCTGAGTCTTAACAGTTTTGATTGTATGTGTTTATTATTTACATTTTTGGCTACCACATTAATTTAAACCTGATTCCTAATTTCTTTTCATTTTGCTTTAATTTTGTTTAAAATTCATGACTTTAAAGTAAATTTTGACTACAATTAACACTGGCTGATATAAAATGACTCTATGTAATTTCTCATTTTCTGTCTTTTTAAAAATAAGCAGAGCCCTGGCTGGTGTGGCTCAGTAGGTGGAGCACTGGCCTGTGAACCAAAGGGTCACTGGTTTGACCCCGAGTCAGGGCACATGCCTGGGTTGTGGGCCAGGTCCCCAGTAGGGGGCTCTTGAACGGCAACCACACATTGATGTTTCCCTCTCTTTCTCCCTCTCTTCCCCTCTCTAAAAATAAATAAATAAAATCTTTAAAAAATAAAAGTTAGCTGATTACCTTGGAATAATTTTAGATTTATTCCGCTTGCTTTGATAATAAAATTGTGTTTATTCTAGGAATGCAAGGTTGTAAGGTTGCTTAAGCATTCTAAACTCAGTCTAACGCTTACCATTTTAACAGAGGGAGAAAAATCATACAACCACCTCAGTAAGTACAGAACAAGCATTTTAAATTATAAAACATGTATAAATGACACATGGACAAAGCCAAAGGGGGTTGGGATCAAGGGTGGGAAGTGGGGTGAGGGCAGTGCTGATGTGAAAATGAAGACAACTATACTTGAACAACAAAAAATAAATAAACAAAACACCCATTTTGACCAAAAATCAGTAAAATATAAACAGAATGAAAGTTCCTTAATTTTAAAAAAGGTTATTTATAATCAAAAGGTTATTTGTAACCAAAAATAACCTTAAAAATGTTATTTATAAATAACCTTTTTATAATCAAAAAGGTTATTTATAAATAACCATTTTTATATTCAAAATGGGTTATTTATAATTAAAAATAACCTAAAAAGGCTATTTATTTTATGCCAGTATGGTACTAGCATAAAAACAGACACGTAGACTATTAGAACAAAATGGAGAGCCCAAGCCCTGGCTGGTATAGCTCAGTGGGTTGAGCACCGGCCTGCAAACCAAAATGGAGAGCCCAGAATAAACCCACGCATATACAGTCAAGTATATCTGCCTCAGATAAGTTTAATAAAAACTTTTGCATTATATATAACTATGCACAATGGAATATCATCCATCTATAAAAAAGAAGGAAATTCTGCCATTTGTGATAAAATGGGTGAGACTGGAAGACATTACACTAAGTGAAATAAGTCAGACAGGGAATGACAAATACTGTACGATCTCACTTATGCGTGGAATCCAAAAACATCAAACTCATACAACAGAATGGTGAACACCGGGGCTGAGGGGTGGGGAAAACGGGGAGATGTTAATCAGAAGGCAGAAACTTTCAGTTATAAGATGAGTAAGTACTAGGGATTGAACATACAGCATTATGACCCTAGTTAATAACACTGAATGCTTGAAATTTGCTAAAATACAGACCTTAAGTGTTCTCACCACACCAAAAAATGAAACAAAACAAAAAACAGGGTAGCTATGTGACATGACAGATGTGTTAATAAATTAACTTGATTGTAGTAATCATTTTAAATTACATACATATATTATCATATCATCTACCTTAAATATATAAAATTTTTAATTGTCAAAAACTTCTATACCTCAGTAAAGGCTGGGAAATGTTAACTACAAAATTCCTAAAGCAAATATCATAATTAAAAATTAAATAATGAAAAAATTCTCTCAGATTAGGAATGAGACAAAAATGTGTTTTATATTTACATTCAATATTATGCTGAAGGTTCTAGCTAATGCAGTAAGACAAGAAAAAGGGGGAAATTAAATTATTTACAATAGAATAAACACTAAGTACCCCCAAATAATCTCAACGATGATACATGAAACCTCTATATAGAATACTATAAAACATTACTAAAATAAAGAAAACCCATGGCTATATCATGTTTGTAGATTGGAAATACTCAATATTGTAAAGATGTCACTTCTCCAGATTGATCTACAGAGTTGATGCGCAACACCAATTAAAATTCCAGAAGTTACCTTTTTTTCCTCCTCTTTTTTTAGTAGACAATATTATTCTAAAATTCATATGGAAACACAAGGGACAAAAAACTAGGTAAGACAAACTAAAGAAGAACAAAGTGGGAGGAAGGGCTCATCTACATTTCAAAATTTATTATAAAGTTATAGTAATTAAGACAGGTGTTTGCTTAGGGCTAAACAAAAAAATCTAAGAAACAGTTATAATAAGTCCAGTGCATACATGAACAGTACATTTAGAGTACAAGAGCAGCAGGGGAAGGGTTGTCTTTTAAATAAATGGTGCTCAATTCATTGTACATTCATATGTGGGGGGAACCCTGAATCTTGAGCCATACCTCATGCCATACCCAAATGTCAATCCCAGATGGATTCTAATTCTAGACATGAAAGTTAAAACAATAAGGTTTTTGTAACAAAATAAAAGGAAATATTTTTATGTCCTTGGGGTGGGCAAGGATAGCTTAAGGAGGAACAAAAAGTCCTAACCACATAAAAAAGACTAATAAATTAGAGTATGTTAAATTAAAGTCTTCTTTTTGTTATAATATGCTATTAAGAAAGTAAAAAGCCATCTCACGGAGTCTGAAATATATTCAATTCACATACAGCTGCTCCCCCACTTACAGTGGGGCACATCCCAATAGACTCATCGTAAGTTGAAAATATCCTAAGTCAAAGTACATTTAATATACCTAACTTACATCATAGCTTAGCCTAGCCTACTTCACATGTTCTCAGAACACTTACATTAGCCTACAGTTGGGCAATATCATTTATGTCGCTTACGCTCCAGATGGCATGGCTGACTGGGAGCCGCAGCTTGCTGCTGCTGCCTAGCATCATGAGCGAGTATTGTAGTGCCCATCACGAGCCTGGGAAAAGACGAAAATTCAAAATTCCAAGTGTGGTTTCAACTGAATGCGTATTGCTTTCACACCATCAGAAAATTAAATTGTTAAGTTAAATCATCATAAACTGAGGACTATCCATATTTGATGAAAGATTCATATTCAGAATAAACAACCTTCACAAATCATTAAAAAAAAGAATTGACAAACCAATGGAAAATGGGCAAGATACTTAAATAGGTACTTCACAAGAGAAAATGTCCAATTTTTATAAAATTATAAAAAGTTAACCTCATTATTGTCAGGTAAATGCAAATTAAAACCAAAATGAGATGTTATTATATGCCCATGAGAATAACTAAAATTAACAGTCTAACAGTACCCAATGTTGGTGAAGATATGGAAAAATTAGGTCTCTCACACACTGAATTTCCCAGTTTAGAAAACCTTTTGAAGAAGTACCTAATTGATGAAAATACACATACCATTTAATCAAGTAATTCTACTCCTAGGGCATGTGAATGTGTGTATCTGTATTTATGCATACATGTATATGTGTATGTATATATACATATGTATGTATATATGAGAGATATATTTCCTTATAGTAGTATTATTTGTAATAGTTTGAGACTAGAAATAATTCAGGTTTTTCAACATAAATAAATTATGGTATATTTGGAATGGAGGTTATTATTCAGTAATAAAGCTAACACAACTATATCTATACCCAACATTTTAAAAGAAGCCTGTTAAAAAATACATATCATATGATTCAGTTTATAAAATTAAAAAACAGTTTATATAGCTATATTAGAAGTCAGGATGATGGCTATCTTTGAGAAGGAGATTTGCAGTTTTATTGGTTTAAGATAGGCATAAGGAGGCCTTCTGGGTTGCTGATGATTTTCTATTTCTTGACCTGGGTAGTAGTTACTTAAGTATATTAACTTTGTCTTAATTCATTAAGATAAACACTTATTTATGAACTCTTTGGAGCTATTTTATACTTCAATATAAATTTCATTTTAAATAATATATCTATTATCAATTTTCTTCTTTTATTTCTCCCCACCTATCCTGATTTTCACTTTAGAACATTAAATATTAAAACCTAGGATCTTGAGGTCTTGGGAGAAAATTTCTTTCACATCCACTATCTCAAAACTCATAATGGCCCTCTGAGAGACAAGAAGTAATGAAAGTTGTTTTTTATAATACATGTATAAATTGAGACTCAGAGGTAGTTAAATTTTGTTCCCCAATTGACACATCTACAAAGTGGCAGAGTTCAGTCTAAGACATCAGTTGTTGATCTCATAATGCTGTGCTTCCCACTGGAGCCATTTAAAATAACATGCAACCAGAATGAATGATCTGTGATTCAAATACTGGATGTTTTTTATTCTGACAAACTCATTGTGAGTCAAAACGTGCTTTGTTATTTTCTCTCAAACCTCTTTGTTTCAAAAAATAAGTACATTTGTTGAGGTCACTAACAGAGGGACAACATTTCCACTTATTTATGTATATATTTTTCCATATCAAATAATGTGCATGAATAATGTTTCATGCCTTTTTAAATGTAGCAATAAATTTCAAATGTGGGTAGGATAAACTGTAGTGATATTACCACGCTGTTCGGGGACCTTATGTTTTAAAGTTCTCTACTTGAGTTTTGTAGTCTTAGGAAAAGGAAGAACTATGTCTTCCCTTCTAGTGGATAAGCAATTAGAAAGATGAAAGGCAAACATTTTAGACTGTGATTAGAAAAACAGGTTAGAATACTTTGCCAATTAAATAATGAGTGTGACTACTCTGTATAACTTATATATTATTTGATCACTACAGAACACAGCTCCAGCTTCTACCAGATGTTTTAAAATTAGACACCTTTCATAACAATGGGTACCAGGGAAAAAAGTTCCTATGACTTGACATCACCTACACTATTGGAAAAAACATAATTCAGAGGTTTGTGAACGCAATGATGATTCATCCTTGAATGTGGGAAGTGCGTCTTGTTTCATTGTTGATGGTAGTATATGAGTACAAACTTTTTAAAAGGAAGTTTGGCAAATGGTATCAACAGCCTAAAATGGGCATTTCCTGAGACTCTGTAATTCAATTAACAGTAATTATTCAAGGGAAGTAACTGATGACATACAAAGATTTACCTGCAAAGATATTGCTATAGCACAGATAAATATCAAATAGTTAAAAAATTATTAAGTTACCCACTGCATATTAAAAAAATAGGGCACTTTGGAGTCATTAAAAATGACACTGTAAATGAAGAATTGTTGTGAGATGGTATTTGGCCTGCAAGGAAATAATATTCAGATCCTGTCCTTCGACAGTCACCTTTCACCCGGGATGTAACTGAAGGGCACATGCACATGTGGAAGGGTCAAACAGAGGAACATTCTGCTAAGGCTCCTGTAACTTTTAATACTTCAATGACAGCAGAAATAGGTCTTTCTGATACATTTTTCCTGCATCAGCGGGATCTGCTTTACTAATTATAGTGTGCACTTTCCTACCCACTCCCACTCTTGTGACCCTACTCCCTTCAAGCAGGCTCAGAACACAATTTTTGAATTTCTGTCCTGCTTTATTTGATGATTCCCCCCCTCTGTTTCCATGCACAGGGCTAACATGAATTGTTGGATCTATGTATTCTTCTCCTGGTTTCTTTACATTTACTACTGTTCTTGTTGTAACTACAAAGTAAAAGTCCTTTTATTTTTAAAACTGATCTCTTGTACCCCTTATTTCTGAACCGTTATGTTCTGATTCCAAATCCTAGCAGTAGTTTCCTTGTTTATCCACCGCATTCTGAAGCCTTTTTGCCTTTTCACTGTGGTTTAACTCTGTGTCTGAAAAAACCTATTTACTAGAATTTAGGTTGATTATGGCACAGGCCTGAATAAATTTCACTGAGTTTTTATTCTTCTTCCACCCAAGAAAAAATATACCCCTCCATTAGTGGCAGGGCCCAATCTTATTATTACTGTTGTTGCTGCTGTTGTTGTTGTTTATTATTAAACTTCCCTGCCCCATGAAGCTGAATCCACACGTTGGTTCTCTGAAGCTCATAACGGAGACGGAGCTCATGTCCTGTAGGGTAAGGTCCCTGTTCAGTAAGGAAACTCACCCCTAAAGAGGTGGAAGGCAACTTACTAGTGGAAAAACAGCTTAGGTTTGTAGAATGTCATCTTTCTGCTCTATCATGCTCTCTTTGTGCATGTCTTTTGAAGAATGTAAACAAATAATGAGAAACAATTAAGTGAGACAAAAAGTACCTTCTGAATAGTATGTAAAAAAGAATCCCATTCTGGTATTAAAAAACAAAAAAACCAAACAACTTTCCCCAACAGCCACACACAGAATGAAGATGGGAGGAACTGGTGGCTGGTTGCACCTGTCTCCTGGAGGAGAGTGTATGGGGACAGTTGTTAGGGCAGCTAATTTCTCTTATCTTTCCAAGTCTATTTTTAAAGTGGTTAACAAAAAAAAAACCAACAACAAACCTCATTTAATATTTTACCATTAGAGAATGTTAATGTTCTTTTCTTTTTTATAAATTGTGGCTACTTTACCTTGAATACTCTAAATAAACTACATTAAAGGCCCAAATTCTTTGATTTCAATTTTCCCTAATTCCCCAACTTCGTCACCTTTTAGTACCATTATCATGTGACAGTCCTTTATTTTAACTATAAAATTGTAAGTATTATATATTTAAGAAAGAATAGTTTTGCACATTTGTAGAAGATGGCCTTATAACCTCCCAATCATCATCATCATCATTACCATCATCATCACCACATACTAGTATAATCTGGTTTTCAAGCCCACAATTTCCCAAACGTCCCATTGATATTCACAGTCTAGTAGCAGGAGCCTCCTTTAGTGGACCATAGTCATACAAAATGCCAGTGAGTATTTCTAACCATTCTAAATGTGTATTCTGTATCTCCTTTGTGCTCAGATTCGAAATAATTCCTAGGCATCCGCATACCAGAGTTCAGTTTCCTGGTGGGCCATTGTTATACAGCTGCTTCCGTTTACTCTTGTAAATAGTTACATCTTCACTCTCTGCTTAGCAGCAAACAACAACAAACACTACATCATAAACAAAATGAGAGACACGGATGTCACTTCAATTCACCTTCTAAGCTTCCTTTGCTTTAAAATGGCAAAATAAAATATTCATGTGCTACCATTATGTGGTTGAACAGAGAGGCATGTCCTCTTATTTATATTAATCCATGACTGCCCAGAGCCTCCTACCAAGTCAATCATTTTACCCATGTCTTTCTCATACGTGAATGAGAAAGGCAGAAAAAAAAATAATGGTTATGGCAAACAATGTTTGTCAAATAAAGTTAGAATCAACAAGTGAGACAACTAATCAATCTTCCTAATAGCATGACAAATATACTAAATCGCATTTTATTCATTGGCACTGGGAAACCAAACGCTACCTAGTTCATCCACAGAATAACCGATTTCCACAAGGGATGTCCGAGGGGGCCCAGAGCAACCTATCCTTCCTGAGAATTTAGGAAACATAAATGAATACTGAATGCAAGTTTATTTTCTAAATTAAAATTTTAAGCACTTTAAGAGAACTAGCAATACTGAAAGTAATTTAATATCTTTAAAGATAATTCAAAGTGCTTAACTCATTTAATATAATTTGCTCTTAACATTGTTATAGAGTCTCCATTTTCCTGGTGCTCTTTAGAAAGGACAAAATACTCTTCCTTTCACCATAATTTTCCCCTTGTCTATATCTAATTCAAGAGCTTTCTAGGAGGAGACTTGAAAAATGGATAATTGCTGCTCTGGGGCCTCTTGTCAACTATGAACTTGGGAATTAGAGTTTCTGGCTGAATTAAATTTTCCTCACGTACAAGTATCTTTTTTTTTCTTTTGGTAAAAGTTTCCCAGAGAAGCTCTCTTAATAGCCACTGGCAAAGTCCATAATTCCACTACGGAAACAATGAGATCTATTTTCCAGATCATCAATCTTCATTCTCCAGACAGATACAATTGTTTGAAGAGTTGCAATTACATTATCCCTTGGTGCTTCTTCCGTCTCCACATTTGACTGATTCCACAGTTAACAATTAAAAGGCCAAAGGAATTGAGGTTTAATTTTTATCTCTAATAATAAAAAGATCATTGCATTGAATTTCTTGGTATCAGCATCATTGCCCTCCTAATTAAAAGTGCAATAGCTGTATAATCTTGCAAAAAGGAAAATGGAAGTCAACACCCATTCATGGACTATGTAATTCCCGGGTAGTAAATGCAATCATCCTGACTGCACGGACAACACAACTTTTTAGCACTTATAAATAAATCACTTTAAAAATGCTAGATCCATTCTCTGATGTTAACCATCACATGTTTTTGAGTAGTAAATTATACTTAGCAAGAATTAGGCCTGGTAGGTTCTGAATAAAATGTAGATAATCAGGACGAACCACACACAATATCATCGTATGTGTGTTCTCTTTTAGTTGGCATCACAGGTCGATAGGACATAGTGCCTGGCTGCCTTCTAATAAACAGAGAGAGTAGGGGCTGCCTCTTCTTCACATTCCCCTCTCTTCTCTTTTGGCACCACCATTCTCTTCATCTCATTATGTTACAATCAGTTCTGCTTGTATCGGTGTTGCCCCTCAGTGGCTCTAGTGAGAGATGTGCTTTGTACACTGCCTGCCCTAGAGGTTCTGATTCCACAGGCCTCCCCTGGACCCAGGACCCTTCATTGTTCACAAGCAGCCACATTACGGAGGAGGTGTGGTTTTACTGCCACTTTGCAAGGAAAAAGAAACACTGGCCCATGCTGCAAGCTTCTAGAGTGCTTACGATCTCTATATTTTGAGTACTTGGCACTTGAGCAACTCAGATGTGATAAAAATTCAAGAAAATGACATTAAAAAATGTTAGCTTGGAAAAGGCAGGATTTACATTAGAAATTAGCTTTGGGGGAAGGCTCAAGATTTGGGTACTATTTTCTGCTCTTTTACACACTTGTGTCGAGTCTCAACTTCTTCCCCTTTAAAATCCAGCTGTAGGACAAGCAGAAGGTAAAGGATGTGATGACAGGCTGCTAGAGAGGACAATGTATTGTATGTATGATTTAAGGTAAGTTTTCTTGATCCCCAAAGCACAATTTCCTCAACTTGCTCTTCCTTAAAAGCAGGGGAAAGAAAGCAAAATTCCATGATATCATGTCAGAAATCACCAAATTTATACAATACTTCCATTTTAACACAAAAAAATGGCCCTCACCTGCTAAAAACTGAATTGCTTTCACCTTACAAAATTGAAATTTTGTTTAAATATATACACCTTGAAAAATTACATCTGTGGGCTGCTGAGAATTATTTTATGACTTTATTTTTTGGGTCAACTCTCTCATGAAGCAACTAACTTGTCAAGCCAAAATTTGCACTGTGTTATCAAAACACCTCCATGTTGGTGCATTTCAGAATTTGTTGGCTAAGCTCAGTGTCAGGACTCACCTTCCACAAAACTATCACAGCCCTATTTTGAACTAGGTGCAGTACACTTCTGTCACTTCTCCAATATTATTTGGCATGATTAAAAGCCATCAAGATATCTATGAGGACTTGAGTTGAATCCTGTACTAAATGGCAACCAGTCAATGAAGGAAACAATCCAAACTACTGGGAGACTCCTTGGGGGAAGCTGACTATAACTGGGTTACCTTTAAAGAAACAGGCTAAGGAGTAACCATTGACTTGAGGGACTTGCACCTTTTCATCTTTTGGTTCCTGTTTCACAGGGTCAGCACTATTTGGGACTCTCTTAACTTATCTCTTAAACTGTGTGTTTGTATATTTCAAAACGGTTGGGATGGACTGCGTTGCTCCAACCCATGACTCACTAACTGACCTGATGGCACTGCTGTGAGCCGTATCTCAGAGTCCTGCTGTGCTGATTCTGTCTCACCTCAGCGATAGCAACTGCATCTCAAATTATCCAGACCAATGCTGAACTGCTATTATATCCACATTACCACCATGTTCCCTGTGTATATTATAAAACAAGCATTGTGAGAGTACACAGGCCAGTGATTTAGAGAATACTTCTGGAGCGTGATGGACCTGGATTCTGGTTGTCATTGGTGAGTACTAGCTGTGTGGCCAATAAGGTGTTTGTGTCCCTCTGATTCTCAGCATCCTCATCCATAAAGCGGTGCTAACAACACTACTACCTCACTGGTTTATGTGAAGATTTAAAATGCTGCATGCATGATAGCCAAAGGGCTAGTGAACATATTTGCTCATCTGCTGGGAACTACTATGTTAGTGCTGTTATTGATGAAAAGGGCACAGACTTCACATTTATAACTTGTTTAAATCATGGTTCTGCTTTTCAACTTTTTCATTTGTAAAGTAGGGCTGGTAACAACAGCCTTACAGATTTGGTGTGAACATTGGAGTTAAATATATTAAAATCCTAGGCAAAATGCCTGACATGAAGTAAGCACTCAATGGAGGGCAGCCTTGTAATAATTGCACACAGAAAGTGACTTTGGCTATGGGACTACAACCCATATGCTGTATTAAGTTGTTAAAAATTTAAAAGCTTCCTGATACCTTTCAGTGCTGCTTTTGTCACTCCATCATGTTCCTAGTACTGGAGGAAAAATTATTTGGGCAGTAGTGCACCCAGGCTTTCTCATGCTCCATCACCAAGAGCTCTGTCTCTACCAGCTCAGTGGCTTTCCCCTCTCTGCTTCACCAGAGGCCCTGTTGCCAGGCAAGTTCTCTGGGCCCATTGTGGCCCAGAAATGAAAGAGGAGGAAGAGTAGAAAAAAAGGAGATATGTGGGTCCGAGTGGAGGAAGGGGAAGACTTTAGAGAAAAGATGCTTGAGGATCTGAGGGATACATAGCAAACAGATGAAGGATGAAGCTGGAAGGGAATTTCCTGAAATACTGTTTTGTTGTATATATCCTCATCTGAATATTCAAGGGAAGTAAGTAAAAGCCTTCATGAAAAAGAAAGAGGAGGACGAGAAGGGGAGGAAGAGATAATAAAATAAAATCCTCCCATTGTTGGGCTATGTTCTTTGAGTGCCAGTGCTCTGATGCTGTGTCAAATACGTCATGACTTCTACTGGGTAAAAAATAGTCCAGTAGAATAGTCCAGTAGTGGAAGTCCAATAGCGACTTCCACTACTTCCGGGGGCAGAAATGCCACAGGAAATCAACCAGGCACTGCACAGAGACAGGGGCTACTTGATATCCAAGATGGTAGCCATTCAAGGAAATGCCTTTGGAACTCTTAATGTTCTGAAGAACCTGGAGGCATATAAAGAGCTTGCCAATGGTAGGACAAGGAAGGAAGGCTTCTCAAGGGAAATCGAAGAACCAAGGAATGTGGTGACGAGGAAGGGACCTTTTTGTAGACCTGTCCCTGTGTATGTATCCCTCAGTGGAGACAAAGTTAGGAAGCACCTGGAGCTCCACAGAAATTGGGTCCTGCACCAGGAAAACATCATCAAGGTGCACAAGGTAGCACTGGAAGCCCCAGTGCAGAGCAGTGCATGAAGGGGACTACACAGGAGAGAACTTGGGAAAGACAAGTAAGGAACATGGAAAACAAGAGTGTAGGAGACAAAAAAGTAAGCTTACCAGGCTATGCAACCATGCTGGTAAAGTGCTGTGCAATGGATATTTTCCATCTGCCCTTCCAAGAGCCAAGATGCTCTATTCTCCACCCTGCTCTGTGCTCTGGGACACTGACTTTTGTCCAGCAAGAGACCAGACAGCAAGAAGAGAGGAAGGGCAGGTGTTTGCTTGCTTCTTCATTTGTTTTTACCCAAGACTTTGGTTTTACTCCTTCTTGGTGGCAACAAGTTGACTCTATCCTTCCTGGAAGACAGCATCTTCCTATATGTTGGTTGTCCTGCTCCTGAAATTCCAACTCTCTGCCTTTGGTAACTGCTCTCTTCCCTTGCTGCCTCGAGGTCTAGGGACAGCAATTGATGCCAGCCATTGCTAGTTCCTGGCCCTGCACTCTCTCCCATTTGTTTTCTTAACCCTGCACATACCTTTGAAAATATTCCCTTCATTAAACTTTTTCCAATTGCCCTACTTAAGCGTACCATCTGCTACTTGCAAACAACAACTGATGGACCCAGGTCACAGAATAACTGCACAATGAGAAAAGGCAGAGGGTGTCCATCACCCTTGTAAAGAAGGCAGAAAAGGAGAGAAAATATGAGATGAGAATGAAACACTGAAACTTGGGTTAGAGGATGTTTATTAACTTCATGTGAATCCAAAGCTAGATTCATGGCAATATGATCTATTTGTAATTGTTTTCAGTGATGATATTTTTGTAAGATAAGGCAATAATATATTTTGCAGGATTCTGTTATTCTTAAAGTGAGCTGATATGCATTGTTGCACAATAGAAAGAGACAGGTTCAAATCCCATTTTCATCACTTACTGTGTTAAGTTACTTCCTCTTTCTATGCCCCAATTTTCTTTTCTGAAATATAGGGATCATGAGACCTTCTTCATGGGATTCTTATAAGATTAAATGGATCACTACTGGGTGCATGCTTGCTCACAATAAATTCTTAATAAATGATAGTTATACTTGTTATTCTTGTAGTTCATCAAATCTGTTTCTACCATAAGTCTCAGTTTAAGAACTCTCACAGGATTGAGCTTTCATCAAAGGTGCTTAAATCTGGGTGAACTCAGTCAGTTCCCTCAGCACTGATTTAGATCTGGGTGAAGATTACTCTGGTCAGTTCCCCCCACACCCACCTAGCTGGCAGGGAAGTGGTGGCCAGGTTCCAGCAATCAGCACCTCTGTCATATTCCCCTTTGGTGATAAATGATCTAAAGAGTTTAATTTTTCAGAAATATGTTCCAAATCACATCAATTTGTACTGTATGGCACACTTTAAATCCTTCAGTGATTGATCAAAGTTCTAAGAATTTCTCTTGAAATTTCTAAAAAAAAAATTAGTAATACAGAATTAAAAACCCTAATATGACTCAAAAATTCAATCTTCCATCTTTAGTCTTTCTCCTCTGTCCTCACTAGAGTTTCCTTCTTGCCCCTCCTGTTCACAGGAGCAACTACTTGCTTCTCCCCATGGATGCTTGTTCTTTCACCTTCCAGCTCCATGCCCTGAGGTACTCTGCAAGCCTGGACCACGCAGGCCTCGGTGACTTAGTGAGGTCCCTGCACCAGCAGGATCCCATCCCTGTGAGCTTGTTAGAATATACAGTGTTGAACTCTGCCCAAAAGTATGGAATCAAAACACACCTTTTTAAGTTTTGGAAGCATTGGTTTAGAATACCTCTAGTCAGGCACATTTTTTTCTGGAGATAGGAAGTGCACCATTTGGTCTACATTTATTAAAATATCCCAAGAGCAATGGTCGCTAACCTGTTTATGGCAACATACACTCACAGGATGACACAAACTCACACAAAGGAGTCACCTTGGAGTGATTCTCATCCCACCCACCCTGCACACCCCTTCTGTGAGTCACTCTATAACACCTGCAAGGACACTGAATGACTGCAGTGAGGAGAGGAGGAGCCCCCCACCATGTCTCAGCACCTGTAACCCTGTTCCCTAAGTACACGAGCAATAGAGGAACATTAGTTATAATCTTCAACCCTTTACTGACTGTCTCAAAATGGACTCACCTTGAAAATGAAGGGAATAATGAAAATAATGAATTATTTCTGGTACAGAAATGCTTAAAGAACAACTGAAAAGCATTTTACAATTTCGAGCTTCTCAGAGCTTGAAACTAATGAAAACAACCCATAGTTCTACTGGCTAAGATTTTTACATTTGTATTCTGCCCCATAGAGCTGTTCTTGAAACTGATAAGCATGTACCATCATTCAATACACTTTTCATGAAATAATCACTGGCACAAAAAGATTGACAGAACCACGAAAGCAATAACTGCCTGTCATGGTAAACAGACATTTGGTGGTTATATCTCCTTTAGTCCCGAGGGACAAAACCAAACAAATGCGAAGTAACCAGGTTTTTGTCTGACTGTAATATTAACCTTTGGATAATAAGATAGCAAAAGGCAGAAAAGGAATTCTGGATACTAAATTCTCAAGTAACTCAAGTTTGCAGAGTCAAAAAATTTGTCTTTTTTCTTATAAGAGGAATGTCAAAAAATGTATCAGGGACCCAAATACATATGAAGGATAAAAATATCAACATGATAATTAGTGGACTCATTTACATTCAAATATAGAAATTTACCTATTTTAGTACTACATTCAACAAAGAAAACTCAAAGAAATATCTAATTACTGTTAAGAAAGATAAATGTGAAAATATCTCTTAATGATCCAAATCCATTATTATTCTTAAATCCTGTGCAGGGTTTTTTTTTTTTTTTTCCTTTTTTTCCCCATCTTTTCTTTTCTTTTCTTTCTATTTATTTATTTATTTATTTATTTATTTATTTATTTATTATTTTACTTATTATTTTATTTTAATTGTTCTTGTACAGTTTTCTGTCTTTTACTCCCATCCCAGCCCTCCACCCCAGTCCTCCCCACCCCCCTCCCATTTCCACCCCCCTAGTTTTTGTCCATGTGTCCTTTATACCTATTGCTCCAAACCCTTCCCCTTTTCTCCTGAAATTCCCTCCCCTCTCCCCTCTGGTGACTGTCAGCCTTTTCTAAATTTCAGTGTCTTTGGTTATATTATGCTTGTTTGTTTGTTTTGTTGATTAGGTTCCTGTTAAAGGTGAGATCATATGGTATTTGTCTTTCACTGCCTGGCTTATTTCGCTCAGCATAATGCTCTCCAGTTCCATCCATGCTGTCTCGAAGGGTAGGAGCTCCTTCTTTCTTTCTGCTGCATAGAATTCCATTGTGTAAATGTACCATAGTTTCTTGATCCATTCATTTACTGATGGGCACCTAGGTTGCTTTCAACACTTGGCTATTGTAAATTGTGTTGCTATGAACATTGGGGTGCATAGGTTCTTTTGGATTGGTGTTTCAGGGTTCTTAGGATATAATCCTAGCAGTGGAATTGCTGGGTCAAAAGGTAGATCCATATTTAGTTTTCTTAGAAAATTCCATACTGCTTTCCATAGTGGTTGTACCAGTCTGCAATCCCACCAACAGTGCTGTACAGGAGTTTTTATGCATCATTGTCAATTCATAACTAAATTGAGCTGATAACCAACTTCTAGCCCTGTTGATCTTTTGTCTTTTATCATGTCGGTCTTCTAACATGTCTAAATGTACTTCATTTACAAAGAGTTATACAGTTAGGATATTTAAGTTGGTATTTTTAGAATAGGTGAAGAGATGACAAGTTTATTGCCAGATTATAGAGTATATGGAACAGCTCTCAGCTTGGCTGTATTAACACTTTTTTAAACCCTGGATTTGTATCACTGAAGTGCTATACAAATATTAGTCACTAATTCCAGCAAGTTATGAAATTTGCTTCTAAAGCATGTGTTTAAAATCTTTAAGAAAAAATACAAAATCGCCCATAAGTTGATATTTAAAAGTTAATAGACACCCTGCTGAGCATGTTGGCTGGCACACAGCCATACCATTTCCACAGCAGAAATTTAATAAAAATGTTCTAGGAATAGTTAAGGGATTTGGACTTCGGGACTTTTAAAGCACAGCAGCTACAGGCTATTGAAAGAAGACATTTGTGAACTTGGGCTTATCGTTTTACCCTTTGACTCATCCTACATTTTTAAAAAATTGTTTTCTCTGTATTTCCTTAGGGCCATATGATTCTTGCTTTTATATGTGGTCAAGTTCGGTTGGTTAACTATGTTAGAAAATAACGCAACAGAGGCCACAATTACAGATACGATATTCTCATAGGTCAGGAAGTTTTACTCTGTTTCATTGACTGCACCCCTGACTGGGTGGCCATATAATTTATCACCCAACCAGGGTCATATTTGAGAGTGAAAAGGGGTAAGATGAACAGTTATGCCAGTTTACATCATATGCAAAAATCAGTGCGAAATGGATCAAGACATAAATGTAAGAGCTAAAAGTGAAATACTGCTAAATGAAAACAGAGAGGTAAATCTTAATGATCTAGGATTTGGTGAAGGATTCTTAGTTATGACACCAAAAGCACAAGCAAGAAAAAAATAGATAAATTGGAATACATCAAAATTTTTAAAAGTTGTGCTTTAAAGGATATCATTATAACTGCATAGAAACTTCATTTCTTTAATGCGACCTTTTTTCCTTTCTTTCCTTTTGATTCCTTACTTTCCTCCTTCTCCCTTGCACATCCACTCCCTTAATCATTAAGCCCTCAGGGCAATGAGGTTCTGGTCAGCATCAAATAATCTTAGGACAAAGAGGTCTGCTGATAACAGAGAAAGAGTTTCAGTCAAACTAGAGATAACATCAAGGCCTCAGTTGTGTTTCAGCTCCAGACCCAGGTAAGTGAAATGACCCTACAGACCATATACCCTTGTGAAACCAAACAAAGCAACGCCATGGCTGGCATCAGGACCAGATGCGATGATCGACTGCCCCCATCCCAGCCAGACGGATCAGCAGAGTCACCGTGACCAATAGTTTTGCCCCGTATAACCCATCCCCTAGAAGCCATCTGGGAGCTGGGTCTTTGAGCACAAGCTCATCTGGAACTCCGGGTTTCCCACTGTTTTTAAAAACAAACCTTTACTTTTTTTGCTGCAAATCTTTCTTCACATTTGATTGGGCTTTGGTGTGCACAGGCAAATAAACTCCTTTAGTTCAGTAACACCATCAAGAAAGTGAAAAGATAACTCCCCAAAATGGGACAAATATTTTCAAATCAGGTATCTCATATGAAACTTTTATCTAGAATATATAAAGAACTCTCACAATTCAATAATAAAAAAAGGACAAAAATCTCTATTTAAAAATGGGTACAGGATTTGAATAACACATTTCTCAAAAAAAAAAATGCACATGGAAAAGTGTTGACATAATTAGTCATCAAAGAAATGCAAATCAAAACCACAACAAGACACCACGTCACACACACCAGGATATTATACCACATACGCTGCAGTAAAAAAGCCAGTAACGGTAAGTCTTGGCAAGGGTGTGGAGAATGAGGAGCCTCATGTACTGCTGGTACAAATGTAAAATGGTGCAGCCACTTTGTAAGGCAGTCTTGCAGTTCCTCTAATGATTAAATGTAGAGCTACCATGTGAGCCAGCAATTCCACTCTTAGATATATACCCCCTGAAAGTGAAAAGACAGATCCACACAAGAACTTGTACATGAATGTTTATGGCAATGACAACCAATAGAAGGAAACACTCAAATGTCAACCATAATGTGATACGTCCATTTAATGACATAGCATTCTGCCATGAAAATAAAGTACTGACACATGCTACAACATGGATGAACCTTGAAAACATGCTAAGTGAAAGAAGCCAGTCACCAAAGACTACTATGAAGCTACTACTATATGTTTGCATTTATATTAAAGTCCCAAACAGGGAAATCTGTACAGACAGCAAGTAGATTAACTGTTCCTTAGGGATGGAGGTGGCATGGGGAGGGCAGATGGGGAATAAAGGACAGTAGCTAAAGGGTACAGGGTATCTTTCTGAGTTGATGGAAATGTTCTAAAATTGACTGTGGGGATGGATGCACACACCTGAGAATCTGCCAAAAACCTCTGAATTACACACTTTAATTAGGTGAGTTGTATGGCATGTAAATTATATCTTAATGAAACTGTTAAAAGAGAAAAAAATTAAAAATCATGGTGGGACCATAGTACAAGCTGGGTTTATATGGGCAAATTTTGATGCACTCACCTACCTCCAATCTCACCCAAGTGACTGACCACCTCACTTTTTAGAGAAAGACTGGTGCGAAAGCTGATCAGTTTTACACATACTGACACTGTCTGAAAACACAAGCTGAAAAATACATCTTCCCAAAGTGGCTAGGGAAGAACTTTTCAGATGGAAAATGTCAACTTCTTCAGAGACATTCTCATGCACTGTGTGTGGCCTCCAGACAAGTTTCCAGGGCACCTGAATCACAGCACTACACTAACGTGGATTCGACATGTGCTTCAGGTTCTCCCCATGCCAGACCCCCACCCTCAAACAAGTCCAGCTGCAGCAGACTTTTCAAGAACATTGCATTTAAAAAGCTACAGAAAGAAACCTTTTATTTCACCATACATATTATGCATTAATACCAGGTTTTGAAAATTTAGTATGATTTTTATTTTGAATTAGAATATCCTCAGTGCTGGGACCATCTACTGGCCCTACTCTAGTCCTGTGAGGAAGGAAATGAGGGCAGGATGGGTCCAAACGACAATGTCCTAGCTCAGCGTAGGCACAGTCAGAGCAAGGGCCAGTGGGAATCAGAGACTGGAGCAGCATGCCCATCCTCCACTGTTTTAGTCAGTATAAGACTTTGGTCCTTTAAATGACCCTTCAGATGGGGGAGCCCCCAGTGACCTGAGATGAAATGTCCCATCTGACCACAGAGTCAGATTTAATTTTGTTTATGAAGATAAACATATGTGCCAATTTTTTTGCACAGCTGATTTTTTTAGGTGAAATTCGTACCCACCTCACTTCCTCTGTCCCTCTAACCATGACTATAAATTAATCCTTTCAGTATCATCCAGCTGGAGATTAGAATGTAAGATCCTTACCAGTGCTACAGTTTCAAGATGATTCTACTCATGAGAATTTATGTGCTCTTTTCCTTTTTCAGTAAATTTAAACAATATTTGTAAATGTGTAAATTGTACAGCTAAATTCCATAAACAAATGGAATCATTCAAAAGAACTTGTTAACCAAATAACCATTTATGTATATGAAGAGTTTTCAACCAGCATTAGGATATACAGTCATCTTTCAATAAAATGTGGCTAAAGCAATAGGCAAGGTAAAAATTAAAAAATGTCGCAAAGCTTTTAAACTGGGTTTTTTAAATAACCATCATATATATTGAAGATTCTTGAAGGCAATTATTATTTATCCACTCTGACACCTCATGAAAGCATTTTAGCATCTGAGAGGACAGGATAACTTAGAGCATCACATAAATTCCAGAATCATTTATTCAAATCAAATATTCATTTTCACATCAAGGGCAACTACTTCCTCATAAAATAACAGTGCAATATATTAACTAGAAGTGAATGTTACATATTTATAACTCAGGCTGGTAAGTCCCAATCATACTATTATTATGCTGTTAAACTGGAAATATGCAGAATTGAAGAGTGATCATAATAAAGTCACTTTATTCTGCACATAACACCCAAAATTCAATCTAATACAATTTCCAAATACCAGAGGTTTAATGTTTATGATCTTTATTGAAAAGTCTTCTCTTTCTTTGACTGAAGTCAATAAAAAGTCAACTCAAAACTTTTCAGTAGAGCTAAAAACCATTGCATTTAACTACAAGATCACCAAGATAAGAATGAAATCAAGAGGTCATCTTCACAATCCCTGATAGAAAATGCTTTAGTGATTTTCTTCTCAACCCCAACACCAGTTTATTTAACTATTTTCCCTGGACTGAAGTTTGACCAATGTTTTATGTTAATGCATTTTTCACTTGCATATTCATTTTTGATTTAGAGTTAATGCAGGAAATAATATCAAATAAATTATAAATACTCTAGAAAGTCCTTTAGGTTTGGAGAAGACAAACTTTTTTTCTTATGGTAAAGTATACATCAAATTTATGTTTTAATCATTTTTAAATGTACAGTGGCATTAAATATATTCACATTGTTATGCAAACATTACTACCACTCATGTCCAGAACTTTTACATCTTCCTGAACTGAAACTCAGTACCACTATACTCCTCTTCTCCCCTTGTCCCATGGAGGAGACAATTTTAAATAATATGTTTTTCAAAAACCTTTTATAAGTTAGAATTATACTCTTAAGAAGAAGCCCCCAGTCAAAGGGCTCTAGGTTCTACTCTTGCACTTCAGAAACAAAAACTGAACACCATCATGTGCTGAAATATTTTTGGCATCAGTGACACACTCCACTGTAGGCATATTTGTTGATGTTATAGAGTGCTCATTGTTTGATTTTAGCTCTGCAATTACTTTTAAATCAATGGAAATACTGCAAGTATACAGAATAATAAGTTCTCTCATGATTTATTAATTCCTGCTTTTAATAAAAGATTCAGAATATATATAAGGATATGGACATGAAATGGTATGTTGCATCTGAATACCCACAGGGCAACCCTGGTCTTCTTGAACAGGGAGGTGTTTTGTATAATTTTCCTAAGGATGGCTACAGATTTACAGAGTCATCTACACTTCCATATACCATATCCTTTGTGGTCAGGCGAAAGCACTATGAGTAGATGAATATATAAAAGTCTATATATAGACAGGGAAATTTTATAATTTGCATTAAATTAATTTAAAAAATAAATAAGGAAGAAAGAACTACTTTTAAAGGTCAGTGAGGAGAAAATAAGCCACCTCTCAGGAAAAGTTAACATTTTAATACTCTAGTTTCTCTTCAGATCACATAAATCTTTTGCCTTTTATAAAAAGTTAACATTTTAGGCAAAGAAACTTTCAAAAAGTACCTGATTCAGATGACCTGACTTGACTGGAAGGAAGCATACCGTAAGGAAGTCTGTTTTAAATGACCCTTCTCTGTTTGCAATTAGTGCTCAAGTTCTTAAGCCCAGGACTCCAAAATGTAGTCTTATATAGTGAATAAATATTTGCTGACTGCAACCTCACAGGCCGCATCTGGGCCACCTAATCCACATTCCACCGCTGGCATGCTGCGAATCCTTTCCATAAAGCCTTTGCGATGCCTGACTGTACCACATTCACTCACTCTAGCTTGTTCATCCTTACTCTCCAATTCAAACTACCACCCTCAGTGGGTCACATGCCATGTACTCTCTGCCCCCGTGCAAGTTCTGCTCTTTTCCCGTGTGAACTCTTGATCTATACATACATCTATGCTTACAAAATCCAGAGACTCCTAGAAATAATGGCAGATAGGAAAGTATGAGAGCAAAGGAAGACAATTAGTTTTTGTGGCATGCTGAATGAGTTCAGCTGGAAGAATGGTGGGATTGGAAAAGCTGAGATAATGTGGTCCAATTTCCATGGTGATCATAAATGCTCATCTTGGTATCACCTGAGCCTGTTGTCAGGTTTATCTCACACTTCAGAACAAACTAAAAATGACTGCAATACTTGCCACCTTCTTAACTTTCTAATATGTTATTAAGACTGATACAACATTTATAGCTCATACACTTGGAAGGTCTCACACGCAGTTCAGAAATTCTCCCCACTTCATTTCTGCCAGAATATTATTCACCCATTGATGAAAACGAAACAGTACACCAAGAATAGCCAGGGTAAGGATTCCTCTGAAATGATTTTCTTTCTTTACTTTAATGCAGTTTCTTCTTAACAAGGAATTTATATGTGGACTCAAGAGTTCCATTTACATGCTGCACAATAATAATAATAGCTAGTGATTATGGAGAGTTTACAATATGCTCAGAACTGTCCTAAGAGTTTTACATTAAACTGTTCATTTAATCCTCATAACTATCCATTCAGGTAGCAACAGTTTATCCCTATTCAATATATTGTATAAAAGAGCTAAAAAAATCAACTTAACCAAGGTCCCCCAGGCCTTACCTAAGGTCAATAGAGAAGCCGGATCACATTCTTAATCAGTAGTTTTAAATGTCAATATTGTTTTTCTGCATGTAACCGGCTTTCATTTTCTAATTCTTCCTGTTTATAAAAAATTTTTTTAAAAAGTAAATGGCAGTGCATATTGTTTCTCTGAAAACCCTGGCATTTATTAGTCTTGCCTAAGATTTCTGCCATCTCAAGGCCCTGGCCTCTGCTAGGCACCTTGCGTTTTTCAGTTCAGTAACTGATACCTCAATTTTTTGGTGCATATTTTATAAGCAATTTGCTGCTGGACCTCATAAAAGGGTCACTAAACTTGTATATGGACTTCTCGGGGCTAAAGCCAAAACTGGAGCATCCCTGAAAAGTACAACATAGGTGTTCTATCAGACCAAGAAAATGGGTGCATCTTGTGCTCTTCCACGTGCCATTATAAAGACACCCCATGGGATGGAGCAGGCACTGCCCTGAGTGAAAGCTAATTCCACCACCATCGGCCTCCCAGAGGCGAGTCCTGAATTGTTAAATGGGAGCAAAGGGAGCTAATGCCAGTCGTGTCTAATGGTGCCCAAGAGAATGTCCACATTTTCATTTTTGAAATGATACTCCCTGTATGGAAATGATTGTATCATTCATTTTAAGTATATCATATTCAAATTATTTTAAAATTCATGCTAGTGAAAAGCTATTAACATTAGCCTATATTTTAAGATTTATAATTCCATATGACTATTGGAATAACTTAAAATGGAAAGCAACTGGATCATAGTAAGTACTTTATTTCCATTTATAGCTATTAATGCAATCGCTAGAAAACTTATGAGCAAAAGGCAGGCTTGCTTTATTTATTAATTCACTTAGAGTCACCTGGACTCGTTTACTGAGGAGTGATCCAGGTGTGAAGCAAATGCACTTGCAAAATTCAGGAAACTTTTATTACTAGAGCACCATGGTCCAAGAATTTTATGACAGATATTAAAACTAGCTTTGGGTGTTTTACGTGATGTGCTTATTAAATATAAAGTCTGATTCTCATAAGACACATGCACACAAATGAACTGCCTTAATTCACGGTGATATCATGTAAACAAAGGTGAAAATGTTCAAATACAGAGAATTCTCTCTCAGACAATTTAAATTAAACATAGCTAATGTGGGTTATGTGTATTGTTTGAACTTAGGCTAATGGGACAAACATAAGTAATTGCTGAGTAAATAGAATGAAATTTTTATTGTATTCATATTTTGAGAGATTGGAAACCTTGGTGTCATCTGTGATTCTGTTCTTTCTCTCACATCCCCTATCTAGTCCATGAGCAAAGCACCTTCAAAGGAAATCCACAATGTTATCATTTACTGTCGCCTTCACTGCCACCACCTTGGTCCAGACAACAGGATTTTTTTCTTTAAATTATCGCAGTAGACAACTAGCGGTTCATCTTCAGCATCTTTTCAACACAGTAATGAGGAAGGTTCATTCTAACAAGGCACACCTTCCCCCCCCACCCCCATGGCTGTTCTCTTCATGCCAAAGTTGTAAGGATGCCTTGGCCGTTTCACTTGCTGTCCCTACTCTGCTCTCATCTTCCCTTCCTGAAGTTCTCTCTGATGTGGGAACACAGGTCTCTTTGCTCTTCCTCAAACATGTCCGGCACATTCCTGCACTTGCTCTTCCTATTCCTAGAATGCTTTGCCCTCAGAAACTGTATGACCAGCTCTCCCACCTCGTAAGGAGAAAGGCTCTCCCTCCCACCTGGTCTGAAATACCAACACTCCTCCCCAACTCATCGTACACACACTTCAAACCCCCTTCCCCACTTTATTTTTTCTTCTTAGCACATATCACTCTCTAACATTGTGTACATGTCACTTATTTACCTTATTTTTGTCTGTCTGTCTCCTCATTAGAGTGCAAGGTCCGGGAGGTTTGTTCACCACTTCCCAGCACCTATGACAGTGCCTGGTCCATAGCAGATGCTTGATCAGCTTTTGTGAATTGGAATAAATGGATAAAGGAACTCAAAAATCAATAGAAAACAAACTGTGACAAAATGAAAACACTCATTAAAATACCATAAAGGGAAATAACCAATAAGGAAGAAAACACAAAAGCATGTGTGCATTCACTCATTCATTCTTCATGAAAACAAGCATGTACGGAGTGCCTGCATGTAACTCTTCCCAGAAGATAAAGCCTGCACTTCCACAAGGAGCGCACTTTGTCTAGTACCACTGAGAAGATGAGTAGGCCAGCGCACATTGATTATACCGTATGGTGGAGGCATTATCGGGGTACTCGGGCAGGGCTCCTGACCAGAGTAGCAGGGGTAGGTACTGAGAAATCAGGATGGAGAGGAAGCAGTCCTAAATCAGATTAGAAATGACCTCTTCTGTCATGCTAAGCAATTTGATTTAATTGTAAAGGTCACAGGCTAGAGAGCCACTAAAAAATTTTCAAGCAAGAAATTAAAACATGATAAGTTTTTGGTTCTATGAAAGTCACTCATATAAGAATGTTCATTATATTGTTATATATAGTAGCAAATAAATCTAAACCCAATCCAATGATATGGAATTGGATGATACATCATGGCAAATCCATATAACAGTCTATATTCAAAATGATTTAAATAAGAATTTACCAATAGAAAGAGGTCCATGATATAGTGTTATAAAATAATACATCTTAAGAGAGCACATATAATATGGCCCCAGTAAATTAAAAAAATGTATCTCTGCACAGAGAAAAGTCTGTGAAGACATATACTAGAATGTTAATAGTAGTACTCTTCAGATGACAGGACTTTACATCATTTTATATTCTTTATTGTGCCTTCTGTGCTATCTGAACCAATATTACAGTGAGCATATATGGCTTATATAATAAGAAAAAAACTTTTTTTTTCATTTTTGGAGAGCAAAAATAGTAAATAACTCTGGGGGATGAGACTGGAAGACAGCCCTACTAGGAGTCCATGGCAGCAAATCCAGGGGATGTGCAGAAAGAATGGAGAGAAATGCAGAAGATAGAATGGAGGTTCCGGGTCTCCACAGCCCTGTGTTGAGAGTCACAGAGGAAGCCTGAAACTTCTTCTCCCCCGGGGCCTGTAGTCAATTGGTAACACTTGGTTGGAATACTGGGCATTAGCTAACACCACCTCCTGCCTGCTAGCCTGCCTGCTCACTTGGCTGGGGTTTGCACATGGTGCCATCTTTCCAGGCATCTTAGAAGTACAGTATATTGAGAGACCCATCTGGTCCCTCTCTGTCTGCCATGTAATGCCGATTCTTTAAAATAACTGCTGCCACATAACCCTTGGTTGCCCTCTGAAGGTAAACAGTGCCGGCCATCTATTCTTTACTATATTCCTGTACCCTTCTCCTCTGACCTAAACCCACTTACCTCATTCTAAAATCATGGTATAGCTCCATTCCACTGTAAGAAGAAAAAAATCCCCAAACCTCCTTACTTCCCTCAACCTCTGTCCTTCTACCTCCTGACCCCAGACGATGTAAAGCTCTCCTCTGAAGGTATCCCTTCCCTGGACCCTTGTGAGCACCACTGAGAGTTTATTCTTTTAGGGTTGGGAGTGGGTTGCTGTCCTCCTTGCTCCTCAGTTCCACCTTTAAGTCTTTACTCCCCCTCTTCTTTTCAACTTCATACGAACAGTATATATTTCCTTCTATCCCTCCATGTTTCTAGCTTCTAAATCTTTAGCAAACATTTCTTGGGTTTACTTGATTCCAAGATTTTGGTGTTGGGCTCACTGTATTTCTCTCCAACCCCTCAACTGCCATCATCCTATGTGATTTTGACCCATATGGGCAAACCATCTGACATGCCCAGGTCTTTTATTTGAAGAAAACGATGAGGAACTTCAGAGACCCAAATTCACTGCCATGATCACCCTGGGTCTTGGCAACCCCTGGAAACGGTGTCACTCTCCCCTCTCTTACCTCACCTCTCTATCCCCCCATCCCTTTGATGCCATGTCCCTACTTCAACCTCAGGGAGAAATATGAAGAAAGTACAGTAGACCAGGGTTTAGCAAACTGTCTCTAAAAAGCCAAATAATAGATATTTTAGCCTTTGTCTACCTATTGTTGCAACTACTCAACTCTTCCATTGTAGCATGAAAGCAGCCACAGAGGATAATAGTAACAAATACTAAACAAATGGGGGAGTGTGTGTGGCAGTAACGGTTTATGTACAAAAACAGGCAGTAGGCCAGGTTTGGCCCCAGGCCAGTCTGCTGATCCTTGAAATAGACCTTGAGTTTCTTTTCCCTTTTTCCGCCCCTCTTTTTCTATCTATTCATTGGTCCTTAATCCTCCTTTTAGTTCCCAGTTCCATCATTTTCTCAGGAACACTGAAATCTCCACTGATGCACATCTTTGGTCATCTTGCTGAGAAAAACTTAAATTTTAGATAAATACAACTGTTCACATTCTCTACACCTGGGTTGCTAAATGGTGATGGAGAAAATCATTCTTTCTCCCATGGATAGTACTATAATTCCTAGTTTTCAATCCCCAACTTTCAAGGCTTCACAGCAAACTTTTACACTTTCTTAATCAGTTTTTTATTCTAGTCTCTCCAGATGCAACTTCAAACCTTTTCCAGTTTCCTTAAGAAATCTAGGACCCACTTGCATCCTAATTCCCAGCATATTATCACTTAACTTGCTTCATAGAGAAAACAGAACATGTCAAAAGAAAACTTCTTACACGTTTTTCTCTCCAACCTACAAACGTACTATCACCCAACCCTCTATTTCCTTTCCTCATATTGTACTGGAAAAGGTTTGTTCCTCCCTCGCCCTAACCAGCACATCTGCCTTCTTCTTTGTCTGTACTGGCTCCTTTCCACAAGCATTTAATGTGCTTAGATTTTTCAGAAAAGATCCTGATGTGTGGGTGTGTTTATATATTATATATAATTCAAACCAAAGTTTCATTAAACAGCACTTATCCTTGCTACTTGTAACGTACTCTAATACTGTCTATTCTATTTTTTAAAGCACATTTTAAAAAAGATTTATTTATTTATTTATTTATTTATTTATTTATTTATTTATTTAGAGGGAAGGGAAGGAGAAAGAGAGGGACAGAAACATCAATGTGCGGTTGCCCCTCATGTGCCCCCAATTGGGGACCTGGCCTACAACCCAGGCATGTGCCCTGACTGGGCATGGAACTGGTGACCTTTGATTTGCAGGCCCATGCTCAATCTACTGGGCTACACCAGCCAGGGCCTAATACTGTCTATGCTATAGTATTTCATTTTCCATATGCTGATCAACACCTACTCAATTGATTTCATATCCAATTAAATGGTCTACCTGATAAAAACTTGCATATATGCAAAAGGAGATATGTATAAGAATTCACATTGCAACATCTTGTATAGTAGCAAAAGACAGGGAATAACCTAATAGTTTATCAGCACAGAATGAATATATAAATTGTTGTATGTTCCTAATAGAATACTACACAGCAAATAATAACTGCAGTTCAGGTATCATATGTGGATGCACCTCAAAGATAAAATAGTGATTGATAAGAATTTGCAGGAGCAAAATTATGTTATAATACTGTCTTAATACCTCTCAAAGGCTCTACCTCCAAACAGCATCACATCAAGAATCAGAGCTTCACCATATGAACTTTGAGGGGACACATCCTGCCCTGGCCACCCCCAAAAGTTCTAACTAGTTCCAGCATCAACTCTAAAGTCTAAAATCCAAAGTTTCATCTAAATAGCATCTATTGATAAATAAGGTATGGGTGAAACTTGAAGAATGACTAACCAGCGACAAGATTCCTCTCCATCTGTGAACCTGCGAAACCAGACAAGTTACAGGCTTCCAAAATACAATGACAGAATAGAAAGGGAGCTTTTGTGCAACCTGAGTATTCCTCCTATGCCCCCACAGTGATGAGCACTACCCAAAGCTCATTACACAGCCAGAGACTTAGAAGACATCCTATCCTTTATGTCTCCTCCCTGCGCCACACCTCTAATCTAATTTTCACCATTGTCCTTTTGCTTTTGCTCTCTAATCTCTCTTGACTCTATCCCTTTTTCTCCATTCCACCCCTATTATAGTTTCATCTAGGCACTGGCTACCCAAAGTGAGATCTGTGGATAAGAAGAACCAGCATCTCTGGGAGTTTATTAGAGCTGCAGACTCGCAGGCCTCGCCCCAGACATACTGAATCAGACACTACATTTTAACAAGACCCCCAGGTGGTTCGTGTGAACATTAAAATGTGAAAAGCATTGTACTCCTAATGGTCTCCCTACGCTCCTCTTCTCCTCCTCCCCATCCACTGCATTTTCAGAAGTGGGACACATGACATCTGGGTTGGAAGAAATGAAACTAGTTTTTTAATTATGCCCACTCCTTCAATATCACTTCTAATTCCTGTCCCTGTTTCTCTTAGCTCCAACCATGATGAGCTTCTTTCAGTTCTTCAAATGCATCATCACATTCTCTGCCTTTGTTGTAAAAGCTCATTTCCTTCCTCAACCAGTTAATGCCTATTAAATCTTCAGTCCCAGCTAACTGCCCCTTTAAACTCCATAACTGCACCCCAACCCAATTAGAACCATTCTCCCTGTTATCTACTCTTGCTCTTTCTTAGGTGTTTCCTTCACAGTAAAATTTACATATCTATGTCATCATTTGATTAATATTGATCCTGTCCATTCCAGTGTAAGCTCCATGAAAGCAAGGTCCAAACCTTATTTTCTTACCAGGTACCTACAGCGCCTATTACAGGGCTCGGCCCTGATTGCTCAATAAGTATTATGACTGTCTGGCTAACTAAACAAATATTATAAAAGGAATACCTCCATTTAGGTGAAAGATGGGACTAATTAACCTCCAAGAGTTACCTAAAAGCTTTCATTGTGTGTCTCTGTTTCTTGTTTGATTCATACATTTTAATTTGGCCCACTCACAGTGTAAGAATGTTTTATAATTCTAGTCCTTTCCATAGGCCTTGGATAAGGTTAAGACATATTAACAATCTAGCCTCCAGAACAGACATCATAAGATAATATTTCTTGATAAATATTTGTTATTCCAGAAGACATTCTAAGCAAAGGGATATAGTGGTAAACACATGTGCATGAAAAGTCAAGTGAAATGGCAAGTCAGTTTTCTCTGCCTGCAGGGAGCCATGACTCCTCAAATAAACCCACTGAAAACTGAACTTGGAAATCCAAGACAAGGGAGGAGGGGCAGGAGGGGCCAGGAGGAAAGTGAGGGGATAAAATAATATAATAATAACAATAGCAACAATCATAATTAATATTTACTGAGCACACATGCAATATGTGTTACGTCAGTTACATTATCTCAGTTAATTCCATGGTAATTCCATAAAGTAAGGACTTATTCCCATTTGACATATAAGAAAACTGAGGCAAAGAGCTTTTACGTTACTTACTTAAGGATATCCAGTAAGTAGATGGTAGATCTGGGATTTGAACCCAGCAGCATGCTTTACTTTCAACCATGCAATGATGCCTCTGTAACAAAGGAGGTAGGTTATGGAAAAGATTTAGGGCAAGTGTGTGGTATACAATGAGGAAAGACTACGGGGAGTCAAAAACTATTGGCTGTTAAAGGACTAGGGTAACAGCCAGAAGTATCATCCCTAGGAAGACGAAAATGTAGAACAACATCTATGGTCCTCACAAACCTTAAAGCTTCTTGCTCTGAGAAAAGAGAGAGCTCTCCAAATGTAGAAGTGGTTTTCTGATAGTTTTCTTCATCCCCAAAATATGGTACAACATTCCTGCTTATATCTGCTATACCTACTGTCTCAAACCATGCACATGCAAATCATCAGTTATCATTGCTGACATGATTAACACACACACACACACACACACACACACAAAACTTGAAGACAAATTACTGAAAAGAATGAGGATCACTATTATGTGATAACACCTTATGCCAAATCTCTGCACCTCTTGAGCACAAACTGATCCCCTCCACCTCACTGGCCACATGCCAGCACTGTAGTTGAGAACTCCAAATTCATATCCCACTTCCAACTACTGGCAATCCCAGAATCCTTACTCTACCTCTGACTTCCAGGTGTTGCCTCTCTCTAGTCTAATCATCTAAGTCTAATGTATCATATATAAAGTAAACTACCACAAATCTATACATGATCCACAATTGCAACATCTTATGAGTGTTTGCATAAGGACTGTATGTGGTTCTTGATAGAGGAATTTACCGAGAAAGCACTGGGACCAAAATCACATTTAGGGCCAGTTCCTTGAATTAACGATGCACACTAATAATGTATTCCCTACAGCTAAAATACTTTAGTTCAGAGTCTATTACAGTTACATGAAAGACAGGACACATGAACAAAATCTCTTCCACCTGCATGATAAAATGGCAAATTGAAGATGATACATGCAAAATCTCCCTTTTAGTTTTTAACAGGTAAATAATGAGTTAATTACTATTAAGTTTTACTTTTATTCTTGCTTTCACTAAAAATGTTAGTGTAGTATGCACATTTAAATAATTTATGCCTGTATTTTGTCTGCTTTTCAACATCGGTGAATTCCATCTATTCAACGCAATGCAAGGCATAATAAGAACTACCTCGGAAATGTTGTCTAACACTCCATCATTCCTACTGGACACATAATTTTGCTAAGTTCAGTGGGTTGTGCTTGTAATATATCTTTATCTTCTTGCTTTTCCGGGTTACACTGGAGAGATCAGTTACTATTTTATTTTAGCTTCATAAAGAACTGTACATTCAATGTACTAGTGACAGCACACCAGTAGAGAAGGTTAGGCATAAGGATAGGTATTCTGAAAGTATCATTTTGGCATTAATAATGGTTTTAAGAATTAAGTAGGTCATATCTTTTCATTCTTGAAATCTCAGTTATGAAGAAATATGCCTTCAATAAATCTCATCTGCTTACCAACCACGTGTGAAATCCTTGATCTTCTTTCTGTTACAGAGTCATCTAGATAGTCTTCATATTGCCTTGAGAAAATACTTTAAGAGTTTTAAAACTTTCTTGAGTTAAGTCTATACCCATCAGACACCATGCATAATTATTACAATATTAATCTAGGTGATCATTTTGTAAGTTATAGAAACGTCTAATTGCTATGTTGTACACCTAAAAGTAATATAATATTGTATGCTGACTGTAACTGAAAAAATTCTTAAAAACCTCTTGAGTTTGATTATGTTCACTACATCGACATGTAGCCCACAAGTTATGTATCTGATTTACTTAAAGATCCTATATATTTTATATTGGAAAATATAAATACAGGATTGACAAAAATCCTATACTGTAGCAAATCACATATCTCAAAGGTGTCCTTCACCTCCTTCCCACATGCCCTTCTACAGCCTTCATTCCCCATCAAAAGGTGGGCTTTATTTCTTCTCATGATTCAGGATGAGTTTGTGACTCTTAACCAATAGGATATGGTGGAAGTGACAGTGAGTATCTTTCTGAGACAAGGTCATAAAAGGTGGTGCAGCTAAGACAGAAGCTGGAATTCAAATATTTGGCCCCCTAAGCCACCAGGCAAATAATGAGGTTCCCCTGAGGTGGCCGTGCCATGAGGAAGCCCAAACTAGCTCTCACAGAGAGAACACCTGGAGAATCCCTGAGACTACACCACAGACAGGGAGAGATGCCCAGCCATTCTCCAGTTGTCCCAGCTCCAGCTTCCGCCAATATGAGACACATACTGGCTACTGCCAGTAAGTGTAACCATAGGAGAGCCCATGGACTCTCACAAACTGCCCAGCTGAGCTTCACTCAAATTCCTGACTCACAGAAACTCTGAGATATAACGACTGTTGCACATTAAGCTACCAAGTTTTGGGGTGACTGGTAAGTAAGTAGCAACAGCAGTAGGAGCAAACTATTTAAAGTTTTAGGCTGTCAAAATTAATATTTTAAAAAAGTAGATGAAAAGCAGGAATGTTCATATAAAGTAAGAAAAGACTATTTCCAAGTAGCCTTTTCACCTATTTTCTCAAAAGAAGAGTTTCCATTTTTTACTTCCATGAAAGTCAGTGGAGTTAAAGGAATCTTTACAAAGTATAAAACAAACTTTTGATGAGATAACCACCAGTTTTCTTTAAATATTATCATATTCCTAAGAACATCACTTCTATCTTGTTCTGCCAAGATATATAAATAGATATATGGGTGGTGTGCAAGTGTGTGTGTGTGTGTGTGTGACAGAGAAAAAGAGAGAGAGAGAGAGAGAGAGAATGGATAGACACATGATATAGCTGACATACATTTAAAAAGATATGAAAAGGTTGTCTGCTTTAAAATTTGCTGAAGCATTTCCTAACTCTCATTATGCTTAAAAACACAATATGACAGTGAGGAAAGGGAAGAGCATGAGACATTACATATTTGCTGTTTTTAAAAGCTTTATAATTTCAAATCACACCCTCTGTGGTGAAGTGTTGTAGCTACGATTGGGGCCAGATACAAGTTTTGTGGAGACAGAAGCTTATACAAAGTCAGAGGCTCTCTTTAAAAAAAGGAATATAAATTTACTATGAAAATAAGTATGCATTTAGAATGAGAAAAGAAATCATTAAAAAATCTAAAATTTTGAAAAGCTGGCAAATACTATCAACATCACAATATCCAGAAAAACAAATTTGTGTTAATTAACTGCCTGGCACACATCTATAATGCTTTAAAATTTTTTTATTGAATTTATTAGAGTGACATTTGTTAATTATACAAGCTTCAAGTGCACAACTCTATAATAAATCATCTGCATATTGCATTGTGTGTTCTCCACCCAAAGTCAAGTCTGTTTTTGTCACCGTTGATCCCCTTTATCCTCTCCTGCCTCCCCCACACCCCCTTTCCCTCTAACAATCATCATACTGTTGTGTGACATTATTTTTTTGTTTAATCCCTTTACCATTTTCACCCAGCCTCTCAACCCCTCACACCTCTGACACCTGTCAATCCCTTGTTCTCTGTATCCATGAGTCTGTTTCTACTTTGTTAGTTTATTTTGTTCATTAGATTGCACATATAAGTGAAATTGTATGGCATTTGTCTTTCTCTGACTGGCTTATTGCACTTAGCATAACATTCCACGTCCCATTCCACATCCATCCATGCTGGTGCAAGAGGTAAGATTTCCTTCTTTTTTATGGCTGAACAGTTGCGTAAATACACAACAGCTTTTTTATCCACTCATTTACTGAGGGGCACTCGGGCTGCTGTCATACTTTTTAACTACATATTTGGGGCTGTGTTTATACACTGATTATTCCTTCATATGACAATTATACAGTATTTTCTACAGATTAAAAAGATATCTTTCCTCTAGCATGATTGACTGATATTAATGTTAATCATTAATAGCTTATAAAAATTGTATGTTTAGCATCATGTATGCTATATTACTAAATGTATATATACATATATATGCATGCACATATATGCACATACATAGTGAGAAGCAAATCCTCCACTTAAAATTTTGCATTTCAGATAACTAAAAGATTTTATTACCAGTTTCTGGCTTTGTAGTTTTAAAACTTTCTTTCCCTTCTGTTTACACAGTTTGTTGGTACAAGATATATTCACACTGTAATATTGCTCCACTGAGTGATTTGGCCCAGTAGGCAATATAAATATGCTTCACACTTGTTGCTATGCCAGAATAGCTAATAATAATTCTGCTATACAAGGAAGTGACTAAGAGCCCCAGAAATATATCCCCTAAACTAATACTGGAGTATCCCCAACTCAACTACTTCTTACCTACATCACGAACATGCTGTGGCCACTGAAGTGCCACATGTCATGAGGAAAAATGTGATGGAGGGGAAGTTGGAGCTGAAGGCGTCAGTGTTCTTAACAGACTGTGGTTAAAATATCTGTAAAACATATGCTCATATGAACATATTGAAGGGCCAGTCTCGAGTTCTAAAATGAGCCCATGCACATAAAAGGCTCTGAAGCTGAGGTTTCACGAGGTTCACAGTAAATCTAACTTACCTATGACTCTCTACATTTTTCTATCCCTGTTGCAGAGTTTCTAGATCCCTTAGAGGAGCTCCTGCTCCAGGTCAACTCTTTAGGGCTGTGACTGATGCCTGTCTATCACGCAGAGGGGGCGGTCTTATCCAGGTTGGTTACTCAGATGAACCCATTTGCAGACCTCATCAATCAGTTCATGTAACCCAGGAAAGGTCAACAAGAATTTTCCTTGGATTGATATGTGGCTGTTTAGGGAGAGAAATCCTCTGTCTACCGGGGAGGCTAAACAGAAGAGGAGCCTAGGCCTGCTGATGACCAATGTTTTCCTACATGAAAGACCTTGCTTGAGAATAAACCCAGCATTTAAAAGCGTCACTGTGAGTTGAAAGCTAACTCATCCAATTATTGCAGACAGTAAATTCCCTTTTTATTTCAACTAATTGAGTTAAATTATCATTTACAAACCAAACAAACTTTAGTAATACTTCCTTTCTTTTGTTACAATAGGGTGTTTTTCTACAGTTCTTATGTAGCAACTATACAAAATGTAAATTTTAATGAAAAATAAATTGATGAAAGTCTCCATCATTTTGAAATCAGATTTGGCAACACAATTGACATGAAAACATCATGAACACAAGAGAGGGGAGAAAAATTAAACACAAAACAACCAGTAACTATGTTAAACTAATTAGCTTTAAATAAAACAAAACAAAGGATAATTTATGCTAAAATAGGTCTAGTACATTGAAAATATAAACCCTTTTAACTCCAAGTAATTTTATAGGGTATTTGTATTATCTAATCTAAAAACAAATGACATAAAAATATTTTTAAAATGTGTAATCGCTACCAGACAAAGAGAAATAATTGGAAGACCCTAAATAGAATCAATCATATAAAGTTACATGTAGAGACAGCATTTAAGTTCAATGAGAAAACCAAAGGTTACTTGAACAATGATGCTCAGATGGTAAAGGTGGAAAAAAAAACCCAGTCATACCCAAAATAAAATTAAATTCTATACGATTTAATGCTTTTAATGTAAAAAATAATGAAACTAGAAGAAATCATGGGTTAATATTTACAGAATCATGGAGTGTTGGAATACAACACCAGAGCTAGAATTCCATAAATAAAAAGTGATATGTCTCATATGAAATTTAAAATATCAAAATATAAAGTAAAAATTAAAACAAATATAAGATGCCATAAAATTATATTTCAAATATATCTGACAGAATAATGATAATATATAAAGATTCTTGCAAATTAATAAGAGAAAAAAGAGTAAGTCCTCTAGTAGAAATGTAGGTAAAGAAGATGAGTTTTGTTCCCCACCAATACTAGAAAAGACATATGATATGCATCAAAATGTTGACAATGGCTATATATCCATACAGTGGAATTAGGGTAATTTTTGTTTTTCAAGACAGAACATGTGTTTGTGTAATGTAAAACCTTATGATAACCTTAGAGGAAAAATAATCTATGGGAAATTTACTCTATAGGGTGAAGTCTAATCCTAACTAGGCAATCACTTTCCATAAAACCTTAGTTACTTGCTTCTGTCTCATATTATGTTTGAGAAATGAAACTAACGTGACAACCTTTACAATGTATTTTACTAACTTAAATACACGTAAGCCTTTTATGTGTGGGGTCACGGATTCTGGCAGGGAATGTTCTCTTAAGCACTCAATATTTGGTTGAGACTAATTGCACATGTCTCCCTGCCCCCATCCCCTTAAAGGCCAGTACCTTGAGTACCTATTTCATTTTTGTAGGTCCAGGCCCCGTTTGGTGCCTGATTATGTGAGTGCTCAGTATCTATTAGTCCAAATGAATTGATTTGGACTAGGCCACTATGATTATGAAACATGATCCAGCAAGAGACAGTAAAACAGAGTCAATTAGTTACTGTGTAGAGTTCACTTAGTAATTTACTTTAAATCACTTACATTTTCCATTTATTTTCAAATGGTTCACATACCCCCCCCCCAAAAAAAAAATGAGCTGTGAGATTTTAGTCATTTAAAGTATGGAAACATATGATGTTTATGGGGGGAAAATCACAAAAAAATAAAATTCTTCTCAGGTACTTAATATAAAACCAATATAAAATCAAGACTTATTCAGACTAAGGGAATGTCCAAGTGAAACCAGTACTATCAAATCTTTGATTATATTAAATTATAAATTTAACTTTCATAAGCATTCAGAACTTTCAGTTAACACATTGTTTCTATATGTGTTTTTAAGAACTTATCATTAACTTGCCATTAGATGACATTTGCATAAATGTATCAAAATCTTTAAAAGCAATGTTTCCTTACACAAGCAATTATTTCCATCTGAAGACTTATTTTTGCTATTAAATTACTTAGCAAATAGGTTTCTAGATAGGTAGCCTAATGTTTACGCTATGCTGAGCCAGTGATATTCATGTCTTATTTAGAAAGGCTGATTTAATGAGGCTTCATTATTCTAGCAATATTTTAAATAGCATATGATATAAAGTGTAAGCATATCTAAAGAATGATCTTCACTAATGGAAAGGATACTATTATTAATGCAGAATGCATTTATCTAAAACTTTATTTATACATAGCATGTTAACACTAAAATAAGAGTTTTAGTCTTTGATGGCTTTGAATAGTAGGTCTTAAAAGTGGTTTTCTTACCTTATTTTGAAAAGGTAAATATATATTTATTGTATTATAGAACAATTTTGACTTCTGTCCATTAAGCTCTACTTATATGTACTTTTACATTTCATTACATATTAAATCATCAAAATAAGCATTGAGGATTATGAATGATTTGGCTTTTAAATGACTGCTTCTATATATCATTTTGTTACAAATCACTGTTTTTATTTTAAAGGTAATCAACTACAGAATCTACATGAAAAGAACTAGGAGATGACATGGGAAGGTTACAAATTTACTCACACTTTGTAACTCATAGTGTAAACAAAAGTACCTTCTTGTTTTAATGATCTGATCTTCCCCAGGAATCCTCCTTGCTAACCAGTTTATTACGAGCTTCCAGAACTCCTGTGTGTCTCCCACCCCTAACCACACCCTGCCACCACTTCCACTTTCTTGGGCTTCCACGTGTTGCCAGTGCACAGCCTAGTTTAAGCAGGTCTCTTCCTGCCCCCACCCATAATCTGACACCAAGTTTCAAAGCAGATCCAGGGGAAAGGCCCCTTGTTTTGGCTTTCTCACTAACTTATTTAACACTACCACTCCCATTCCAGGAGTCAGTCAAGATGGGGAGGGGCCAACCATTGTATTCATGAGCCTCTCACCTCCTCTTTTTCCTCTTCTAGCCCTTACTGCAACCAAATATAAGGGACAGCATCTTCACCTCCTTTTTCATTATATACCCAGTATAAATACATCATACCCTCCCCTTGAGGTGGCATGTTATACTTCCATTTCCCCAGAGGTCCTAATGGCAGATGAAGTACTAATACAACAAAATACTAGCTTGCTGATATCTGAGCTTCAAGAAGGAAGAATGAGCTAAGCTATTGGTAAATATGTGGGCTGCAACGCCCACTCTGTATGACCAGCAGAGGTTTGGATTCAGACTGACTTTCATGCTTAGAGAACACAGAAAATTTTAACTGTCACCAGGTTTACCTAGATACAGCAGAGGAAACACAGCATGTCCGTATGACAAAATCAAATAAATCTTCAATAGAGGTTCTTACAGAACTCCAGGCATTGCTTTCCAGACCCCGTTAAGATTGTATAAGAAATGAGATCCCACAAGGGAATGCAGGCTACTCTGACATAAGGAAGCCTCATACATGAAGGGAACCACACTTTATAATTGCCTGTGAGAGTATTTTGCAAGTCCCTATAAGGTACTCAGTTACGAGGGAACCATTCGGGGAAACATATGCTATGTTTTTCTCCAACAGATTTTCACATACTTGTGATCACATGGGCTCTTAGGTCTGCATGTCAACTACCAGTCTTCTTAGTCCCAAGAGGAGTTATCTTCAAAATGAACAATGCTGAACATAGCTGACATTTCACCTTTACCTTAACAAAATGTGTTTCCAAAAAATAATGTTGGCAGAAGGTAAGTTCAAAGTTTCATCACATGCAAGATAGATTTAGACTTGATAACTTCTCTCAAAAGGTAAATTTGATAATATATTGACAACTTAAAACAATTATAATAATACCTAATTTGTGGAAAGAAAATAGCTTGAAGTTAAACAATTTCAATAGTAGTTTTAAGTTATATTCTGGTTAATAGTGGGATATAAATTTTAGAGAGGCAGTATATTTCAGGATAATGATAAAGATATTAATTTCAGACTTTTAAGTATTATGTTAAAATATCTGAAGCAATCACTACATAAAAGTTCCATATGGATAGAAAACAGTAACGGGATTTTTAAGAAAAGACAAAGCTCATTCTAACCAAAAGCATGAGAAAAAAAGAAACACAGGCAAAAAAAAAGGGAACAGAAAACTCATTATATGATTCCAAGCATATCAGTTGTTGCTGAAATCATAAATGGACTAAACTCTCTAGATTATATTCAAAATAAAGATTAGGCTAAAATAAAATATAAAAACATAAACAGAGCTATGTATTCTTTAAAAGAGACATAGGAGAAAATACTGAAGAACAATCCTCAGTAATTTTATCACTATCAGAAAAATTAGACTTTAAGGCAAAGAAGAATTACTAGCAATGAAAAGTATGTGATGAAAAAGTTTCAACACAGAAGGAACACACACATAGACACTGTTAGTAATGAAGAAGAAGAACATAGAGTTGTTTCAAAGATTTAAGCTGATTATTAAAGGGTATAATTATAAATTTATACTACAATTTGAAAGCATAAATAGAATAAAAACATTCCTAGAAAAACACAGCTTAGCCAAAATTGACTTAAGAAGAAATAGAAAATCCAAGTAGTTTGTGTAAGACTGATTTTAAAAGTGTTGCCAATCATTTAAGGAACAGATAAATTCAATACACAAACTCTTCCAAAGGAGAAAAAGAAGATACTCTCCCTCAACTCATTTTACGATGGTAGTACATCTTATAACAAACCATACGAGGATAATACAAAAAAAAAATTTAGTACTTCTCACTTATGAAGACAAACTAAATACTCATAAAAATTAGCATTCTGAGTTCAACAATGGATTAATAGTTAAATGCTACAAGTTAGGCAGGTTTACACAGAAATCACAATAGGTTTAATTTAAAAAATGAATGCAATTAGTTGCATGTATATAAAGTAAAACTATATGATTATTTCAATTAACACAGAAAAATTTTTGTAATAAAATGCAATATTATGTATAATTAAATATACTAGACACCAGTAACGAAAGGGAAATTCCATAATATTTTATAGGAGATACACAAAAACCTAATACTAATGGATGAAATTTTAAAGTATTCCCTTTAAGATCAGGAATATAGCCAAGAAACATTTCTGCATCATTTGCTTTCTTCTGCCTCTGTACATCTACCAGGAAAAAAGGAGTCCAGACCGAGATGGCAACATAAGAGGCTCCTGAATTTACCCCCTTGTACCGATGCACTGAATATACAGATACCCAGGGAGCAATTTTCTCTGATGGAAATCCAGAAACTAACTGAGTGGCTGCTACATATTGGGTGACAATGCATAAAGTATATAAAATAGTATATATTATAAAGTATATAAAACATTGCTAAGAAAGTCACTTAAAATACAGTCAGGAGACTACTGGGGAAGTGGGGCCTATGCACATCTTGTGCCTCAGTTTTCAGAGATGTAGTCAAGTTGCAAACCTTTTGATAAACTCCGTTCAAGGCTGAGTCATGAACACCTTGGAACAACTCCTGTATGGATACATAGGTTTCAGCTCCCTCGTTGGAGTATAGGAACTAACCAGTCCCTGTTAACCTAGCCAGCAATCCTTTATCTGCATGACAGAATTATACTTTGTGGTTTTTGCCTTTATAAACTCTGCCTTTCTTTGTTCTCTCTAAAACACAGTTTGGGTTGCTACTTGAATCTGTCTCTCTGATTGTAATCCTTTTGCTCAAAAAATGCCTTTTATTCTTTATTACAGCCTAAACCATTTTGTGTGTGGGGGGGGAGGGTTGACATGATCAACTGAGAAAACACCCATGTTGCAAAGGCCTGCATCTAGGTGCTCACTGCACCCCTCCCTTTTGAGGCATCATCAAGTTTGGGCACACCCTCAACTTACTGGGAGACGCTAAGAGGAAAGACAGTGGCTTGGACAGTCACAAAGGTTTGCGATAACTGTCATTCTCTCTATCGAGAACTGTAGATACGTCTGAATACACACACACATATATACAATGGAATATTTTGCCTTAAAAAAGAAAATCCTATCATTTGTGACAACATGGATGAACTGGAAGGGTCTTATACATTATACTAAGTGAAATAAACTGGCCAGAGAAAAACAAATCTGTATGGTATCACTTATATGTGGAATCTAAAAAGAAAAAAAGTCAAACTCATAGAAACAGAGAATAGAATGGTTGTTGCTAGGGGCTGGTGTTAGGCGAAACAAGGAGAGGTTGGCAAAAGTGTACGAAACTTCAATTATAAGATGAGCAAGGCCTGAGGACCTAATGTATAATGTGGTGACCACAGCTGACCATACTGTTCTGTGTAACTGAAATTTGCTAAGAGAATAGAGCTTAAGTGTTCTCGCCCTTCTCAAGAAAAGGTAAATATGTGAGGTGGTGGATGTGTTAATTAACATGATGGTGGGAATCCTTTCCCAATGTAAATGTTTGTTGAATCTCCACACTGTACACTCTAAATGTATCACAATTTTATGTGCCAATTATATGTCAGTAAAACTGAAAACTATTAAGTATCAAACAATTTACAATAAGGAAATAAAACCAAGGAGGCATATTTTGACCATTTCTATTAAAATTACCAACTTATTTGAATTTTTGTTTATTTAAATTACTAGGTCTAGCCAGTCTAATAAGACAAAACAAAACAAAACAAAACAAAAAAAAAGAAGCACAAGGTGTAAGGAATAGAAAAGGTGAAGCAAAACAGATATTATTTGTAGATGATATGATTATCTATACATAAAATATGAAATAACCTAAACATAAATTATTAGAATTAATAAATAACTTATCAAGATGGATGGATACAAATAAACATATACACTTAATGGAGTTTCTATGTACTAGCAACAGTCAATTAGTAAACCTAATTCATTAAAGCACATCACTCAAAACAGCAACATGTAAAATATCTGGAAGTTTACCTAACAAAAGATATTTCAACCATTTTTGAAGAAAACTATAAAACTTTATTTAAGACTTTAAAGAAGACATGAATTTATGAAAAGGCACACCATGTTATTAGGTAAGAAGACTCAACATTTGTACAGAAGAACAAATGGGCAAAGTAGATGAGACTCCTGAAGAAGGAAAACAAGAAGGGCTGTGTGATACACCGGCCATAGAGATTTCTCAGAAGTCTGTAGACTGTATGACAGTGTGGGGTTGGTATAGTAAGGGCAGTAAATAAACGAATGGAGTAGAACAGAGAGGCCAGAACCAAACTTGGACATTTGCGGAACTTGATATTTAACACAATGGGTATTGGAAAGCAGTGGAGAAAAGAAAATATTTATTAAATAAATTTGGAACAATTGGTTATTGAGAAGAAAGAAAACTGCAAAACATTGATTACATAAAAACAATTCCACGTAGATGAAATATTTAAACCTAACCTATAGCTCTTGTACCAGACTGATATATTTAGGATCTGTATGACCTTGGGCAGGGAAAGACTTCTTAAACGGAATATAACAAGGACAAATCTAAAAAACATCAGAAGCACTAGATTATATTAAAGTTAAGGATTAATTTTATCAAGAGACTATAAAATCAGTGAACACTCAAGCTATAAATTGAGAATATCTGCAACATGGAAAACTGAAAAGAAATTAATATCTGTATTATATAAATAACTTTACAAATAACTTTTTATAAAACTAATGACTAAAAAATGGCCATTGGATATGAATAATTTCACAGAAGAGGAAATACGAATGGCTAATAAGCACAAAAAGATGCCCAGCCTCATTAGTTATCAGAGATATGCAAATTAAATCCCCAATGAGTATTTCACAACCACCAGATTGTCAACAATTTTAAAAAGTCAGACAGTCTCAAGTGTTGCCAAGAATGTGAAACAAAAGAGTGCTCATCTGCTATTGGTCAAAGTGTAAATTGATACCTCACCTTAAGGAAACACTTTGGCATATGTTCATTCATTCGCTATACAATAATTGGCCATTTACTATATGCATCTGGTACTATTCCGGGACTACAGCCTAAAGAAAACAGATAAAGATCACCATTTCAAGTTAAACATGCACATCTTTTATGACCTAAATTCCACTTCCTGGAAAGGATATGCCCCATAGAAGGTAAGTATATAACCTAGAGAAATATTTACACATATACATATGTAAATGTTCAAAATAGTACTGCTTCTAATCAAATTAAGAAAGAAGGGTGAAAAGAAAAAGAGAAAAAAAGGAAAGAAAGATGATAAGCCAAATGTGTATCATCAGTTGAATAGATATGTAAATTGTAGTATGAAATACAAAAGAACATAAAACATAATTGAATGAACTATAGCTACATATCAAAAAATACAAATCTCAAAAAATGTTAGTGGAAGATTACGTAACAATAGGTAAAAACTAAGCATATCCTAAAGATATATACCTATTCAGTGGTAAACTATAAAGAAAAACAAAGAAACATTATAATTAACACATAATTCCACAGAGGAATTACTTCTGGGCAGTAAGAAAGGAGGGGAGAATCTAAGGTAGGGTTTTACTTTTTAATTAGGTGGGAAGTATATGAGAGTTTAATTTACCATTTTAAAATTATATCTGTGATTTACATACATTTTGAAAGTATTTTATATTTTACATTAAATATGCTCTGTGTCCTTAGCATATTAATGAGGCTAAGTTTTTTGCTTGGTTATCAATTTGAACCAAAACGATAAAGTAATAAAATCAAAGACTCACAAATGTCACTGCATATAAAAATAGTATATCCTATAACAGCATAGTCCTGTCTCAGAGAAAAATTTAAAAATGATTTAAAGTCATCAGAAAACTAAATAAAGGAAAAAAGACTATATAATAATGTGATTATCAGGAACAAAACCTACAGTATTTTACAAAATTATTTAAAGGTTCAATTAAATCAGCACTCTAAAAATATTTATGTATGTAAATTTCTCCAGACATACTACCATAATAGAATAATTCTATAATTTTCCCCTTTAAGAAATGCAATTTGAAAATGGTTAACAAAAATGTTAAAAATGATAAGAATTTCAATAATAGAAAGTTATTTATATAAACTGATTCAGCATAGAACCTATCATGTTGGAAACTGTATTTAGTGAACATTCAAACACAGAGGCTAAGTAATGCTTTTTCAGAATAGAAATATTGAAGTGTAGGCTCTTTGTAAAAGGTCAATAATTATTCTGACCCTTTAAACAAAATTCTAATAAAAAACTGCTCTTTAGTATCTGGAAAGTTAGGAAGGAAATATATATATCATTCCTTATGCATAAACAGTGCCTGTACACATAAATATATTATTTTTACAGAAAAATCTCAAAATAAAATTTTTGTAATTTAAACCATTAACAATTTTTCTATAAACTTAGCTTACTTAAAATGCATACAAAAAACAAAATGTATACAGCTTATTTAAAATTATATAAAATAATTTAAGGGTCAATATATACTATGAAAATGAATTCTAAATCTATGCCACTATTTGTAGGCATATACACACACAGGAGTGGGCAAAAGTAGGTTGACAGTTGTATGTGAAACAGAGTTTATTCTTGTTTTATTAATTATTATATTATTTGACATACAAACAACTGTCAACCTACTTTTGCCCCACCCTATATATAATTTGAGGGAATACTCACAATACATACAAGCCAATGAGCATTACAATGAATTAGTATTTTTACTAGTACAGTAGTAGATGTAACATTAATTAAATTCATAGAATAAATGTTTAATTTCACCCATCTATTTTCAAAACTTCTATATAGTAAAAAAGGCTTCTGTGATTAAAGATTCTGTGTACACTGTCCAATCCATAATCTAATTTCTAAACGACTAAGTATTTAAAAATGTCAAGTGAAATTATTCTAGGACAGTTGTTGATCCAGTGAAAAGGTTAGCCATAAATGAAATATGGCTTTAACTACATTTTCCTATGACATACTTTTTATAGTCCAATAACAAAAGCAAGATTCAATTACCTTAAAATTACCTACTATATATATGAACATCTGCATGTGTGTGCATGACATATGTATATGTACATATATACATTTAGATATTTTCCTTTTCTTTTGAGATATACATACATAGGGTAATTTTTGACAATTTTTCTGGGATGCTATAAACTAAGGTGTTGGGTTTTTACACAATGTATTTTTGGTATACAGTGATAATGTTTTCTATTTCTCTAGCTCTGTCAGTTTCACACTGCTCTACAGTGTGAAATTGACAAGAAATGGTACAAAACCCGACAACTGGAAGCACACAAATTTAAAAAGAAATTAATATGCACATTGTTTGGAAAAGAATTAAAAAATTAAAATTCAAGTTTGATAGCAAATGACTGTTCCAATTTGATAAGATGCTTCAGATAAAGAACCCCAGAGTCTTCTACATTTATGAGCCTTTACATATGAACAAATGTTTCTAAAAACATGAAAGTAGGATAATATAGACAATGGCATGCTACCACGCTACCTTACAGGAAAAGATGTATACTGTTACTAAAATGAAATCTTAAAGCCATATCATTTGCTTATATCCATAGGGTTAAGCTGCAGTTCCTACTTTTGCATTCTTATAGATAACATAACGGTCATTTCAAACCTCCTCTCCACAGCAACCTTTTCAACTTCCTTTACAACAAAGATGAAATAACAGTTAAAGGGATGAATGGTGTGGAAAGTCACCTTTGGTATTCTGTCTTTCCCATCATTAAAATCTCTTATCTAGTCCTTACCCAAATAAATTAGATACCATTATTTGGTGTCCCAGGGATACCACTTCATGCCTCCTTTCATCTTCTAATACTTGCCTTGCTCTTCTCCGTATCTTTTCTGTGTTTTCATCTATCCCTTCCATGCCCATTCAAGGCACTGTTTTAACAATACAGTTAGACGACCCATTCCTAGCACTTCCACTTACTAGCTGTATGATTTAAGGGCAGCTTCTCTCTGGACCTATGTTGCTCACTAGGATATGAGAGAGTACTTATATTGCAACAATTTTTTAAACAATGACTATAAATGTGATTTTATATATAAAGCACTTAGCATAGATAGTGGTTGGCACAAGATACGACCTCAATAAATTGTGGAGGTCGTGGGTTAGTTTTTTTATTATATCACTTTTTACTGCTTCTATCCCACTGCTTCTATTCTAATCTTTCTACATTATTTCACCATGACAAAGACCAATATCAGTAATACAAAAGTAGCCAGAAAAATATGGGCTATTTCTGTTTGCTTAACAGGTGATTTGTAATAATGGGAAGAGGAGGAGGTAATATAATAATAATAGTAATAACAGACATATTTCATAGGCATTATTTCATGTAATACGCATAGCATTTCTGTAAGTTTTGTAGAACAGATATTATTTTCCTTATTTTAAGGATGAGGAAACTAAGCCCCCATGTTACAATAAGTAGCCAACTGGACATTGATCCTGTTAGTATATAATGAAGACCAGAGCCATACCACTTCAACTCATGTATTCCGCAATGTGTGAATTAAATAAGCATGCCATCCCATCTTGAAATATTAACCCTTTGGAGCAAGTAGTGAAACACCTGAACTACAGTGATCTGTTTAAATGAGATGAAAAAATACTCAACATTAAAAATAGATCATAGTTACCTTGAAAGATGATATGAGTGTTGCAGAAGATAACATATCAGGTAATCCTTCAATAGCTATGACTTTATTAGTTTCATTAATTAAAAATGTATTTTATTGATTTCCATCGATTTTATCTTTCCAAGAAGTAATACTCCAAACAATGTAAAATACAAATGATTTACTTTCTGGTATACAGGTCTAAGCAATATTAGGACCCTGCAGTATGAACTATCTGATGATGTAATGCTTGTAAAGGGTCCTTTATAATTGGGAAAATAACACCTGAAAAGTATATGACTGCTACAGTTACAAAGGACAACCTCCCACCTTTTAAGATTAACCACAGGAAAGAGCACTAATACTTACCACTGTGTTATAACTACTTAAGTAGACTATAATTATATAGTCTTTCCGATCAGATTTTTTAATTTTTATAAACTTAGAATTATATACAAAACAAGGATAAATTGGGAATTACATGATTAAAAATGTAACCATTGAACATGTCCAAATAAAAAACTGTTTTGAATAACCACCATCCAAAAACACCATGTCACACCTAAATTCTACATATTTAAGCCATATGGTACACATCAAAGCTACCATAATAAAGTGACTGAAAAGATTTAGTTTGAACATTGAGGAAATCTTATTTGTGAGCAGATGTCTAGACTAGTTTGGAGGCAGCAGGTTTTCATCGGGTGACTAATCACATCACTGGGGGCATTTTTGTGAAGTCTACAAAATGGGTATTTAGTAGTGAAATGCTTGCAGATTAGTAACAAACAATGTAGGCACTTCAACATATTTCTCCAGAGCATCACAGTCACAACACATGCCCTGAATCTTAAAACACAGGCCGTTCATCGCCGTCCTCAGAGAGCAACTGCCCTTTCGTCAGGTTTGACTGTTTTCAGACAAACACGAATGGGAGATTCGCCTGAATAAAAGGCACACAAACTCTTGTGGCATAGTTATCTCATGTTCTGAGAGCAGCTAATTGTGGAGAAACCCAAAACACATTACCAATTTTCTTCTTTTTTTTTTTAAACTATGACTGCAGCTAATCTTCAGAAATCTATATGGAGGGTAAAAACATGATGATGAAATGAAGTCAGGTGAAAAATATCCCTAGAATTTCCCAGCTTAAGTGGTTCTTAAAGACGTAGTCTGAATCTCTCATTTTGGCAAGAAGGACTTTGAAGCCCAGAGGGTTATGTGACTTATTCAAGGTCTTAAAGTCAAGTAGCAGCAGCCTCAAGACAAAAGTCCAGAAAACCTAACTCTCATCTGGTGTTCTTTCCACCACCCTACAATGTCTTTTACATGGAAAAGAGTAGTCACTGTGTAAGATCCACCTTTGTGAAGTTTGGGTTTTAAAAATTTATCTTTTTCATAGTTAATCATTTTTGGCCCCAAATAAAACATTAACATTAACATATGTGTAAATATTTTTTAAATAACTTCAGTTTTTAAGTCTACTGTTTTCTACTCTCAGTATGTTATACTTTCTTCCCAAAGAACTGGTATCAGCAAAAATCCTTAATACTGGCTAGCAAACTAAAATCTTTAATTTCTAAAGATGGTATCTGTAAATTCTCAGTTGGGAAGACAGGAAAAAGAAAATCAATGCTAATTTACTGCATGAGTGATAGAATGCATTATATAATACTCTTCAAAAACACTCATTTTATGTATTTTATGTCATTTTATGTATTTATAATTTTAAAGTTCACTTATATATTTTGATAAATGATCAAGTTAGGAATCTATTAAAATTTATTAAAACCAAGGTAGCACAAAGAGTTTTTAAACTTTTCTTAAATCCAACCCATGAAGTAAGGTCTTCTAAAAAGATTCAAGTAGTTTAGAGTATCAGACAAAGAATATGATAAATTCTAATGACTGGGGGGAGTTAAGACAAAACTTCAAAGAAAATTTAGCTCATGTGAAATATTTATACTGGAGTCAAAACTGGATTAAAGAAAACTAATGAGCCCTGGCTGGCAGAGCTCAGTGGATTGAGTGCGGGTTTGAACCAAAGTGTCGCTGGTTCGATTCCTAGTCAGGGCACATGCCTGGGTTGCAGGCCAAGTCCCCACTTGGAGGCACACAAGAGGCAACCGCACATTGATGTTTCTCTTCTTCCCTTCCTCTCTCTCTAAATATAAATAAAAATAAAATCTTTAAAGAAAAAGAAAACTAATGAAAATATTCTTCTATACTTTAAAAAAAGGGAAATTAACTTACTTTTTTGTTCAAGTTTCCCCCAAATCCCAAAAGGAAACATTCAATTCTGTAGCACTTGCTGAAAGACACAGTTAGAAAGGCAAGGCAGCTAGAGCTGAATTAATCAAGCAAACATCATCGACAATCAACAGAACTTTCCTGGTGATTAAACTCCATTTGAGACAGCTGGAGGTAGACTCAATCTAGTTGGAGAGTCTATGAAAACAGAATCTTAAAGAGTGCAAAATGGTCTTAGAAAACTGACTTTGTAAACAGTTATAAACCTCTCAGCATTTTCAAGGCTACAGGGACAAAATCTAAGGTAAAAACCAGGAAAATAAGTCTTGCATTTTCAAATTTAGCAATACCATATAAATTAGTACAGCTTCTTACCCAATATCATTTCTTATTTTTCCAACTGAATAAGGATTATATGAAATACTCATGTTCCTAACTATTTCCTAACTATTCCAAGGGGTCCCATAGGTATATCAGGAGGGCAGGAAATTGAATACCATAGTGTTCTAAAGCTAGGGGTGCTTAATTGTTAATTTTAAATTGTTAAATCTTACCAGATCTAGATTCTTGTTCAATCGACTTGACACAGGATGGGAAAATTCTAAGACTGATCACACCCTCATTAGAGCGTCCACACATCCCAGTGCAAGATAACCTGAGTTTATGCCATGGTCCTGGCTTAAACATTAACAACACTTATAAAAATCCCATTTTGATGGTAAATCATAGAACCAACACCTATAAAGAACTTTAAATGGCCCCTTCCCTTACTCTACCAATGCCCAAGAAGACTTTTCTTCCATATAACTTAATGCTAGAAAAGGAGGGTAAATGCTGACCTCACCATAATAGAAAGGTTTCAATTTACACCTTGACTTTTTAGTCCCACCTCCTGCCCTTTTTCTTCACTACTTTCTATTACTAGTATACAATCTGCTCCTTCCTATGGCAACTGTACATTACTCTTCTGACATTTTCCCACTAGTGCTTAGTTAGCCTGGGAACACCTAATTTACAATACTAAATCTATAAAAAGATGCTTCAAAGCCACTAAGTAACTTACAAATCAATTATTGCAACACAGTTCATTTGTAACTTGGATGCAGCTTCTGTACTGATAAAAGAATTTAGGACAAAAGTTATGCTTAATAAATGCTACTGAATTAACACCCAGATGAATAAATAAAGGAATAAGAGAGGAATTTATAGACAGGAGATTTGCTGTGAAGTAATAGAAAAATTCCTAAGCTACAAAAACAAAGAGACAGCATAGGGGCAAGATAAAGAAGCAGAGAACTGAAGTGTCATTAAGTTTGAAAGAGTCCCTGCCACGCACTGTTTTCCACAATGACCAGAATGCCCTAAGGCACCTCAAGTTACAAACTTCGTCTTCTGGGACATCTTTTCTTTTTACTGTAGAAATGTAACTCAGACTTTGTCATGGAATCGCTAGTTTAAATGGGTTAAATTGTTAGAAATATGCATTAAGCAGACCAAAATGCAAGTAAAATATGCATACATTGACCTTTAACCTGTAATTCTCAGATCTAGTTAGTATTGCTCCTATTTTGCACAAAAGAGGGTAGCCAAGGTGGCTCTGCTTTTACTTTTTCACAATTACCACGATTTTAAACATTGTGTCAGGCTCTGTGGCACCCATACCTTTATTTGTTCATCACTCCTACCCAATGAGGTACGTTTTATAGATGCAGAAACTGAGTTTAGAGTGTTAGAGACCTTGCCCACACAGTTAATATGAGACTGGGCCAGAGTTTGAACCTGTGGCTCACTGATGTCAAAGCACAAACTCTTTGCCACTATGGTCTATTATGTTACTGTTAACAGTGCCTTCACAATGAATTCATTTGTGGTGCTTCTTTTAAAGGTTCTCCATTACCTGCACAGGACAGCACAAATCCCTTTAACCACTGATTCTCAGAAGAGGCTTTAGAACAAACTGAAGAGCTTTTAAAAACACCCATGCCAATGATGCTGATTTAATTTGTCAGGGCAGAGCCTGGGCATCAGTATTATTGAAAAGTTCCCCAATTAATTCCAAAGTGCGGCTGGGATGTGGTGTATCCAGAGACTTGCACACCAAGCCCTCTGAAATAGCTTGCCTGCTTTGCAAAAACAGTTTCCTTACAGTTCTTCACAGTCATCCTACCCTCTAGACATACCGCAAATAGGCCACCATTAGGCACTAATCTACACAAAGAAATAATACCTATCAAAGGAAAGAAACTTCTTTGGATTAGAATCTCTCTCTCCCTCTCTCTCTCTCTCTCTCTCTCTCTCTCTCTCTCTCTCTCTCGCTCTCTTGCTTGCTCTCACTCTCAGTGTCTCATTCACCCTTTGTAGTTTGGATATTATAGTGCCTGTGCTGATTCTTGGACACTTTGAACTTGTTAAAACTATGTAACATTGCAAGTGTGTGAGGCATTTTTCTCTTCTCTATTTCTACTGTCATTTTTAGAAGGCAGAGAAAGATGGAAATTCATAGAATACTAGCATTAAGTCAACAGTGATCGTGTCCAGTTAGCTCAGCCAATAAGAGCATGGTGCTAATAAAACTAGTATCATGGCTTTACTGTCATCTAGTTGGCTCTGTACAGATTCACAAACATGAACTTAACTTGGTAGGCAATGCATAAATGCATATAATCAGCAATTATGTTGCTGATCATAATAGGGAAGGATATATATATATTTACCTGTGGGAAAACCCAATAGTATCATCTTCAACTGCAAACAACAGCATATTTTAAAGAGCAGCAGTATAGCCAATTTAGACCAGTTAAAAGACTGGTCTAGTTAATCAATAATTAGCTGATCATAATATTAATCAAGTTCTTCGTGCCACATTTCTGCAGGCTGACACTGAATCATGAGATAAAATTACTCCCACTCAGCTCAGCTGGGATTTTGAGCTTATTAAACGAAAAGAATGAGTTAAATTAACATTCAAAGAACCAAGGGAATTCATGATAAAATGTCCATCATCTCTTCATGACTTTGTATTACAACCCCAGAGGTAAGATTGCCCAGTGTTATGAATTTCTCAAACATAGAATTAAATGTATGAGATTAAAAACCAAAGTCTCTGCACAACAGAGTGAGCTCAGCGCTGCACTGGATGCTCTCATGTTTGTGGAATGAAGGCAGGCTTATTAGTATTTTAACATAGTGTTGGTCTTTCTTACTTATCCTCTAAATATGGTAGTGTGACGTGCACTGAGGTGCTTCAGAAGCTTTCTTTCACAAAGCTGAGGTCCCTAAGGGACTTGTATTTTCACTAGGGCAACTGGAAGTATTTTATGGGAGGGACACTCAAGTGCCTGTGTACAAGCATGACAACTTGAGGAGTATATTTCCAGCGAGTTCTGGAAGGAAAAACACACACACCATCAGGCAGGCTACAGCTGAACACCAGGAATAGTTACAGAGGGTCAATGCCTTAGGACTTGGCCAAACCCCAGCTTTTTACCTTGAACTTCTAAGGAGCAGATACTTGGGAATACAAAGGGCAACAGGCTAGGTCATCACCCAAGTACCTGGTGAAATAGCTTATACTTTACATTTTTTCTCATCTGTTAACCATGGCTAGAAACTATGAAGTCATCACCTGACAAACTATAAGCTTTTACTGTGATAACTTTTGATTATATTGCATTTTCCCATTTTCCCACCATTTCTTTCATCTTTTATTTTATTTTTATACGAACAGAACTGTTGTTCTCAAAATTAAACCATGTATATAACAAAAACTTCAAAACTGATATCGGGTATAATAGTTGAATAAACCTCTACTTCAGCCTGTCCTTCAAACTGGCCTTCAGATTTCTCACAGAGTCCAGTGTGGAGAAAAGCCTGAGGGAGGTGAAAACTCTCAATGCCATGCGGATGGCATAGCTCCGTGGGATCCTGCTGCACCTAGACTCAGAGCTGGCCCGGACTGCGACAGCAAGGCAGCACCAGGCCCAGATGTCTGAGGCCCTGCTGAACCCCAAGGTCAAGATGGAGGCTGAGATCAGCACCCATCGCCACCTGCTGGAAGAAGGGAAGTACTTTGATCTCGCTGACACCCTGGACAACAGCAACTCCATGCAATCCATCCAAAAGACCAGTCTCAGGACTGTGGATGGCAAAGTGGTATCTGAGGTCAACATCAAAGTTTTGAGGTGTTAAAGGTAGCAGAAGTGGAGCACCTCTTGGGGGGCAGGAGGCTAATAAAAAGTTCAGAGATCACTGAAAAAAAGTCTACTTCAAACAGTACAAAGGATAATATAACTTTGAACTCAGTCTCCAGTCTCCCTATGAAATTTACTCATCCCTTTTCTCTTTCTCCTCCTCCCATCCCCTTTCTCCCTCTCTCTGTAGTGGATATATGTACACTCACACACAAACGCATATGTATCTTCTATGCAAACAATACATGTTTGGTTCTGCATATTTCTCATTTTACTTATATCCTGTACATTATTTCATATCAGTTCTGACAGATGTACTTCATTATTTTAAATGACTGCGCAATATCAGCTGTGGTTTGAATGTTTGCGAGCCCCCAAATTCATATGCTGACACCCTAATGCCTGATGTGATGGTATTGGGAGGTAGGAACTTCGGGAGGTGCTGAGGTCGTGAGGACAGAATCCTCAGGAACAGGATTCTTGTTCTTATCAAAGAGTGCCCACAGAGATCACTTGCTCCTTCTGCCTCATAAGGACACAAAGAGAAGTCTATGACCTGCAAGAGGGCCCCTCACTCACCATACCAGCGCCCTGTTCCCTGACTTCCAAAACGGTGAGAACTAAATGTCTGTTGTTTATAGCTACTCACTCTGTGGTATTTTGTCACAGCAGCCCAAACAGGCCAAGACAATATCACACAGCATGAATGAACCGTAATTATCACCATCATCTACTGCTGGTTATTTTTGTTTGATTTTCCTACTACAAATAATGTTACAATAAAATCCTCTATGTATTTGTATATAGACACACGAAAGAAAATGTATTGTTCTATGTATCTTTGTAAACATATGCAAGTGTATATCTTGATTAAATCTGGGGTACTAAACTTTCTGGGTTAAAAGGTATGCAGATTTTAAGTTTTGATAATTATTGCCACATTGCCCTGTGAATACGTGAACCAATTTACACCCTGCCAACCAACATATTATCATAGGTTTCATCTTGCCCATCTGATAGCTAAGATAAAAAGTGTCTCACTATAGTTTTAAATAATTATTTTTAAAGAATTGTGAACAATACTATCAAATAATTTACTAAGTTCTGCACAAGTGTTCACAAATTCTATATTCAAATGCCTGATACTATACTCAAGTGTCCTATCCTTTGGCCCAAGTTTTAAGTACACCATTTACTCTGTGCCAAGTGTTGGCTTCAGGTGCACCTGGAGCCAGTTGTATTGAGAGTTACATAATTAGAAGAATTAGGACACAGTTCCTATCCTCAAGGCAGTATGGTAGGAGAGAAATACAATAAAAATAATGAATAGCCATTGTTATAAGTACAATAATAGAATATGCATACTCTTTGAATGTAGACATTATTAACTCTGGTTAAAAAGCTTGTTCCTTGAATATACTTTATTTATCTAATTTATTTCTACATTTTATAGATTATGCAAATATGATTAGGAACATAATATAATACTTTGGTCAGCAAGAAGTATGATTATGCAATTACAGCTAATAATTAACAGTTTGATTAGGTGAAAATTATTTTAACTGACTCATCCATACTTATAATCCATATTTATTGCAATAATTTATATATGCAGAATAATTTATGAAACTATCTTGTTTGCTACATGTTTTGGGCACTTGAAAGTTTTTCTAAAAAATAAATCATAACATTCGTTTTGCAGATATTTTAGCTCTTCTTTTGATTAAAAGAATCAAAGCACAAACTTTCATCTTCTTCCCTTCCTCCTCCACAACTCATTGAACTATTATACTTTTAATATGTGGTGATTCTTACTAATTGTTTCACTTGCTATACCATGCTTGCCCTAAAGTATGAGGTGTATTAAAGGTCATCAATTATATACACAGAAGGCCCTTTAAGTATTCAGGTCCTATAAAATGTGACACTAATATCAACATCATTGATCGGTAGACTACTATGTGAGCTTTTGATTGCCATTCCAACCTTCTCTGAAAGCTGTCTTCCAGTCAACAAGAAAGTTTTAAAACTTTATCCCTGAACTCGACACACCGATTGCACTACTGTTTCACATCTTTCTGTAACTTCCAAACTTTAGTGCATTGCAGTCCACCGGCAAGTCCTCACTTAAATGTAAACATTCAGGTTGAGCTACCCACAGAATTAGGCAGAAGAAGCTGATGTGACATATGGACACTGTCTGGTGGAGTGAGGAAGGGGGTTCAGAGGTCTAGGTTTGACTCCCAGTTCTGATCTTGTCAGCAAGTCACTTACCTTTTCACAGATGCTGCTGATTTGTTTTTAGGATAATGAACAAATACTACTTTCTTTACTTCCCAGGGTTATGGTAAGGATCAAATGAAACAACAGATGGAAAATGATGCAGTAAGGTTCCCTGATCCCTTCTCAGAATCCCCCTTCCTTTCCCACCCAGGCCGGGTCTGTATGTGGCCCTCGCCCACCAGAGCCTCCCACACCTCGCCCCTCCGTTTGGAGCTCCTATGTTCCAGGCCCGTGTCTCCCACCAACACTTACCTGCTCTAGGTTTTCTCTCTCAGACCCTCAGTTTTACTAGAAGACAGCTGGAATATTAAGAAACAGTAACTTCTAAATAGAAATTCGCTACATTTTTTGAGTAGCCAATGGCACATGCCAAAGCATCAAGTCATCATTGGCCACCTCACAGCTTTTACTAACTTCCGATTGCTTCCATTTCTCCTCAACTTGCCACACACAGAACTTTATACACATGACTCTAACCTCACCTTTAGAACAAATCTACGTAGTGAAATCTATTCTTATTGTTGCTTCACAGATGAGGACACTGAGACTTGGAGAGTGAAGTCGTTTGCCCGTGGTCCCACCACTAAGCTGTGGTGGGGCTGAGCTTTAAACCTCGCAGAAAGCCCTCCCACTGACACCTTGCTCTGTAGCTCCCCCCCACCCCGATGCAGAACTGATGGAGTGAACAAATGGTCCTGTTATACGACCTTATTAATTTAACAAGCTCATGTAATTGTAGAGTCTGAAGTTGGAACATCATCTACTTTAACCATCAATTCAAGCCTTAGCCTTTTTTCTCACGCACCGAAGTCACATTTTGCCTTATTGGCAGTTCAAACAGCACTCACTTGATTAAAGAAGGATGATGAGAAGATGTACAGATAGGAATTGGATACCGGTTAAATCATTTGTAGCTGAAGCAAGAAATAAATGTTAGAGATCATTTCCAAGCCATCCCCATTTTCTCCTTACCCCAATTAAAGCATGTTCCACAACCCACTGTAGGGTCTCTAACTGCTGTGTGCACAGAGTGACAGCCCCTGTTAGTCCCCCTAGTATATAGCAGTGGTTGTGTACCTATATCACACAAAATCTGAAAGCTCCAGTTAAGCAAGAATTACCTAATTTATCATAAATACAATATTACCTACTGTGCAGCAATAAAAATACATAAAATGCAGAAAAATACCAGAAAAAGAGGTCCCTCTAAGATTCATTTCTGAATCTACTTACTCCTAATTATTTAGACTTCCCCCCCCCAAATTCAGGCTCCTGTTCCTTGTCTCCCTCAAATAAAATTGAATTAAAAATGCCACTTTAACTTGCTGGAAGAAACAGAAGGTTACAAAAAGTAAAGTCATTCCCTCCAACATCTTCTAAAAAACCATCACTACCAAAGAGTGGATTAGAGAGGAAAAAAATAGAATTTCTGTAGACTTCCCAGTGAAATTCACACAATCCTCTGAAATGTCAGCAAAGAGATGTTTAGCTAAATGCCCCAGTGGCCCTGCAGACTCCCTGGACAGAATCAAAGATAGACATCTCCTCACTCTGAAAGAAGATGCATCCCCCGTGGGAGACTCCTAATTATCATTCAATTGCCATTTGTCAAGAGAATATAGCTCTTGAGCAATTTCACCTTAGAGGAAATGAAAAGATAGACTCTCTCAAACTACTAGCAACTTTACCTTACTCACCACTGCTTTTTCTAAAAAGGTGAGGACAATTGCAAAGAAAAGAAATGTTTTTTTGAAGATAACTAGTGATTGAGATTTAGATTACGGATTCACATGGGTATTTTGCCATAACAAACAGACCACACAGCCAAATGGGACATGGAGACTAGAGCAGAGTGCCATTTAATGTAAACAGGAATCAGAGTCTTTCCCCAAAGAACACGGTGTAGATACCTCAAAGGTCACTAATATTATTTTAAACAATTAGAAGAAGTAATGAATAACACAGTAACATTTATCACTAGACAAAGGTAGAAAAAGCAGGTTGCTGTGGGGAGGTAAAACAATATATTTTGACATCCAAAATAATCCTATTGAAATAGTGGTATACTTTTACTAGACATTCAAAAATGGAGGTAAATTAGAATTTGTCCTGTAGGTCAAACAAAAGACATTGATAAATGACCTAGATCAATGGGTCTATTTTTTTCAATTTAATTGAAAAGAAGATACGGTTTACGGAACACTTCTTTATTGGGCTGGTAGAGTTGATCCATTTCCAAAGCTTGGGTTAACCGCTCTCACATTCAACTGGTCAAGTTGGGATAAAAATAGTTTTCCTGGTTTGACATGTCATATGGCAATGTAGAGAGGACTGAGGTGGCATTTTAGACTGGGTACAAAAAGGTTAGCTTAAAAAATTTACTCTAAACATCTCTACCTTATTTCACTAATCCACAGCAAGATTGCCTAACACAAAATTTTGTTACACTATGTGTAAGTTTACATCTATATATATTTTTGTCCTTTTGGGAAACAAATTTTGCACTGATATGTAGTCACTCCTGCTGGGAATATTTACAAAAATAGTGCGGGGCAGGGGGAGATATTGGGAAGTGAGAAGAGAGAAGAAAGGTAACGCAGAGGGTTGAGTAAGCAAAGAGGGCTTTCTAGCCTTGGGTGAGATGAAGGAAGATGAATGAGCCTTTATTCCTTATACTCCTGTGGGGAGGTTGCCAGATGTGTCAGAGTGACATTCAGAGCCAGGATAGCACGTGTGCTCTGCTCTGGTGACATTAAAGTTGCAGTAACTGGGCTGCGAGCAGTGTTTTCGATAAATAGCTTAGCAACTGGGCATTCCATTGATATATTAATACATTTTTTAAAAATTCAATAAAACCTACCTATAAATATTTTGATATCCTATGAGGAACATAGTAAGTACACAATAAATATTACATCTATTCTATTTTACTCAGCAATGGTGCACTGAATAATTACAGTATCTTGTAGATTTTCTTCCATGTCAAGTTTGCAAGTTCCTGTGTCTCTCTGAGAAACCTACGACGTGGCAGTCAAAAGTAAGAGTCCTAGAAAGTCCAAAGGACCATGACCACTTGAATAAAGTCCAGATGGAGGGACCTCTCTTAGCATCTTTACTATAACAAAACAAAATTAATTTATACTCATCTCACACATGTTGAGGCAGGACAATCATGAAAATGTTCTAGTTGGCAGGGGATAACAACTGGAAATTAACTGTACAATTCTCAGTACTATTTAAGATGTTACTGACAGCTGTTACTAAATGTGATGCCTTTATGGTTTTATCTCACTACTTACAGGAGGTTTTCATACCCTGACCCACAACTTCTGTTCCACCAATGCTATTTTTTTATACCATTTAAAGTTCCTCAAATGGAAACTTTCTTATCATAAGACTTTCCAAGCATAAACTCTAACAGTAGAAACTGATTTGTTTTATAGGGATGTGAAGCCTCCATTGTGGCTTTGTTAGGACCCAATTATCTAGCTAATTTTCGGAGACTTGCTTTATACACCCAATCAAATTTAAATTTCAGCTAAATAATGAATAATTTTTAGTAAAAGTATGTACTAAATATTGCATAAGACATACTTATACTAAAATTATTCATCACCACAGCAACATACCTCAAAACAAAATACAAACTATAGAAATGGTCCAAAATAGTTACCGAACATATACATTGGAAAAGCTCAATGAACTAACGTGAGTTTACTACATCTGCTGTATTTCATAACCGATTATTCTTTAATCTGCTGAAGGAAACTCTGGGTTGTTATCTCTTTATCTAAAAGTGAAAAGATGCAGGTAAATCACTGAGACACATGAGAATCCGTATTTTCCGTATTTTCATGATAACTTTCTAAATCCTTTTTTTTTTTTTTTTGAAAGAAAAGTTACTGTTAAGACCTCAGGCAGCTATGCTAAATTATCCCTCACTTCCTCTAGAAAATTTTCTATGGTCTACGTACAGTGAAAAGTTTCCCTATTCTAAGAGAATTCTGACATTCTAAAACTTCTTTAATGGTTTCATTTACTAAACACATTACATCATCAGAAAATTTAAAGAGAAAAATCTCAATGCACTTCTAACCTTTGAAATCTCACCCTACAAACCCAATTTGTTTCCCGGGCCTTGGGGAAGTGAGACATATAAGATACTTATTTGTAAGCCAAAATCTAAAACAAATAATCTAATATTTGTTAGATAATCTAATGATAATCTAATGATAACTTCTGCCATGACATTCTTGAAAGAACAGAAGAAAAAAATTGTTTAAAATTATGCTTCATGTAAAAACAGAAAATCTTTTAATTATAATGCCATATATTATATCCCTGCATTTCAATAAATAACACTTTATCTTGAATCCTTAACCAAGTGTAATCACCTTATCTAGGCAAAGATCCAAGGGTTAACAAGGAAAAACCCACAAAATTCAATATTTCAGAAGTGTTTCAGTTTTGTTGTCAAGGCCACATCGAAAGAAAAAGTACAAAAACACCACTCCACCCTGTACCCCAATTCACCTATATATATCCATTACCACTATGCAAAGAATAAACACAAGAATAAATAATTCACTGAATGTCCTTGGTAGTTAATTTTGATTACTTCTATTTCAAAATGCATTATGATCAATAAAACTTTCAAGAAGATTTATTTTCTGATGGGGAAAAAAAGGCTAAGGGAGTCATTCCTACAACATCTACAAGTACATTTCCTCTATTATCATTCTGTGGAAACAAAGAAAAACTATTTTCATATTTATGTAATTTTAGCATTTGGGAGGTTTTACCTTTCAAAATAAAGCAGTTCTATGAAAGAAGACATTTTTCAACATTTTTAATGCATTTTGAGAATGTTTAATTTTATTCCTAACTAACCCTCCTCATAGCACATATACGCAATAAAGTATGGGTAGTTCATACCAAATATAAACTACATAAAAGCCTCACGTTCTCTCCAGAGCGCTCTAGGATGTATTACGAAACAAGCAGATAAGCCTTAAGGATTGCACAATATGGTCAGTGCAAATAGAGTGGTTTTCTGCAAACGTATTGCAAAAAGTTGAACAAATACCTTACATTTCAGAACACAGCTATTTTAATGTCACATGTCAAGTAAGTTCCCAAGTGGGAAATGTTAGTACTTTAAATCTGCAGGTCCTGGATTAAACCACATAAAGGAAATTTGGAGAAATAACAATGCATTCAGAAAGAGACTAGGTTGAAGGTAAGAGTCTTTTCTTGGTGGTCTAATTAGGTGACCCCCCCATTTCAGCTTTTAAAAAATTTGCCATAGAGACACCTTAGCAGAAGCTGTCAGCTCCGACAGAATACCAAAATCCTGGCAGTGAACCATAAATGGACCATTACCACAAAAAGAGCTGCTAAATGAGAAACCATGTGCTCAGTATAAAACTAATTTCATGCTTTCAAAAGCACACAGTGGCTTCTAGCAAGATAGTGGCCCTGGGACTTGCTGAGACAGACTGGCAAACACAAACGGTTTGCTCCTGATGCGTCTGCTTAGCCAAGCTTTACATGTACTGGCAGTAAATGGGGTTCTCGAATCTTCTGTCAAACAAGTACACATTTATCTATAACTTTACAGCTGAAAGCTATAAAACAGCTGCTGCAAATTTAGCAGGAAAAACACATACTCATACACACATATTATATACACATACATATATATATACGCACATACCCCATGCGCCATGTAAGCTTCCAATCAAATAAAAATAGATTTCTCTGCAGACCTTATGTTCTAAACAGACACTTAATAAGCATACTGCTATTCGAATACATCATAAGTCTCACAGTCCTTTCTTCTTTAGAGACAGCTTCTCATCGTGTAGGAATTGCAGTTTAGAAGAGCCTAAGCAATAGGACTCCATCTGCTCAGAGGCTAACTTTGAGTTTGCCCTTACATAGTTGGCTTTCAGATATTCTATACTCATAATGCTACATCAGACTGTCTGGGCACGACAACCTTGTAATTTAACTACCCAGGTGAGTCTCAGTACTTTATTTACATTTAAATGATAAAATCTGCTACATTTAAAACATCACATCTAATTAAAACACGCTTTAGGAGGAAATGCTGCTAATTTTCTCTTCTCTCATTCAGTATATCATCTCTAGAAATCAATTACTGTAGGTTGTCCAGTGCCGGACAGGTCATAACTTTTAATTATTAATCACATCAAGCTTAACAAGGTGTCAACTCCAATATGTAACCATTTCACTTACTCTCTTAGTTACCTTGTAAACATCACTTATTTCCTCCTATATACATTTCACATCAAATATTCTATAAAGCGCATTTAGTTCTCAACCTTTTTTTTGTATACCTCAAGCACATTATAAAACTGCTAACTACCTACTTAATGTAATGATAACAAATTGCACAATATCACTGACTTGTTCTGAATGTTTAAAATGCAAAGGAAGTCACCTATGTTAAGATGTCCTCAGCAAACAGCTAGCACAGAAAGAATACTGTCACACCCATTTAAGGAGTTACTTCCCAATGAAATTAAAGAATCATACATTTTTCTCTTCAGAGTTGCCCCTTCAAATCTGTCGGCACAACATGATAAACACAATTGATAACTCCACAGGATTCATCACAGCGTACGAGAGAATCTGTTACTGACACCTCAGATGCTAGTGTCCAAGTTTTAGAATAAAAATGCTCACCTCTGCTAGGAAGTCCACTCCACATCCTGGTAAGGCTTTCACCAGCTTCAAGAGCAATCAAGTTCGATAAACAAAACTTCCAGTGTGTGACCAGTGTCATGCACAGTGCTACCGAGACTTGGCTCCAGCCCCGGTGATCTGCGTGACAGTACCACACTATATCAGTGCAGCTCCAAACCTTCCCAGATGCTGGCTTATTGCACTGCTCATTGAAAATCCCTTACACGCTGGCAACATTTTAGGGAAGGACAAGCACACTCTGAGTCATTTGTAAAGAAAGCAGAGCAATTTCAATTCTCTATCTCCACGCGTGCTGAAACCAGAGGCACTGTCAACCTACAAGTCTGAGGTGCATTTAAGCCGAGAAGCAGGCAACCTAAGCCTTCATTATCAATGCATGAAATCAGCCACTGTGATCAAATTCAAGCAAGCCACAAAAAGGGTATGATTATGAAAAGCTCCACAGATTTAGCACCAAACCTTGTGGAATGAAGACTCATCTAGTGAAATTGTGTAAATGTTAAAAATAGCTCTGGCTTTTCAACAATGAGCTAGATACAGAGAAGAAATCAGTAGTCTATATTATAAGGACTTATCATAAAAGCTGTAAAAATAGCTGTAGGTTCCCAGGACTTCTGTATAGACAAATGAAATCACTAGAGGCTATTACAATTATAACACAAAAAAAGACCATATGTTCAACACAGATATCCATTAAGAGAAATTTAAATATCTTTTAACCCCTATGTGCCTATCTCTAAATTAAAGTAATAATGGTAGCAAAAATGTGCAGGGCTATGCCAGCACCAGGGCAAAATACAATTAAGTTCACTCTAAGACAAATTCTTAAACAATAAAAATTTAAATGTATTCTATGTAAAAAGAAAATAAACATACAAGTTAAAGAGCATTTTTAATACCACAGTCTTTGACTGCTTACTCTAAAAGTACATAGTTAAATCCATATATCCCTCCCCAGACACCCCATATTTATACCTTTACCTTTTACCACCCTTGCTCTTCCATTACTGTACTGTAAGATCCAAGAGGCAGCTGGCACAGTATTAAGAGGAACAAGGTAGCTATACCTCAGAAAGTAGCAGCAATGATTTGGGATCACAAGATACCGAACTTTGATGTGTGCATGCAAAGTGCAAAGCATAAACGACATAAAATATTTATCAAAAATCACAAAAATTACTGGAAAGAATTCCTAATGGGCAACATCGATAAAGCACACATTTAAAGTTCTATTCAGATTTGTTTAAATGGGTTTTAGGTTCTCATTAAAACTCTAAAGAGGAGCAAATCAGTATCCAATAGAGGATCTTCTGTACATGACTATGTTCAGTTCTAGGAATACTACCAGCTCTTAGGTGTCACCTTTAGCAGGCTCTACAATACAAAACATCCGTGTAAAAAAACCCAGCAATATTATACATCACACATTTACATAACACAGCATTTTGGAGCAATGTTAAACGTGACTTACGCATAGGCATCCTCATTATTTCCCTATATGTGGAGTTGACTCCTTATAGGCTGCTAGTTAGACACCCTTCATCGGAGACAATTACAGTTGTACGTGAGTGGGCATACCTACAAGTGTGCGTGTGTGTGTGTGTACCCACATCATAGAAGAATGCACATCTACTTTCGCTGCCTGAATTCCATTTGTTTTGGGCCCCATGAAGCCCCTAGGACAACATTTGTTTGAATGTATTATGAGAAATGGCACTGGATGTCATAGGTTCAGCAACTGCTGAATGTTCTGTTTCTCTCTCTCTTTATTTGTACTTCTCTTGTCTCAGAAAATAGTCCATGAGAGGCTGTGCACCTAAAATTCTTTTTGTTATTTCCATACATGCAACTCCTTAGTAATAAGCATTTAAAATAAAACCATAATATTGAATATTTGATGACAGGCCCTTAATCTCTTATCTAAAACCTTCATTGTCAAGATGTATTTCAGAATTCAAATGCTTTCAAATTTTAGAAGATAATACTCTGCTTGTAACATGATTATATATTGCCTCCATGGACTCAGGGGTCACACTCTATAATCAGACACATCAACATTTCTGTAGCAAAACATGTGCTCCGTCATGCTACATGGGATAAATAAACACTATCATGAACTTCACATCAGGTCGAATTTTGCCATTAATATGAATTATAAAACCTTCTTATTTTCATAGCTTCTTGGATTTTAGGAATTGTAGGTAAGAGATTACGGATCTGTAGCAATGTTTACCTAAACTATTATAAGGTTAAGGATTAGAAAATGGTACCTAAGCAAATGTTCTCTTGCTTGAGCAAGAGATTTGAAGATTAGCATTGCTTTATCAGGATGGGCAAAAAATCCAAGAGGTGGTGCTGATAAGACTGAGACACAAAGCAGAGCAGAGAGGTGGCTATAATGCAAAATGACAAAACTAGGACATGGGGGGAAAAAGCAAGAAGAAGCCATTCAAAATTATTGTGTCAAGAAACTAACATAATAATATCAACCACTCATTGGTTACCTAATTTATACCCAGTAATGTGAAAGGCACTTGACATAAATGTTTCTCTTAGCAACTTAATTTATAATTTTGAAAAGGAAATTTGAAAAGGAAAAATACATTTTTAGAATGAAGCATAAAACATTGGGCGATCTCACCCTCTTTTCAATGTACCCCAAAACAAAACATCCATAATGTTAACATATGTTAGAATGTCAGAAGCAAAAAATGGGCTTCACCTTATGAACTGAAGGGCCCTATTGTATTTTTGTAAACTATATACTATTTGGTATAGGATTTCTTCAAAACCACATGTAGAAAAAAAGTAGTAATATTCTTTACATCAATATTAAAATTATTTAACTTTAAAATCTATTTTTAAAAATTCTTGCCCTGGTTGGTGTAGCTCAGTGGATTGAGCACAGGCTGCAAACCAAAGGGTCACCGGTTCAATTCCCAGTCAGGGCACATGGCTGGGTTGCAGGCCAGATCCCAGTAGGGGGCACATCAGAGGTAACCAAACAATGATGTTTCTCTCCCTCTTTCTCCTTCCCTCCCCTCTCTCTAAAAAATAAATAAATAAAATCTTTAAAAAAGATATATTCCTAAGAAAGTATTACGAAGTATTTACTTGGAATTTTTCTATCAGTGTATTTCCCCAAACACTTTTTTTTATAGTCGGCACATTAACAAACTTTAATGTAGCATTGACACTATTGTGAACCTAAGATTTTGGACCTGTATCATTCAGCATCTTCTAAGAGATCTTGGTGAAAGGGTCCAAAGTTGTAGTTATATAGAATGAACAAGTCTAGCTATCTACTGTGCAGCACAATGACTAGAGTTACTAATACTATATCGAACACTGGAAATTTGCTAAGAGAGATTTCAGGTGCTCTTACCACACACAAATTAAATGATTATATCAGGAGATTGATATGCCAACTGGCTTGACAGTAGTAATCATTTTCACTATACAAATGTAAATCAAATAATGTTGTACAACTTAAATGCATACAACTTTTATTTAAAAACAAAAAACTATGGGTATCTCCCCAATTAAAGAGCATTTCTTAAGTGCCTTTTGGGGTTCAGACTTGCAGTGAGGAGTCATCCTACAGGTGTTTATTAGAACACTGGTCTTTCTGGTCACCATACAAACTATAGCAGAATGCATGGTTCTAATTTTAGTACCTATAATACAAAGTTATTTGCCATGAAGAAAGAAATTGCATTTATTTGTTTTTCAAAGTACAACATAACTTGGTGAATTCTTTCTTTAGCCACTCAAATAGCGCCCTGGTGGTTTGAAGGAATTACTACAACTTCTAAAAGTAACTGATTATAACCCTAGCCTGTCTGGCTCAGTTGGTTGGAGCGTCATGCCACAACTGAAAGGTTGTGGGTATGATTCCTGGTCAGGGCACATGCACATGCCTACATTGCAGGTTCAATCCCTGGTCTGGGCATGTACATTTCCTGGTCTGGGCATGCAACCAATCCACATTTCTCTTTCACAGCAATGTTTCTCTCTCTCCCTTCCTTTTTCCCTTCCTTTCTCTCCAAAAGCAATAGAAACAAAATGTCCTCAGGTAAGGGTTAAAAAAAAAGTAACTGATTATCTAGAGTGGGTAACTCATCAGGACCAAAATCAGCTTCTCCTTATACCTTACATAAGGGAAAAATTAACTTCTACCACATGTAGGCAAAGATGTTTGATGGAAAGTCAGACTCACCAGAAGGCTGGCTCTTGAAATGAAGTGGGTCAACATAATGTAAATTCCATCACACTCAGCCCATAAAATAAAAAAAAAAAAATACTAATAACCAGCCTACCAACTTCCTTCAAACTCCTTGTCTAATTAGGAGAAAAAGCAAACATTTTCACAGTTGGCCAAAGAACCAGCTCCATGTCAGCTGTAAAATTCCATAGGGATGCCTAACTTGGAATGGCATCCAACAGCCTGGTTGGCTTTGGTGCTGTCAAGGTGTGAAAGTACAACATCTGTGTGAAGAAAGCTGGACAGTCAGGGTGACAACACCCACAGTGAGGAAATCCACCGGGTAATTTAAATTTCTATGGAGCCAGTTACCAAATCTTTCTCCCTGGATTAGTTTAAAATAGGTAAAACACACACACACACACACACACACACAAACCACACACACAAATATGTTACACTTCTATTCTAAGATGACACCAGGATTTTAAGTGGGTGTTTGATGATTCAAATCACTCAGCCACCCCAAACATTTAGCATAATTGTCTAAGAGTCAGTTTCCACAATGAAAGGTGTCAGTGCTTGGTTTTTAAAATCTAAAAAAATCAAGGCTTGATATAAAACATTTATCTGTTAATAAATATATGTAGAAGTTCATAGTCCAAAGCAAAAGCCTATCAGTCCTTCACTAAAAAATGGGCCAAATGCCCCTTTTAATTCCTTTTTGTGATAAAAAATTCCATTCAAACTCCTTTATATCAATTCCTTAGAGTTCTGTTCCTATATAATTGACACCTATGTTTAACATTTTAAAAATACATGTACAGAAAAAATACAAAGCTTATCTCTAATGACTTTTTCAGGTCTACCTTAGATGTAGTTCTAGACTTCTGACACTACCCAAAATGTCTGGGGTGCCCACTGAAAGCACTTTGGGAGGTTGGAGTTGTAACCTGAGCTTTCACCCTGTTTCCAAGTTGCTCTACTCTCATTCGCAAGGAAACTCAACCTCAAACCCTACAGTAGAAATCTCAATTAAATTTACCTGTGGAGTACAGATGTGGAGTGCTAACTTTATCCTGTTTGAAAGAATAAAATTCAGACTTAGAAAAACACCTGGAAATTTAGTGATCAATCCTGGGTCAGACAGAGTCAGAAAAGTATCTCAATATTTCTTCTACTGCATCATCACTGGGTCTGAATTATTCCACGTAAGAGACAATTCTTGAGCTCTCTCCTAAGGATCTAGAATTTAAGCCAAAGAAATCAAATGCCCTTTTTTCAAGAATCTTGTTTGGTATATTGACCAAGAACTTTTGCCCTTCTAAGCCTGTTCTTCCACAGAAAACTATGAGAAGACACATGGGCTGTACGTAAAAAATTGGTTGTAAAATAATTTTTCCATGAAAATTTTTCATGGAGTTACAATTAAGGGTTCTAGGGAAATAAGTGCATTGTAAGTAATTTAACCCACTAACCTCCACTAAACACTAAAATGTTTTATTTACCTAGTGCACTTACTATACAAACTCATCACTACTTCATTGCTGATTTGTTATACTTCCACTGTGGCACATATATTTTGCAAAAGATTTCTTGGTTAAAAGATAAATGGAAAACTGACTCATAAAAAATTAAGAAAAACAAGCATTTAGAACCATATGTTTCTAAGGCAAAAGTAAGAGACATTATCATATTGATGAATTCTAGCCCCATTTCTCCATCTTTCTCACAAACCTAAGTTTGCATCATTAACATTTACATTCATATCTAATATCCCTTAAAATGAACGATAACTTTTGTAGACAGAGGGAAATACTAGATATTTGAGTAATAATTTTTATTCCTGAAACCTGAAGAAAAATCTCCTCTCTCTCCCTCTCATTCCTACTGTGACTTTCACTCACACATGCCCTGACATCTCCCCTATAGATTCTGCCTAATTATGGAAGATGCTCATAAAAAGTCTGTCAAAAGAGCATGCTCCCACCCACATATCCTCACCTTTTTGTGAGTATTTCTCTGCCTTCCATACTCATTAATAAATTCCAGCAAAATGTTACAATATTAGAAATGAGGGAGTATCTTACTTTCAACATACTTGTGGCACCACCTTGTGGTAAGTCAATAGTGTTACAGTTTCAACTTAAAGTTCTAAGGTTCAAAAATGTGTGAAAACCCATTTGTGGATACATTTTACATTTTATTTATTTATTTTTATTTTTAAATTAAATTTATTGGGATTACATTGGTAAACAAAATTATATGTTTCAGGTGTACAACTATAAAAATACATCATCTGTATTTTGTGTGTTCATATACATATATATTGTGTGTTCACCACTTGAAGTCAGTCTCTCTCCAACACCATTTATTGCCCCTTTACCTTCTTCTCCCTCCCCTCCACCCCTGGCCCCATCCCCTTCTCCCTCTGGTAATTACCGTACTATTATCTGTATCTATCCAGTTTTTTTTTATTAATCCCTTCACCTTTTACCCCAGCCCCAAACTCCCCTCCTTTCTCACAGCTGTCAGTTTGTTCTCTCTATCAATGAGTTTGTTTCTATTTTCCTTGTTAGTTTATTTTGTTCATTAGATTCCAGATATAAGTGAAATCATATGGTGCTTGTCTTTCTCTGACTGGCTTATTTCACTTAGCATAACACTCTCCAGGTCCTGTCACAAAAGGTGAGATTTCCCTCTTTTTATAGGATGGAGTAGCATTCCATGGTGTAAATGTAGCACATGTTTTTTATCCACTCATCTACTGATGGGCACTTGGGTTGCTTCCAAATGTTGGCCATTGTAAATAACACTTCAATGAACAAAATGTTGCATATAGTCTTTGAATTAGTGTTTTGGGTTTCTTCGGATATATTTCCAGGAGTGGAAATGCTGAGTCATGAGGCAGGTCTATTTTTAATTTTTTGAGGTAACTCCACATTGCTTCCCACCAATCTACATTCCCACCACCAGTGCACAAAGGTCCCATTTTCTCTACATCCTCACCAGCACTTGTTTGTTGATGTATTGATGATAGCTATTCTGACAGGTGTGGGGCGATATTTCATTCTGGTTTTAATTTGTGTTTCTCTGATGATTAGTGAGGTTGAGCCTCTTTTCATGTCTATTGGCTATCTGTAGGTCCTCTTTGGAGAAATGTCTATTCAGGTCCTTTGCCCATTTTGTAATTGGATTATTTCTTCCTTTGTTGTTCAATTTACTAAGCTCTTTATAAATTTTGAATATTAACCCCTTTATCATATGTATCATTGGCAAAAACATTCTCACATTCAAGAGTTGTCCTTTTCATTTTGTTGGTGGTTTCCTTTACTGTGCAAAAACTTTTAATTTCATGTAGTCCCATTTGTCTATTTTGTCTTTTGTTTCCCTTGCCTGAGGAGACATATCAAGAAAAAAAATTGCTACAAATAATGTCTGAGATTTTACTGCCTATGTTTTTTCTTCATTAACTTTTATGGTTTCAATTCTAACATTTATGTCTTTAATTCATTAGGAGTTTAATCTTGTGTATGTTGTAAGAAGGTAGTTTAGTTTCATTTTTTTTGCAAATATATTTTCAATTTTCCCAACACCATTTATTGAATAAACTATCTTTACTCCATTGTATGTTCCTGGCTCCTTTGTTAAATATTACTTGACTATAATTACATGTGTTTATTTCTGGGCTCTCTATTCTATTCCATCGATCTGTATGTCTGTTTTTATGCCAGTACCATGCTGTTTTGATACTATGGCCTTATAGTACAGTTTGATATCAAGTAGAGCAATTGCTCCAACTTTGCTCTTCCTTCTCAAGATTGCTGTGGCTATTGAGGTCATTTTTGGTACCATGTAAGTTTTGGGGATTATTTGTTCTAGACCTGTGAAATACACCATTGATATCATGATGGAATTTCATTGACTCTATAGATTGCTTTGGGTAGTATGAACATTTTAATGATGTTATTTTTATGCAAGAACATGATATGTGCTTCCACTTATTTGTATCTTCTTGAATTTTTCTTCAGTGTCTTATAATTTTCCAAGTACAAGTCTTTTAGATCCTGGATTAAATTTATTCCCTGGTATTTTTTTGTAGCAACTGTAAATTGGATTGTTTTCTTGTTTCCCTTTCAGATAGTTCGTTATGATTTCTGGATACTTATTTTTATCCTGACACTTTACTCAATTCATTTATCAGTTCTAGTAGTTTCTTGGTAGAATCTTTAGGGTTCTGTTTTTACAGTATCATGTCATCTGCAAAACTGACAATTTTACTTCTTCCTTTCCAATTTTGATGCTTTTTATTTCTTCTTCCTGTCTGATTGCTATGGCTAGGACTTCTAGTACTATGTTGAATTTGAGTGGTGAAAGAAGACATCCTTGTCTTGTTCCCAATCTAAATGCTTTTTCACTTTTGCCCATTGAGTATAATGTTGGCTATGGGTTTGTCATATATGGTCATTTTATAATGAAATATGCTCTCTCTGTTGCCACTTTGCTGAGAGTTTTATCACAAATGGGTGCTGGATTTTATTAAGTGTTTTTTCTGCATCTATATTATGATCATGTGATTTTTATCTTCCATTTTTTAAATAGGGTATATCACCTTTATTGGTTCGTGGATATTGTACCAACCTTGAATATCTGGAATAAACCCCACTTGATCATGCTGTATGATCTTTTTAATGTGTTGCTGGATCCAGTTTGCTAATATTTTGTTGAGGATTTTAGCAGTGATGTTTATCAGGGATACTGCTCTACAATTTTCTTTCTTTGTAGTGTCTTTATCTGGTTTTGAAATTTTGATAATACCTTGTTAAAGGAGCTTGGGAGTCTTCCTTCCTCTTGAATTTTTTGGAATAGTTTGAGAAGAGATGTTACTTCCTCTTTGAATGTTTGGTAAAATTCACTGGTGAAGTCATCTGGTCCAGGCTCCCCCCCCACCCCCGCTTTTTTAGTTTCTTTATTATGGCTTCATTATCATAATCTTTCTATTCAGATTTTTTGATCCTTCCTGATTCAGTTTTGGAAAATTGTTTCTAGGAACTTATCTATTTCTTCTAGATTGCCCAATTTGTTGACAGACAATTGTTTATAATATTTTCTCATAATCCTTTTTATTTCTTTGGTGTCAGTTGTTCTTTACTTCTTTTGTTTCATTTCTGATTTTATCTACTTGCATCCTGTCTTTTTTTCTTGATTATTTTGGTTAAAAATTGGTCAATTTTGTTTGTCAGTCTTCAAAGAAGCAGCTGTTGGTTTCATTGGCTTTTGGTATTTTTCTTATACACTATTTCATTTATTTCTGCTCTGCTCTTCATTGTTTTCTTTATTCTACTTACTTTGGGCTTTGTTCGCTTTACCTTTTCTAGTTCCTTGAAGTGTAAAGTTAGATTGTTTATTTGAGATATTTCTTGTTTCTTGAGATAGGCCTGTAATGCTACGTTGCGTGCACAATTTTCCTCTTAGGACTGCTTTCATTGTGTCCCATAAATTTCGGGTTGCTGTAGTCTCATTTTCATTTGTTTCAAGATATCTTTTGATTTCTTCCTTGATCTTAGTGTTAACTCATTCATTGCTTAGTAATATGTTGTTTAGCCTTCATATTTTTCTGAGTTTTTCAGTTTTTTTCTTGTGATTGATTTCCAGTTTCATACCATTATAGTCAGAGAAGATGCTTGATATGATTTCAACCCTCTTAAATTTATTAAGACTTGATTTGTGCCCTAACATGTGACCTATCCTAGAAAATATTCCATGTGCACTTGATAGGAATTATATTCTGCTGTTTTGGGTTGAAATGCTCAAGATATCAGTTAAATCCATCGGATCAAGTTTTCCATTTAACCACTGTTTCCTTGTTGATTTCCTATCTGGAAGATCTATCTACTGATGTCAATTACATGTTAAAATCCCCTACTATGACTGTATTATTGTCAGTATTGCCCTTTCTGTCCATCAAGATTTATTTGACATGTTTAGATGTTCCTATGTTGGGTACGTAAACATTCACAGGAGTTATACCATTGTGTTGTATTTCTCCCTTTATCATTATGTAGTGTCCTTCTTTTTCTTTAACTATAAACTTTGCTTTAAAGACTATTTTACCAAATATAAGTATTTTCCCCAGCTCTTTTATTTCCATTGTCATGAAATCTTTTTCCATCCCTTTACTTTTAATCTATGTATATCTTTTGTTCTGAGATGGGTGTCTTGTTTTCTTTTTTGTTTTTTGTTTTTTTTAATTTTTTAAATTTATTTAAATTGTTGCTCTTGTACAGTTTTCTGTCTTTTACTCCCAACCCAGCCCTCCACCCCAGCCCTCCCACCTCCCTCCCATTTCCACCCCACTAGTTTTTATCCATATGTCCTTTATACTTGTTCCTGTAAACCCTTCCCATTTTCCCCTGAAATTCCCTCCCCTCTCCCCTCTGGTGACTGTCAGTCTGTTCTCAATTTCAGTGTCTTTGGTTATATTATGCTTGTTTGTTTGTTTTGTTGATTAGGTTCCTGTTAAAGATGAGATCATATGGTATTTGTCTTTCACTGCCTGGCTTATTTCACTTAGCATGATGCTCTCCAGCTCCATCCATGCTGTCACAAAGGGTAGGAGCTCCTTCTTTCTTTCTGCTGCATAGAATTCCATTGTGTAAATGTACCATAGTTTTTTGATCCATTCATTTACTGATGGGCACCTCGGTTGCTTCCAACACTTGGCTATTGTAAATTGTGCTGCTATGAACATAGGGGTGCATAGGGTCTTTTGGACTGATGTTTCAGGGTTCTTAGGATATAATCCTAGCAGTGGAATTGCTGGGCCAAAAGGTAGATCCATCTTTAGTTTTCTGAGAAAATTCCATACTGTTTTCCATAGTGGTTGTACCAGTCTGCAATCCCACCAACAGTGCACTAGGGCACCCTTTTCTCCACAACCTCTCCAACACTTGTTGGTTGTTGCTTTGTTTATGATGGACATTCTGACTGGTGTGAAGTGGTATCTCATTGTGGTTTTAATTTGCATCTCTCTGATAGCTATAGATGTTGAGCATCTTCTCACGTGTCTCTGGATCCTCTGTATGTCCTCCTTGGAGATGTGTCTGTTCAAGTCCTTTGCCCATTTTTTAATTGGGTTGCTTGTCTTCTTAAGAAGAGTGGAGTCATGTAAGTTCTTTATATATTTTGGAGATTAAACCCTTGTCTGAGGTATCATTGGAAAATATGTTTTCCCATACAGTAGGATCTCTTTTTATTTTAATACTGTTTTCTTTAGTCGTGCAGAAGCTTTTTATTTTGATGAGATCTCATTTGTTTATTCTTTCCTTTATGTCCATTGCTTTAGGGGACATATCAGTAAAAATGTTGCTGCATGAAATATCTGAGATTTTCCTGCCTTTGTTCTCCTCTAAGACTTTAATGGTATCATGGCTTATATTTAAATCTTTTATCCACTTTGAATTTATTTTTGTGTATGGTGTAAGTTGGTGCTTGAGTTTCTTTTTTCTGCACGTAGCTGTCCAGTTCTCCCAACACCACTTGTTGAAGAGGCTATTTTTACTCCATTTTATGTTGCTGCCCCCTTTGTTGAATATTAATTGACCATAGAGACTTGGGTTTATTTCTGGGCTCTCTGTTCTGTTCCACTGGTCCATGTGCCTGTTTTTATGTCAGTACCAGGCTAGGGTCTCTTGTTTTCTTATCCATTTTGCTACTGTATGCATTTTTATTGGAGCATTTAAACCATTTACATTTAAAGTAATTACTGATAGGTGCGTATTTATTGCCATTTACTTTTTAACTATTTCCTTATTGTTTTCTTTATTTTCTCCTTAAAGAAGGGCTTTTAACATTTCTTGAAATACTGTTTTGGTTGTAACAAACTCCTTTAGCTTTTTCTTGTCTGGGAGGCTTTTTATTTCTCCTTCAATTTTAAATGATAGCCTTGCTGGGTAAAGTAGTCTGGTTGTAGGTCCTCGCATTTTATCACTTTGAATATTTCCTGACAATCCTTTCTGGCCTGAAATGTTCTGTCGCTAAATCAGCTGTCAGTCTCCTGAAAGGTCCTTATGCGTAACTTACTGTCTTTCTCATGCTGTCTTTAAGATTCTTTGTCTTTAATTTTTGCCATTTTAATTATGATGTGTCTTGGCGTGGACCTTGTTTGAGACTCTCTGCACTTCCTGGACTTGTGTCTTATTCTTAGTCTTAGTCTTCCAAGTTGTTCATTCAGTCCTCTGCTTCATCCACCCTACAGTTTATTCCTTCCTGTGTTATCTTCCTTTCAGATATTATATTCATTTCTGACTGGTCCTTTGTTATGGTTTCTAGGTCATTTTTCATGCTGTTGAGCATCATTATAACAATTACCTTGAACTCTATATCTGATAAATTACTTGTCTCCATTTCATTTAGCTCTTTTTGTGGAAATTTCTCATATTCTTCACTTGGAGCATTTTTCTTTGTCTCCCCATTTTAGCTGCCTCTTTATGTTTGTTTCTATGTATTACATAGATCTACTGTGACTCCCAGTCTTGGTAGAATGGCCTTATGCAGTAGGTATCCTGTGAGACCCAGTGGCACAGTGTCCTTGATCACCGAACCTGGGTACTTCAGGAGTGTCCATTGGGTGGGTTATGTGAGCCCTCCTATTGCAATTGAGTCTTGATTGCTATTGGCCATTCATGCATGGGTCAGCCCTCAGGCTGGCTAACTGTGACAACTGACCCATACCTTAGTGGAGGTTCTGACTACACAAAGCAGAATTTGCCTCAGCAGGGTATAGGGCCTGCTGAGAACTCCCTTTGGATATGCTGTTTGTGAAGCTAATTGGATCTTGCTCTGATGTTGTCTGAAGCTCACCACTTGATGTGCTGGTTCTTGGGCCTCTTGGGAGGGACTCTGGTGTAGCCCAATGTCAGACGTTGTCTGTGACTCTCCCTGGGCAACCTGTTTTGTGGTATAAAGTAATCCACAGGCTGTTGCTACCACTCTGGGTCTGGCTGCATGTGGGAAGGACCAAGCTGCTCGCCAAGGCTGGCTTTACCAGTATCAGGCCCGGGGCAGATCATCAAAAGTCCCAAAGTACCCCAAGATTTGCCTCCATTTGCCTCTACCTGCCAGCTGCCTATTAGGCTCAGTCACTGAAAGCACCTCTGACAATGTTCAAGTTGTATGAGGTCGGTTCTCAGTGAATCATCAGGTAGAGATGAGTCATATTCACTAGATTGATATAGGTTCAAACTTGGCCTATGTTGGGTCTGAGGCCACTCAGTAAATGTCCCACATTTAGCTGCCACTGGCTGGGTTCTCGCACACCTTCGTGACAGTGTGTGGTCTCAGAAAGTTGTCAGGGTGAGCTGTCCTGATCAAGTTACCAGTCCCAAATACACCAAGATTGGGCTGGGTGACAGGAAGGCTCTCACGCCAGTTGGGAGTGAGAAAAATGGCCCCCATCCTAGAGCCACACAACCCAGTTCATCCCAGATTCTCTCAGGAGCCTGATCTTAGCAGGGTGGTGCTGTTGGCATTTGGGAAGATGGGGCTAGAGGGTCTCCCATGATGCGGAGGTGCCAATCAGTTTTGGTGGAAGGTGGGGAGAGTGGCCCCCACTCCAGAGCCCATAACTTAGTCTGTCCCAGATTCTGCCCAGGCCTCAGCAGGGCACAGCCACCAGGAGTTGGGAGGGAGGGGCCACTGGGAGCCCATAGAGTAGCTAGCAAATTTCAAGTTCACAGGAAAGTGGAGGGAATGGACCCAGCCCAAAAGCCACACAACTTAGTCACTGGCATCCCCTAGTCTTTCCAGATCTCTATAACCATGTGCCTCAGCAGGGTGCAAATTCTGCAGAGTGGGGTGACAGGGAGTCCAGAGAGGGGGCTATTACATTCCCCAGGCTGATGCTATATGGAAGGAAATGCTCCTCGCAAGAAAGATGGCATTTGCAATGTGGGAGTGTGACTCAGCACAGAGATCCTGGCATCTATTCCTTCAGGTCTGTCCCCAGAGCCACAAATCCCAGACTCTTCTCATAAAACTCTAGTCTACTCCACCCTCTCTCCACTGGAGCTCAGGATGAGTGGCTGCAAAGCAGATTTTGTGAGCTGGCCCTTTAAGAGGGCATCTGTGTCTCTAGTAGAGTCATCTTTCCCTGCTGATTTTCATGGCCAGATGTTATGTGGGTGCCTCTTCCCTGCTCTGGTGCTCTGGACTGGGGATCCTGGCTTGAGGTTGAGACCCCACACTTCTCAGGGGGAATCCCCACAGCTGAATATCCTCTCTGGGAGCTGCCAACCAATGGGGCAGGATCAGCCCTTTCGCAGTGTGGCCAGCCCTTTTCACATCTCCACCCTTCCTACCAGTCTCAATGTAGTTTTTTCTATAAAGTTAGAATACTTGTCTTCAGCTAGTCTTCAATTGGTTATTCTGGTTGCTTGCTCTTTATTTTAGTTGTAATTCCAGTTTAGTCCTGGGAGGAGGTGAGTATAACATTCACCTTCTGCACTGTCATCTTTGATTTGATAAATTTTATATTTTAAATACGTATAAGATGCAGTGGGGGAAAATGGCCTATGTATTTAAAAGTTCATACATATATTTTAATAGTCATAATACCTACCACAGTGCTCTGATGCTATAAGCTGTTTCTTTAATGTAGAACAGGAATAAAAGTAAGAGTTCATCAGAAGGGAGAGGTAAAACAGCTGAGGATCCTGGAAGCATCAGAGAGAAACTCAGCTCATGGCAACACAGGAAAGAACACTCCACACTACACTCCAACTGGCAACCCCATATTCCGATCTTGATCTCCACCTCCTCCTCCAAACCTTTAGCTCTACTTCCTGCTCCAAAATCCTCTGGTTGGATCATATTTACTTTCTTCCCCCTGTCCCCAAAGTGTCTTCAACTTAAAATCTACTCAAGCTCAGTTCAAAATTCCCAAGGCAAAATAAAAGATGTCACTTCTCATATCAAGATACAGAGTATGTTTTTTACCACCGGAATTTGGACTGGTCTTGTGACTAGTCTGACCAAAACAAGGCAGGGGTTGTAGCTTCTGCTCTTGCTGTCTTGCAGTGGTGCTCTTCCACCTCTGTATGACAAAGCCCAGCCTAAGCAACTCAAAGACAGAGTCTACTGGCAAGCATGATCCCGCATACAGTCAACACCAATTAACAGATGATGTGTGAGGCCATTTGAGGCCATCCAGCCCAGCCAATGTGCTGGCTACCTGGGTGACCTCTAGTGACCCAGGACGAACACCTAGCTGAGACCAGCCCCAATCTCTGACCCATAGAATCATGATTAAAGCATTATTTTATAAAGCATTAATTTGTAAAGCATTATTTTAAATTTCTAATGTCTTTTACCTTCCCAATTTCTCTTGTTGTTCTAATTCTCTCACTCAGTTTCAGTCAAATCTCAGATTTTTAAACATGCCAAGCTTTTTCTCAATTAAAGATTTAAACATTCTCACTACTCCCCTTGAATCACGTTTCTCTGCTGTCTTTCCTTCACTAAATCCTGTTCAGTCTTAAAAGCTTAACCTTAAGTGTGATTTGAAATTCTTTTGGAATTAATTGAAAGTGAGAAAGAAAATGTGCATTTTAGTAAGTATGCAACTGGGAAAAACAAACATTAGATAACTAGGAAATAGTCACCAACTCTTTTCATTTTTACTTTGTGAAAAATATGTATTAAAAAGTTATGAAGGGTAATAAGAGGTAATGTAGAGTGCAAGACAGATCTTAGACTTTGAAACTGTGTGCGGCCTTAGAAAAGGTCTCAAAATCTAATTCTCAGTTTCCTCATTCACAATATGAGGAAAACTATACCTATCTTGTTGGGTTGTGAGGACTGAAGTCATTATTTCAGTAACTTCATGATAACCTGCACCAGTGCACCTCAAACTCAAGTACAGATGTGTCTCTCTTACCCCAACTCAGCAGAACCTCCATATTCTGAGCATGACATTTTATGGTTTTAATTAAATATTTTTTGTGCCAAACTAGTGCCAAGGATCAGAGGTCACCTCCTAAGGGAGAATTCCTTCCCATTCTGAGGAAACCTGGATCCCGATAACCCCAGCATACAAGCAATCCTCCCCATCAGAATCCTTGGGGCAACTTGATTCTCCATGACAGGCACAAATGCTCCTTGAGGACACAATGAGAATAAAAGGCAAAGTTAACATGTATTACTCTATTTGGTGATTTACCTCCTGATTGGAAGGGGGAGGGTATCAGAGTATCAAGTATCACTAAACAGCAAAAGCTGGCCTTACTGTATAAACAGGCTGTATCCAGAGAGAGAACTTATATCCTCTGTTTTCTGATTCAACTTCCACATCAGTGCTCTGTCAGAGCACTAAACTTTCAGCACAAACTAGGCACCTGCTGTTCAGTTTAACTTCTATCCCTGGATGAAAGGCAATAACAGAATGGTGAGGAATCAGGCCACAGAATTAGGCTAACTTATTCCAAGTCCAGCTGTTATCTAACCTCTTTATTCCTCACCCACACTGTATGTAATGGTAATAACACCTTCCCCATAAATCCGTTATGCAGATTCAGATGAGAGAGTCCTCTTTTGTCCTCTTAGCCACAGGCTTTCAGTCTCCCTTCACTGTTTTTATGGTTCTATAGAAGGTGAAACGTTGCTTATAAAGCTTACGGTGAGGGGTGAGGATTGGCTGATAAGGTTGGGCCGCTGTATCACATCCCTCCCCTGTTTCTGTGGCCAGTGATCGCCCCGGGAGAAGACAAGGAACACAGGAAGGCCACCTCTCTTTTTTCTGACCATTTTCCAATTACAGATTTATTTAAGGTAAGAAGCTCCTTTTCTGGGTATGAATCCTCCTTAACATGTTAGATTGGTGTTCTCAAAGTGTGATTTTGGAACAGGAGCTTCTTCATCATCCGGGAACCTGCTAGAAACGCAAGTTCTCAGATTCTGCCCCAGCCTACTGAATCAGAAACTCGGGATGGAGCCCAGAAATCTGCACTGTAACGCATGTTCAGGTGATTCTGATGCAAGGTAAAATTTGAGAACCACTGGGTTAGATTATCAGTCACTCACTTGCCAATTGCTTTAAATTGTTAAAATTCAGACCCACCTCAGAGAATGAAAGGGTGAATGGGATGGGAAATTTTACAGCAGTAGGCACCCAGGATGAAGAATAGTCCTCAGCTTTTGACAGCAGAGGGCAGGTTGAGGGTCACTACCCACCATACACAGAGAAAAAATGTGGTCCATTTCATCCGGACTTCAAAGTTTTACGTGGGTCATGGAAAACCACCTCGGTGCACTCACGTGGCGTCCTGGTGAAACAACACCTAAGCTGGATGTCGGGACCTGATGGGGAGGCTGCAGACTGACATATGCCAGAGCACAACAGAAAGAGCACTTAGGAGAGCCCTAAACTCCAGCTCCGTCCCTTACTTTCTGGTATGCACGTTTGGGCAGCAGTGTTTCGTCCTATGCCCCAGCTCTCACAGGACGAGGAAGACTCTTTCTGTCCCAGCTGCTTTCTGCCTTGCCAGAGGGACCTTCTCCCCTTTAGCCCAATAACATTTCACTCCAGTAATAATAAGCTATTACTACATAATAATTTACCGTTGCATAATAATTTACTATTATATGCATTTGCGTTGATGTCCCCTTTGCCTGGAGTGTTGTTATTCAAACTTACCTTTAAATAGCCACCTCAAATAACTTCTTGTCTAGGAAGCCTTCCCTGACCTCTGTGAAGTTAACCATTCCTTTTTCTGTGTCACACCCAGCTTTTGTGGAGATATATCCGTATTTTAAGCAAACCATACTGTCATTAATTATTTGGATATCTATATTCTCTTGATACATCTTTAAAAAAAGATTGCAATTTAGTAACCTCTTAAAAGTAGACATTTGATCATTTTTAAAAAGCCAAACCTCCCAATTTTTACTCATTACCTTCTCTGATAATGCTACTAGATGACTGGGCATTTTAGGTGGTTACATTTATTATGACCTTTTAACTAAAAATCTTATTGAGACAATTTGCATGCTTTTTGACAAAGTAATATAGAGAGTTTCGTTGAACACTATCCAGCTCCCACTGATGGTACCATTCTGTAAAACTATAGAATGATGTTACAATCGGATGTTGATGAGAATGCAATCTACCAAACCTACTCAGGTTTTTCCAGTTTTGCTTGCTTTGAGTTTATTTTTTCCCTTTTTTTTTCCCAGCTTCTTAAGGTAGGGGCTTATTTATTGAAGACCTTTTCTCACTCAGTGCTGTAAATTTCTCTCTTAGCATTGTTTTATTATATCCCACATATTTTGATATGTTGTTTTCCCATTTTCATCCAGTTCTATGTGTTTCTTATTTCCTTTGAGTCATGGATTATTTCCTTTAACTCTTTAACTCATGGATTATTTAAGAGATATGTTGCTGAGTGGTGGGGAGAAAATGCAGAAACTGTAATTGAACAACAATAAAGTTATTTATATATATATAAAAAAGAGATATGTTGTTTAATTTTCCCATTGATTTTCTACTATGATTTCTAGTTTTATTATGGTCAGAGAACATACTGTGTATGATCACAACTCTTTTAAATCTGTTGAAGTTTGTCTTATGGCCCAGAATATGCTCTTTCTTGATGAATATTCCATGGACACTTGAACACAGTATGCCTTTTCCTGTCATTGGGTGGAGTTCTATATACGTTAGTCAGATCCTTTTGGTTGTGGTGTTCAGATTTTCTATGTCCTTGCTGATTTCCTGTCTACTAATTCTATCAGTTGTGGGGAGGAGGGTGTTGACACTTCAAATGTAATTGTGGATTTATCTGTTTCTTCTTTCAGCTCTATCAGTTTGGCTTCTACTTTGTGGCTCTGTTGTTTGGTGCATAAAGATTTAGGATCACTTTGACTTCCTGGCAGGTTGAACCCTTTATCACACTGTAATATCTCTCTTTGTCTTTAATAATTTTCTTTGCCTGAAGCTTATCTTATCAGATATTAATGTAGATACTCTTATTTTTTTAATTACTGTTTGCATGGCATATTCTTTTCCATATTTTTACTTTCAATCTACCTATGTCATGAAATATAAAGTAATTTCTTATTGGCAGGATAGAGCTCGGTAATTTTTTTTTTAATCTGCTCTGAAAAATCCCTGTCTTCTGATTGATATTTTCAGACCCTTTACATTTAGGTTAATCACTAATATGTTAGTGCTTAGGTCTACTGTTGTCTTACTTGTTTTCCGTTTGTTTCCTTTGGTTCTCATTTCTATGTTTCTCTTTTCTTGTCATCCTGTGGGTTACATAAACATTTTTTAAGACTCCATCTTGATTTATTTATATTCTTTCAGATTGTACCTCTTTTTATAGTCTCTAGAGTATGGTTGCTCTGGGGTATTAAAATAAACATATTTACAAAAATCTACTGGTATCACCATTTAGCTACTTCAAATGCAGTACAGAAACCTTACTTCCATTTAGGCCCCTTTAATTTCTCCACTTTTAAATATTGTCTTGAGTATCATATGGTTATAATGTTTGTTTCAATCATCAAGTACGATTTATAAAACATAAGATAAAGGATACTGTGAGAATTAATTTTATTTGTCAACTTGAATGGGCCACAGGGTGCCCCAATATTTGATCAAACATTATTCTGGGTGTTTCTGTCAGTTTGAATTGGGACAAATTTCACATTTAAATCTATAGACTAAGGCAGATTGCTCTCCCTAATGTGGGTGGGTCTCATCAGTCAGCTGCAGGTCAGAATATGACAAAAGGCTGACCGTCTCCTGAACAAGAAGGAATTCTTCCTTCCTCGCTGTCTTTGCGCTGGGACATCAGTTTTTCCCTGCCTTTCCTGGGCCTCCAGGCTGCCAGCCTTCTGGCTAGAACTGCCACATCAGCTCCTGCGAGTCTCTTGCTTTCTGACTGCAGATCTTAGGACTTGTCAACCTCTGCAATTGTGAGCCAGTTACTTATACTAAACATTTTTATTATCTATGTATATACACACAAATATACATACACAACCTATTGATTCCATTTCTCTGGAGAACCCCGACTAATACAGTTCATTGTGTGAACCGATATTTCTCCTCTATTGTTTTTCTTCCTTCTTAAAACTCCAAGACTCCTTGCTTTATCATTTTTCTATCTAAAAAACTTCCTTTAGCCAAAAAAATCTTTAAAGGTACACCTACTAATAATAAATTCCTTCGTCTTGCACAAACCCCACACTACATGGTAACAGGAACTTACTCTCGAGAAGGTGGTGTAGAGTACCTCTTTCCCTGGAGCTGCATCGAGACTTGGGGTTGGGTGCCGAGGGTGCTTATGGGTTTAAGTGGTGCCAAGGCTCATGTAGGAGGGTTTACAAACTGAACTGGTTGTCATTTCTGCACATAAGCATCTCCTGAGAGATTTTTATTTCTGTCTGGTGTTTGGTTATGCTGGTACTGTGGAGCGTGCCCTTGTCCCGACTATGAGGGCGCTTCAGATAGGCCTGCACTGCACTCATGATGTGCTGGAAACACTCTCTTACCACAGCTCCAACCCAGACTACAGGAAAGGCTGCTTCCCTGCCCCTCTCAGATGCCACCCGGCAACCATCTGTGCTTACCAAGCCCATAGGAAACCAGGAGACTGCCTCAGGTCCAATCTGCCCACCATTGGGGCCAGGAACACCAGGGTCTTACTCTCTTGGTGGGCCCTTTGAGGGATAGAAGTATGCAACTACCTTGTCTGAAGCCACATGTAGTTTGCACCCACCCCTTGGACTGGATGGGGAAAGGAGCCGAGATCCTTCCCATGCAGGCTGTTATGTAAGGTTTCTTTGCTTCCCTTCCGATTCCCCTGTCTGCAGCCCTGAGTATTCTTGCAATATTTGGCTGGGGGCAGTGCTGGGAAAGGGAAAAGGGGATCTGGCTGCTGCATGTCATGAATCTCTCAGGAAAAAAAATTATATTGGTACACTATGCGTGTATGTATGTGTCACACACACACATACACGCATAGAATGGTTTTAGGTTCCCTTTCAGAACCCTCCTGTTCTTCCAGAAGCTGAGATCTAAAAGTTCTGTAAATACCCTGAATTCTAAGTGTCATGGAAGAATTGCCAGTGGTTAGCTGTCAGCCAGTCACTCAGAGAAATGGTTCAAGTCTCAATCACCACCTTCTGAAGCCCACCCCTGCCGCTGCCCACCCCAGCGCTCTAAGAAGTCTGACAGAGAGGAGGGTGGGCTGAAATGCAGTTCTTGGGAAAATTACCTCCACTACCACATCTTTTCTCCTTTGAGGAGGAGACGGAGACAGGCTACTATTTCCCTTCCTCTATTAGTCTGCTCGGGCTGTTGTAATGAAGGACCCAAAACTGGGCGGCTTAACAACAGACATTTACTCCACAGTTCTGGAGGGGAAGCAGCCTGAAAGCAAGGCCTGGCAGGGGTGGCTCCTTCTGAGGGCTCTGAGAGAAGAGTCAGTTCCAGGCCTCTCTTCCTAGTGTGCAGACACTCTTGTCCCTGCGTCTATTCACATCGTCCCCCCTCTGCGTGTGTCTGTGTCTGCGTCTACATCTCCCCTTTTTATAAGGACATCTGTCACACTGGATTAGGGTCAACTTAACCCTGATGACCTCATTTTAAATTAATTTCCTCTGTAAAAGCTCTGTCTCCAAATAAGGTTACAGTCTGAAGTGCTGAGGATTAGGAGTCTAACATATTTTTTTTGCAGGTTGTGGGGACACAGTTCATCCCATAAACATCACCCACAGCCAAGCAATTGGCGTAAAAGGGAGACTAGCATTTGGTTCCCTAATTAGGTGCCTGCTTTGTCAGTGGGCTTGCTGTCCTCCCTGTGCTGCCTCAGCAGAGAAGAGAAATGTGGAGGAGCCCCTCCACTGACCTCACTCCACCTCTACCTGCCTGGGCCCCAGCACCTCTGGGTTTTCAAGAGGAATGATAGTTGTCAGACTGATTCTGTGCATGCCCTCAAGCCCTAGTAGTTGGTATGCAGAAGAGAAGAGAGGAAACGATCTTGCTGGGACTGCCACAATGTGTGAAAAAGAGCTACATGCACCTGGGAAATGCAGCCTTTCATGACCGACTGGGGTGAGCTGGGAGATGCAGCTAAATCTCAGGGACTCCCAGTCTCCGAGGAAGCATGGGGTCTGCAAAGAGCACCTGTTACCCACAGGGACAACCAGAAGAGTGCTCCTTTACCAAGAAGAGCATGGCAACCTTGCCAAGGCTGTAAGGCAGAGATACCCCACCCCACCTTTCCTCCATGGTCCTCAGCACCCGGATGAGAGGGCAGGGGGCAGGGGGCAGGGGGATGGAGGGCTGGCATGAGAGCAACTGTGCCTAACCCTCCACTCTAAACTCCAGGGTCTGTCTCATCAAACCTTAATTTGGTGATGACATGGAAGTTTTTATAAACAGAATAGAATCTTCTAACTCAGAGTCCCTCTGAATACACAAAAGTGAGAAGTTATGGGCAGAGAAGGTGTGAAGGGGGCTGCTACCCAGCAGGAAACAGACATGTGATAGATCAAAACTGAGGAAAGTGACTGAAAAATAAAATCATGTCAGGCTTGCCTCTCACTGAGACTCCAAACAGTAGAATATGTGTGTGCGCACATAGCCACACTCAGGTATGTTCCATCAAGTTCCTGCTGTTTCACCTGGCATGGGGTCATGGACAGTTCCCCCGTCATTAGGTGTTCCTCGGAAATACAATGTTCGATGACTACGGTTTCTGTCGTTCAACTTATAAGCACACTATTAGATGTGTCATCTTACTCTTATTGGACATTCAGAATACATCTAATATTTTGGAATTACAAAGCATCTCATAACCATCTTTGTACACACGTGTATGTCTAACTTTTAATTCTAAAAGGAGATATGATTATACCTACTTTTTTTTCAGGTGGGATGATTAATGCTAATCACTTTCAGGGGTTAAGTGAACTGCCTTCATCACATGCTAAACCCAAGTCTTCTGAGAATGGATCATTGATTGTATTTTCAATATATGAAAATTGCCCTTTATGCCTAAAACACAGACTTGAAAATCTGTCTCCTTTTCTTACTCATTTCTCTATATATTAATATGTTGTGCTATTCTACATGACGAGCCATGTTTTACTTTAGAATGTAAGCATAATTATTTGTTTATATCTTTGCTAAATTTTACATCAGCCAGCTAATTTCATTAGCACTAGCATGGGAGAACAATAGAGAAATTAATGAATCGGAGATTTACACTTCTGTCTTCAAGACACATCAAAGTGAAATAGTTTGCTGTGAATACAACCACAGCTGTATGACAGCGCGTGGGTCCGAATCTAACCTGAGTGCCACTGCACAGCGGGAAAGCACAGCAAATGAGTGAGGAAGAATAACAGCTTCACTCTTAATGAAACATGGCTGGAGCACTGCGTCTGCCAGCTCCATGCCGCATGGAGCTGGACAAATGACTGCGTCTCTCTGTGCCTGGTCTGTAAACAATGGGTAATCATAGTACCTACCTGGGGGCTGATGAGAGGATTAAATGAGAAAGTTCCTATGCAGTTCTTAGGACCAGAACATTAGAAAGTGCTCAATGAATGTTAGCTACTAATATTACTAATCAGAAGCTCCAGGTTAACCTCGCTTTAGAGATAGATGTGTGGACTTTAACAGAGGTAATTAGAACCTGTACTCAGGGTTATTTGTTCTTTGATTTAGATACAAGACAGTAATCAGTTTTAATCTAATGCCAACTATTTTTAATACATAAATTATTATTTTAATATGCAAACTACAGCTACATTAATGTTTATGTATTATAATTATAAGAACTTATAATATATAAACAATAATTATAAGAGCTCTTATAATTATAATACATAAATACAACAGGAAAACAGTGATTTTTCAATATTTTAATAAGCATGCATCTTATATCCTGTAAGTTCTCCTAAGTCTTACACAGTATGATAAGTATCAATTGGGAAAATAATTTAATGGAATTAAATTGGTAAAAAGTAGTTAGGTTAACTTGAAATATTAAAAAAAAATTTATCTACAGCACACATACAAATAATTTATACTGGACCTCAGTAAGGATCATGTCATAATTTCACACAACCAAAAACTATGTAACATTCCAACAAATGGCTGTGAGATTCCAACAAATGGCTGTTCTCCACCATCTCACTTCAGGCTGAAGCCTCATCACCACAGCAAACACTTGCTAGTGTGGAATTTGAAGCTCTTCCCCCACATTTAGGAGGAGACTTATCTTGGCCTCCCAGGTAAACCAGGGTAGGAGGTCCACTTTTTGCAGGCATCTTCACCATGAATCACAGTAAATTTCACATTTTCCTTTAATCATATCACAGTGAAAATACCCAATGACCAGCAATGTGGAGGAGGAGGAGGTGCTGACCAAGGATAAGATTTAGAATTCAGTGCCGATGCAGGAATGGGAAAATCCCTTAGCTTCTGCCTGTACCCAGCCCATAGGAAAGGGCGAGAGGTGAGGGGAAGTGCTTGTGGCAGTGCCAGACCTCAGATGTAAGCCTTGTCAGTTTTGACAATGTTTGTTCCTATTGTAGGAACCGCCTGCACAGAAGCAGCTGTGGCTGGCAACTCTCTAGAAGAATGTAGCAAATCTAACACACAAGATTAATGCTCCTTTCTTGCATCATGGGACATTATAAATAGAGCTGCAGCTTTTTATATACCATCGAGTACTATGCTATCCAATAAAAGCAGACAAAGAAAACCCAGCAAAGCCTAATTTTACAGAGAGGGGGAAAAACTGATGCCACTGATCTATTTTGAACACATTCAAAATACTTTAAGCATTGTTCACATCCTCTGGGAACACAGAGCTGAGCCCATGATCCAATACACAAAATGTGTGTGTGTGTGTGTGTATTTGTGGCTAATGTAATATATATATAATAATAATAATAAATCTGTACTGAAAGTAACAAAGAGCTCTTGGATTTTACCTGTAGGGAAAAGAGTACATGTTATCACAGTGCAGGCTTTAAGGTGAAGGGTAAGTTTTGCCCTAAAGCCTTCATTTTCTAGAACAGAAGCTTTCACCCCAGCAGCAAACGGAGCCGGAGGCGCTCCTGCCTACCTGTGCTGGTGTTAGAGCTGGGGCTGGCCAGCAGCGGCCCTCCGCCCTGCGCTGGGGGCTGAGGCTGCCCATCGCTCAGCTGCTTGACACGTTTGCGGTGGGATTTGCCGTTGTAGTGGACCTGGGCCTGGGCTGCAGAGTTTAGCTGGATGTTGCACACCTCACAGAAGGAGAACAGAATTTTCTTTTTCTCTTTACTGAGCTGGTCCTCAGGCCTGTCGTGTTTTGTCCTCTTGTCTTCAAAGCCCCGCAGGAAAGTTGCCATATTCATAATTCCATCTTCAGGGTAGTTGTCAGGGCTTAAACAGTACTTCATACCTGAAAAAAAGGGTACAACTGCCTGTGAAAGAGGTGCCTTTTTATTTTCTCGTAGGATTACAATGAATTGTCATGGCATGCTTTGGGTGTTCAAATTTTTGGCATCTCTGGGCCCCACAGGAAGAAGAGTTAGTTGTCTTTGGCTATTCATTAAATACACAAACACTAATGCAAACTGATGAGCAAAAACAAAAGGTTTTAAGTAAATTTACGATGCCGGGTTGGGCCGCATCCACAGCCACCCAGGGCTACACATGGCCTGCAGGCTGCAGGTTGGACACCCCCCGGTAGGCCAAAAGTCTCCCAGCTATGCAGTGGTCACTCGTGGAAACAGTCATCAAGAGTAACTAACTGAGCAAATGTGGTCTTTAAACACGTATTCCCTCCACTAGGAGCACTTTCTACTCCATCTTTGCCCCTTGCCCCTTGCTTCTCAAGTCCTTTCTTCTCTTAACTCTTGTCCACCCGTGAGATCTTAGCTGGAGCACTGTTCTCTCCAGGCAACCAGTGTGAGCCTGGAGATGAGGCAGACCTCTGGCTACCTACTCGAACAGTGCTGTGTGATCTCCCTACATCGCATCTGTTACCAGTGCGTTTTACATGCATTTGAGCAGCTGTCTGGTTTACATTCTCCAACACCGTGGGAACTTTGTGAGGGCCATAACCTCATTTATGGATATCCCTTAGGCCTAAAACAGCACATTTTACATAACAGACATTCAATTACCTAGTAAAGAAAGGAATAAATGATGCTTTGAATCCAGAATTGTGAAAAAAATGTACTTGTCGGCACAAAGATGGGCACCTGCAAACAGATTCATGCTGTCGCCTGCAGAGAAGTAAGTAACAAAGACTGAAGCACAGTGTGTCTGCAACTTAGATTTGGTTGTGTTTCAAAAGCCCCTTTACAAGTCAGTCAGTGGGAATTTGAACATATTTTCTTACAGATGTAGTGAAACAAATTGTATTTAGGTTTCCAGATTAGCCCAGAAACATCAATTTAACCTTTGATGAGGTTGAAATACAGAACATATGACATACAAAATAACAGAAATACAATATATGGAAAACTAGTATTTGAAATATAGAAAAAGAATAAAACAGACTAAGATATAATTTTATTTATTTTTAAGTAGTGAGCTTTTCCATTTATTCAGATAAAGGTAGAGTGATAGATCATAATTTAAGTGAAGATTTTAAGTGAGACTGTTCAGTCCCTTGAGAACCTCAGCTGATGAAGGCATCCTGGGCTTTATCTTGGTCGGTTCTACATTAACGTATGTCATGTCCTCACTTTAGTATCGCCAGTCTTACCAGCGTTTTCATACTTATCTGTGTAATTATTGCAATGTTTTTGGTTTTCAACCAAAACAAAGAAAAGGACACTGCCATAGAAGAAAGAGGAGTACACAAGTCAGGGAAGAACTGGCAAAAACTAAGAAAAAATGGTGTATCATGAGAAAGAACTGGTGAGACAGGCAGTAGCTTGACAGGCGTAAGGAAAGACTCTGATAAACAAAGGATCATGGCTTGTGAGGGATTTCTGCCTTCGGGAAAACTCGGGAAGATGAGAAGTATTGGCTCGGGCACTTCTGTTGATCCGAGTCGGCACCGAAGTCTATAGAAGGAAGGAGCTGGTAGAGATTAGTTCATATTTGGACTGTTTACCTGTCAAATGTGTAAATTCAGAAAATGAATTATAGCACAGGGCATGATCGTGAAGATTTAATTCCGTGTATACAGTATACCGTAAAGAGCTCCCGCACTCCATATTGCAAAGTTCCCGCTGCATTATACCACAGAACAAGTCACAACTGTCAGAGAATCGTAAGAAAATCACTCATTTTGACATGTAATACCTATTTGTCCCATAAGTTATTTACCCTGATGCCACCATTTTAAGGAACTCTATTTCACAAAATTTTCCAAAAGAATCTATGCCTTTTACCTCTGCACACAGTTTTCTTCTTAAAAAAATCTATTCAAACTATACATAAATCAGTTTTAAGCAATTCCTGTAGCTGAGTTATAAATGAAATGTTATTTGAACTGCACATACATCAGTATTTTTGCTTTCATTCCCTGAATCCATATTTTTATGGGAGGGCCACAAAAACATTTTTTTCATAAAACTTTAGAAAATATCAGTGCCCTATAAAAGTTATGTTCAAACATATTACTTTGTGTCCTCTGTTAAAATATTAAAATCTATCTTAAGAACTCACTGAACTTACTGATAAATGAAAATTTTTAAAACAGCTCCTCATTAACATATCATGCCCTGCCTAGAAAACGAAACCATGGTAAAACATAAGGAAAACCATAACTTTTAACCTCGCAAGGGTAGGTCAGACACCTCGCCCTGCATCACTGAAGTCTAAGTGTCACATTTCACCTCCAGCAGTTGAGGACTGAGGACACTCTGGTCTCAAACTGAACCCCTGGACGGGGTGCTGGTCGACACATGGTAGTTCACAGAAACGGGACACACATCATGATGTTCCTTTTCAAATTTGAATTATTAAAAAAATGACTTCTTTATATTATCTTATAAAACATAAATCCTGCTTACCTGTGCTTTTCTGATTGATAGTTGTCTAGAAATAAATCATGCTTTAGATTTATTTAAATATACATTATTTTAAGTAGGTAGAAACAATTCTTTAATAGGAAATGAATGGCTATTCTAGAACTGTCCTGTAAAAACCTCTTTAAGCCCTGGCTGGTGTATGTAGCTCAGTGGATTGAGTGCGGGCCTGCGAACCAAAGGGTCACCAGTTTGATTCCCAGTCAGGGCACATGCCTGGGCTGCGGGCCAGGTCCCCAGTAGGTGATGTGCAAGAGGCAACCACACATTAATGTTTCTCTCCCTCTCTTACTTCTTCCCTTCCCCTCTCTCTAAAATTAAATAAAATCTTGAAAAACAACAACAAAAAAAACCTCTTTAGTATACCAGCACCCTTCATAATCTTTACCCCTATTTTACTTCCTCCCAGAGTTACTCTCCAAGATGATCCCACAAGCCTCCAACACCACAGTCAGGGGGCGCTGTAGGGAGGAAGCAATGCCTGCGGGTGAGGGGAGTCCACCAAGTCCCAATTTATTAATCCTAGTTATAAAAACACACAGAGAAGATCCAGGAATCTGGCACTGATTCTTGCCCACTTAGTTATGTTGCCAATGTGTGGTTCTGACTCATAAACTCCTACTTTAAAGGAAGGTAAAAAAAATTGAGTTCTTGGGTATCAGGCTAAAAACAATATCCTTTCCCTCAAATACAGTTTGGTATGCTTCATTACCTATTTTCTAACAGAATCCAGGCATACGAAGCTATATTTGCTTCAATTAAATGCTGAGTATATATACACACTATCCTTTATCCTATGGCGGCTAAAGAAATGAATACAATAAAGAACTTTAAAAATAAAGAGCTTAAAATAAACAAGAAGAAGCAACCACTGTTGTTCCTCATTTGGAAGAGTGACTATGGAGAATTCTTTGTGTAACAGTCCCCAAAGTACCCTGAGCATACTTCTACAGCATTTTAGTTTTATTATATTGGACTGACATTTATTGCTTGGTATTTGATTTTAGTAGGAGTTGACTTTGTCTGATTTTACTGACACCCTGCTGAGTTCCAGTGAAATAGTTTGTTGCAGGGTGATTAGCCCTAAGGTGAATCCCAGGAGATTTTGACACTAATTGATGAATAAGAGAAACTGATATTTTAATGCTTTTAGCAAACTGTTTGTTTCCCCTGAGGAAAATATTTGAATTCAGTTTGAGGGGCACACTGTTCTTTTGTTTTGGGGAGAACATCTTAGAGGATTGTTCAATTAAGTGGAAATGTGAAGGTTTCCTGGAAATAATATGGTTCCAAGGAGCCTAATCTGCTTTTCATAATCCTATAAAAGGTTGTTTTCACTGCAGCACAGTGGCATCTCTGCAAATTATCTTTTCTTTCACAATTGCTTTTGTCCTGTAAGTTGATTTAAATTGTATTGTCCCTAAAGTTTTTGTTAGATACTGGGAGGTGAGTATGTTTTCTTGTTCAAACATTTAACCATAGCAGATAGGTGGAAACTGGAAGCCTATAAGGACATGAATACATCTTACCTTAGAAAGAAGGACAGCCTGAGATGCTGAAGCTAAGTTGGACCATACTGTACAGCCAGCCTCTTATTTGGGACCATTTCAAATTAATATACTCAACTTTGGGGAAAGTACTGAGGTTGTTCTAGATTATCTTAGGACCTAAAGGTAAAGACTCTATGTCTGTTGATGATTGCAGGAATACCGCAAAGGAAAAGATTTTTCCACTGTCCATCTAAAAAGATTCATAGGGGCAGAAAATAGACCCTTAGAGGGATGAGCCTGTGACTGACTGTCACTGGGACTGGGGGGCAGGCGACTTGTGATCCAGATGTGAGAGACATGTTCTCAGCATTCCCTTTGAGGGAAAGTAGATGGATCCCTGAAACACAGAGACCAGCCTGGGCAGAGGAAACTGCATAATGGAAAATGCCCATGGAGGGCTTTGGTCTCTTAACTCGGAGAACCGCCATATCTCATAACAATGATTGAGTTGTCCACTTGTACTTTCTTTTTCTTCTCTCTTTAAATCCTGAAGCCATGAGTAAGGTCCTGCAAACGTCACAGCCGAGCTCCCTATTACTGTGAGGAATCATGTGTTAGTCTGGAAAGGCACCCAGGGTTAAGGCCACACATGGGAAGCAGCAGCAAGAGGCTGAAGATGTCACTCAAAGACAAAAGAATGATGCAGTGGCCCAGAACCAGGCAGCTGGTTAGAATGTCGACTAATAACTGACTTGGAGTACCTCAGGCATTCATAAAAGTGTGCAAGAGGGCAAGCTGACAAAATGATGAAATTCTTGCATCAAGTAGGGAAGAAGTTTGAATTATTTTGAATTAGGTAATATACCAGTAACAGGTAAATAGCCTGGGGCATTCGAGTTACACAACTGTAAATAAAACAAGGTTATTTTATTCTCATTCATTGTTATAGATCCAAAAGTAGAGCGATGTCCAGCATGTACAAGTGTTCCAAGAACCTTTGGCAAAGTAAAATAATAGCTACAATGAATTCAGCTGAAGTTCTTTCCCTTTTTTATATTTCCCTATTGTATCTATATGAGAGGATGGATATTAGCTGAACCTGTTGTAATAATTATTTCATAATTATGTAAATCAAACTATCATGTTGTATGCCTTAAACTATACAGTGATGTAAGTTAATTATTTCTCAATAAAACTGAAAGAAGAATTCCCCGACCCAGAAGTTGTACTCCCAGGCACTCATCTATGTAAACTCTTCAACAACTGTACCAGGAGAGACAGATAAGAATGTTCACATTTACCCCCCACTGGAAACAATCCATATATTTATCACAAGCAGAGCAGATAAACAATCTATACACCAGAGGGCAGAATAAATTAATAAAACATTAGCACACACAAACACACCAAGTAAAAAGACCAGCTTTATTACCTCAAAATTATTACCTCAAGGAGATAAATAATATTTAAACACAAAATATGATACAATTTCTATTTCTATATCTTAAAAGTCATTTTTTAATGATCGTTTAGCCTTTGGCCTTAGACAAATATTGATTTTAACACTGAGGTCTTGGTGTCCCACTAAAACGTGTACATGGTACACTGGTGGCTATACGAAAGAACAATGTTCATCGACTGGACTATGCAGTCGAAAGCTGGATTCCACTCACCCTCTGCTCCAGCTGGCCCAGCGGTGTGGCAGGGGACCACAGAACAAGGGCAGGGCAACTTGAAATCACACCCGAGCAGGAGGACCTGGGCCAGGGCAGCTGCGTTCCTCCACAGCAACCTTAAATGCCTTCCTCTGCGGACAGACCCAAGAGCCACTCCCGCAGGAGGGCAGCTGAGTCTGTGTGTGAAGCAAGAACAAGCTCTCCCAGTTCCCTGAGGTAACTGCCAAGCACCTTCTGTTTGGCGGAAGGGAACTTGAGTAATTCGATAGATTGCTCCACACACATGAGATCCATACACCGAGGAAGTACTGTTCTCAGTTCATTGAAATCTCAGTTCATTGAAATTTCAGGTCATCTTAAAAACTTTACAAACAAGGATGGTGTTTACTGGCTTATGCTATGTGGGAAAGTATAGTTAAATGAAAGAGACCATGTTACACAGTCTAATTTCCAGTCACACTCTCGACATATGCCATCTAAACACATTTTTACATTGAATTTTACTTGTTATAAAAGTCATGTATTCTAGAGATCTTAGAAAATACACAGAGCAGAAAAGAATTAGGGGGGAATCTTCTATGTTCTACCATTCAAAGTCAACCACATTTTGTTGTTTATTTCTAGTCTTTTTAAATGCATACACTATTTTCACAGAATTCTGGTTTGACAACACAGATTTGCTAAAAGTTCAAATATATAAATATATTAGAGCTGAGTTTTTTAAATTGATTACATTCTCTTGCAATTAGATTGACAGGAAGTCAATATTTTACCCATTTGACAAGGATCAACTGGACCTATAATAGGGTCCTGCAGAAAAGAAACATCTTGAACAGGGCTGCCCTGGTCAAGGCAGTCTGCGGGGCCACGTTTGAACTAAGAGCTAAAGGATGAGTAGGAATAAAGAAAAGAACATTCCAGGAAAAGTAGATGAATGTGCAAAGGTCCAGAAACTCACTCCCTCTGGAGCAGAGAAAGCAAGAGAAACAAGATGTGAACGAACGCAGCGGAGACACCAAGAGGGGGTCAAAACACAAGGGCCTTCGCAGGCCGAGCTGAAAGTGTTGGTCTCGGGGAGGCCAGGAAATGTTTTCAACTGGACAACTGATGTGCTCGGACTTGATTTCTCAAAAAAACATCATTTGGCCTTTGGAGTGGATGAAACATGTGGTACATGGTAGAGAGATTGCCACGTGACAAGAGACCAATTCCAAGGAAGAGGAAATGGTGGATGGTCCTGGAGAGCGGTGGCCACAGCAGAAGAAAAAAGTGGAGAGATTCGAAAAACTGGAGTAGAAAAACCAACAGACTTGGTGATGGATTAAATAGGACTGGGGGCAGAGGGAGAGAAGATTGGTGTCAAAGACGATTTTAAATGTACCTGGGACAGTTCTTACATAAAATACCGATGCCAGGGCCCCCTCCTTAGAGATTCTGGTATGACTGGTCTGGCACGGGGCCCGGCCTGTGAGTGGAAGCCTCCAGGTTTCCGATGGGCAGCCAGGGCTGAGAACAACTGCTCTGAAGACCACAGCTATTTGAAAGTGACTCCTGTCCCGGTCTGGGGGCTGGCTGTGCAGTGGTCAATACATTTCACCCTGACACCAGCCAGGTCTGGAGAGGGGATTTGATGCCTCCAGCACTCTGGGGGTCCCGTTAGACTGCAATCCCCAGAATACTGCACAGCAATCGCAGAATACAGCCTGCCCAAGAACCTTCCCCTCAGGTCTTGAGTGACTTTTCTCTCATCTTCAAGACACAGATGCCTTGGAGGACTGGCAGGATGGAGCGATCTGAAGCACACCACATTTAGGAAGGTAGAGCCCCGTATTCAATCCTCGGCAGCTAGGGGGCTCTCAGTTTCTACTACGTAGAATTTCCTCCTCCTGTACCTTGGCTCCATCCTGCTTCCTCTGAGCAGTTTTCACTTGATTCCCAACACCCCCCTGAAATAAATGGGGTGTGCTGTGACCTCCTTTAGGCCTCCTCCTTGACTGTGGGCAACTTCTCTACTAATTCACTTTAATGCCAGCTAAGAGAGGTTTTTATTCTAAACATCACAATAGGGTATTCTTCCTGACCCTTCCCAGGAACTTTGTTGATAATACTGTTTGGAAAACAAGAATAATTTTTCAATAAGTGACATTTAGAAATATTTTTGACATTTTAATGTAGGATAACATCCTCAAAGAAAAGTGTTTTCTCCGGCAATGTGTTGACATGAATTTGTGGTAAAAATAACAAACACATAGATGGACTATGTGATTCCTAAGTCAAATCAGGGAACTCTTGCTTAGGACAAATGCTGAGCGCAGGAAGACAGATGGACAGGATGCCCACTCAAAAGATGCAAGATAGGACTATCCCAGCATATGGGCATCCTATGCTTACAACATACTGGTTTATGACAGGAGGCCTTTAATGATGCACCAAACCAAGAAAGCGCTGTTTGAATGTACTTTCTTTTCTTTCTTTTAAGGAATTTTTTTTAAACATTTTATTTATTTATTTATCTTTTGAGGGGAAGGGAGGGAGAGAGGGAGAGAGGGAGAGAAATATCAATGTGTGGTTGCCTTTCGTGTGCCCCCTGCCGGGAACTGGCCTGCAACCCAAGCATGTGCCCTGACTGGGAATCGAACCTCGATCCTTTGGTTCACAGGCCCGTGCTCAATCCACTGAGCTACACCAGCCAGGGCTGAATGTACTTTCTTCACAATTTTACATGAAGGAGCAACCCTTGAAATCTTGAGTTCTCTAAAGCGCTAATAACTAGATTGTACTGTTGTTTTCATATCTTCTAGAATATACAATATACCTAAAATATATATCTCTTGACAACCCTGGGGAGGGTTGGGAGTATGAAGGGATCGAAAGAAAAGAGGGGCAGGGGAGAGAGAACTCATGGACACAGACAATAATGTGGTGACTGCAGAAGGGAGGGGGTGGGTGGAGGTGGAAGAGGGTATGGGGGGGTAAATGGTGATAAAAAATTAAAAATTAAAAGTATATATATCATTGAAAATTTAAAAGATATATCTTCTTTTGGGAAAACAAAAGTGATACGAAAATGTTTAACCTAGTAATGTTTGAGTATTTTATTTATTTTAAATTACTTTGTATTTTCTTTTTACAAAACTAATGGTTCATTTTCACCAATTAATCTGTAGATTCAATGCAGTCTTAACCAAAATACCAGCAGGATTATGTTTTGAAACTGAGGCACAATGAAGAACAGAGAGCTGTCAGAGGGGAGGGGGTTTAGGTGGCTGGGTGAAAAAGGTGAAAAGATTAAGCAAAAATAAACAAATAAACCAACCAACCTCATAGACACAGACAACAGTATGGGGATTACCAGAGGAAAAGGGGGGCTGGTAGGGGAAGAAGATGGGGTTAAAGGGACAAATGGTGATGGGAGGACATTTGACTTGGGGTGGTGAATGCACAATACAGTGTACAGATGATGCAATATGGAATTATCCACCTGAAACCTATATAATTTTATTAATAAATGCCACCCCAATAAATTCAATTAAAACTGTATATGGAAGTTCAAAGAGCCAAGAATAGCCAAGGCCGTTCTGAATACCAACAGAGCTGGAGGACTTATACTAGCAGATACCACAGCCCATTAAGAGGCTCTGGCAACTAAAGCAGTATAGTTTTGACCCAAGAAAAAACAAACTGGAACAAAAGGGAGAGCCCGCCCCCCGCCATACACACACAGTGTGTATATATATTTTTTCCATATATGTGTATATATATTTACTGTCACCTGACTTATGATAAAGATCATAGCATAGCAGTGAAAGGATACTCATTTTTTTCTTGTTTTTCCTTTTTTAAGGTTTTTTAAAAATGTATATATTGTTATTTGGTTACAGTTGTCCCACCTTTTTCCCCATTGCTCTCCCCTACCCTGTCCCCCGCCTGACTCCTACAGTCATTCCCCCACATCGTCTGTGCCTTTGAGTCCTCTATTCCTGTTCCTTTGCTTCCCCTTCCCCTTTCTTTCCCCATTACCCTCCTCACCCCTCCCTTCTGGTCACTGTCAGTTTGTTCTTTATTTCCAAGTCTCTGGTTCTATTTTGCTCATTTTTTTGTTTTGCTGAGTAGGTTCCACTTAAAGGTGAGATCATATGATATTTGTCTTTCACTGCCTGGCTTATTTCACTTAGAATAAGGCTCTCCAGTTCCATCCATGCTGTCGCAAAGGTAGGGGTTTCTTCTTTCCCTCTGTTGCATAGTATCCCATTGTGTAAATGTACCACAGTTTTTTCTGATGGGCTCATTTACTGATGGGAACTTACAGTATTTCCAGCACTTGGCTATTGTAAATAGTGCTGCTATAAACATTGGAATGCATGGGTTTTTTTGAATTGGTGTTTCAGGATTCTTAGGGTATGGTGCCAGCAGTGGGATCACTTGATAGAAAGGCAGTTCCATTTTTAGTTTTTGAGGAAATTCCATACTGTTTTCCACAGTGGCTGCAACAGGCTGCATTCCCACCAACAGTGCACAAGGGTTCCCTTTTCTCCACATCCTCTCCAACACTTGTTTGTTGATTTATTAATGATGGCCATTGTGACAGGTGTGAGGTGGTATCTCATTGTGGTTTTAATTTGCATCCCTCTAATGGCTAGTGATGTTGAGTATTTTTTCATGTGTCTATGGGCCATCTGTATGTCCCTCCTTGGAGAAGTGTCTGTTCAGGTCCTCTGTCCATTTTTTATTGGATTGTTTGTCTTCCTGGTATGGGGTCATGTGAGTTCTTTATATATTTTGGAGATCAAACCCTTGTCCGAAGTATCATTGGCAAATAGTTTTCTCATACGGTTGGTTCCCTTTCCATTTTGTTGATGTTTTCTTTAGCCGTGCAGAAGCTTTTTAGTTTGATATAGTCCCATTTGTTTATTCTTTCTTTTATATCCCTAGTCATGCAGGATGTATTGGTGAAAATATTGTGCATGGGATATCTGAAATTTTTCTGCCTATGTTTTCCTCTTGGACTTTCATGATGTCATGACTTATATTTAAGTCTTTTATCCATCTTGAGTTTATTTGGGTGTAGGTGTAAGTTGGTGGTCTGCTTCATTTTTTTGCATGTACTTGTCCAGAACTCCCAACACATTTATTGAATAGGCTATTTTTACTAATTTTATGTTTCTGCTCCCTTTATCAAATATTAACTGACCATATGGAGATGGGTTTATTTCTAGGATACTCATTTCTATAAATGGAATGGGTTGGCTGAATATACATATTGGGAAAAAAGTACCTGGATCTCTACACTTCACACTCTATAACAATTCTAGAAGGACTGCAAATCTAAATGGTTCAAAGAAAGTAGTAAACCCTTTAAAAAAAGATAAAAAACCATTTTAATGACTTTGAAATAGTCATAGACATAAAAAGTATTAATCATAACAGGAAAAATTATAAAATGAAGTATGTTAAATGTTTCTTCATCAAAAGACATCACTGAGAGATTTTAAAAAATTAACTCACAGAGCTGGAAGATATATTCACAATGTATAGAGGCAACCAATGCCCTGCATCTAGAATATATATATGAAAACTATGCAAATCAGTAAGATAACCAATTAAAAGTGAGCAAAAGCCTTGAATTCACACAAAACAATATCCAAATGACAAAAATAAACCCCCCAAAAAACAACACGTGGAAAGGCATTCAACCTCATTACTCATTAGAGGAATGCAAACTAACATCAAAATGTAATACCACTACCCCACTAAAATGGTTAAAATGAAAATGACAGAAAATACAGAGGGCTTGATGGGGACGCGGAACACCAAAACTCCAAACATGGCTGGTGAAGTATAAATTAGCACATCCACCCCAGAAAGCTGCAGTGTGTACTAAAGCTGGGCGTGTGCATAGTCTAAGACCCAGCAATCCTACTCTCATTTATCCAACAGAAATACTATGTAGTTATGTTCACTAAATGCACAACATTCACCAGAACTTTCATAGAAGCACTAGTCATAATAGACCCCAACTGAAAAGTGTCCAAATATCCATCAACAGTAAGATGAGTAAATACATTGTAACAGATAGTATTAATTTCCACAAGAGAATACATACAGCAGTAAAAAGGAATGATTTACAACTACATGCAACAATATGGATGAATCTCAGTGATATTAAGCAGAAGAAGCCAGACCGAAAATTACTAATAGTATGATTTCATCTACTTATACGAACTACAAAACCATATAAAATCAATGCACGCCGTTAGAAGGCAGGCTAGTCCTCACCTTGGAGGTGGTGGTGGGGGTGAGGTGTGGGCAATGACTTACAGTGAGCACAAAGCAAGCCGACACTGTGCTGTGTCCGAGGCTGGGTCCCAGTTACACAGGGTGGTTGGTTTGCAGGAATTCATCGAGCTGTAAATTTATAAGAGGTATACTTTTCTAGATGTATATTATACTTTAATAAATGTTAAAAACTAATGTGTTCAACAGAGAAAATTTGAGAAATATCATAGAATAAAAATGATGCCCACTCAAACCCACTACAGAAGAGATATTCTTTTAATTGAGTATATTTTTCTAGGTTTTTGAAAATATGAGTATACATTTATAAAAATCTGATTACTGTACCTACAATTGTATATTGCTTTTTTGGTTTACATATCATAAACACCTTTCCACGTATTAACTATTTATCTTAAACACCAGTCCTAATGACAGAAAAATATTCCCTCTACAGAGATCATTTAACCGAATCAGAGTCTCATTGCTGGGATGTGATGCTCTGAGGAAGACCAGGGAAGCTAAAGCCAGGGTAGCTGTTTGCCCTAAACATTTCCCAATTAAACAGAATCAAGGACCACCTAAAACCATTTCATTTCCTCTGGAAGCTGGGGTGGGTGGTGGTATGACAGTCTTTTTCCCCATATTTTGATTATTTTAAATGTAACTGGAAAAGATTATATTTTGGGATCTGTATCTTTGTGCATATCCACGATTATTCTCTTAGGATATATTCTGGGAAGTATGTAGATTTCCTAGGTTCACCTTTACTACATACTAACAATTTGACTTGCAGATAAGCTGTACCAGTTACATGTCTATCAGCAGTGTGAGAGAATGTTCAGTTCCCTGCACCCTCAGCAACACTGAGAAAGCTGTGGAAAGAACTCAGTCAATCAGACAAGCACAGCATGTTTTCAAATGCACTTAGGTGATCACTAACATGATTGGGCAGCTTTTCATCTGTGCATTGACTATGTATTATAGCTTTTATTTGTGAATTTCTATTCATGGCCTTTGTTCTCCTTTTCTTTTTCAATTGGAGCTTGTTTCTCTTATCGAGTTTGAGTATTTTTTTGTGTATTAAACACATTAACTCTGCCTCATATATTGTGAATATTTTTCCATTTAATTCACCTTTCATTTTGCTCATGAAAATTTTCAGATGTACTTAACTTTCTCATTCTTTCTCAATGTCATCAAGTCCATCCACCTTTTCATTTATGACTGCTATCTTTAGCTTAGAAAAATCCTTCCCTGCCCTATGTTATAGAAAGTAACTGCCCCTCCCCACCTTATCCACAGGAGATATAGTCTAGAACCTCCAGCGGAGGCCTGAAACCACTGGGAGGTACTGAACCCTACACACACGGGTTTTTTCCTATATATCATACTTATGACAAAGTTCAATTGATAAATTAGGCACAGTAAGAGATTAGCAACAATTAATAAGAAGTAGAACGATTACACTATAATAATAGTTACGTGAATGGCTTTGCTGCCATTATTAAGCAAGACTTATGACTCGAACCCAAGCACTGCGACACCAAGACAATGGATCCGAGAACAGAAGCTGCGAAGTGATGAAAGGGTGGGTGGCATACTCAGCACGGGGACACACTGGGCGAAGGGGTAATCTATTTCCAGGGAAGGACAGAGCAGGCTGGTTGGGGACTTCATTACACTACTCAGAACAGCCCACAGTTTGAAACTTACAAATTGTTTATTAAGTTTTCCACTTAAGATTTTCATGGGTAACTGAGACTGCCAAAGGCAAACCACGAATAAAGGGGGACTTCCATAATTTCGCAATTGCCATTATGGTTTTGAGCAGAATGCACAGATTAAGAAGAAGAAAGAAGCCTAAAAACCAACATGATCTCTGTTAATGTAGTTAAGGGTATTTGGGACAATGTGTAAATGGCTGTGGCCTCTCGCAAGTGGTTGCGCTGAAAGGCAAGAACTGGCGTAAGGTAAAGCAGGAAAGGTTCCTGTTAGACACTCATAGAATATTCCACCCTGGAGACTGTGGTGATGAACTCTTCTCCTCTTCAACTTGCTGAAAGGCACTGGGGTACATGTGGGAGACCATTCCACTGTCACCTGATCACAAGCAGGGACAGGGCCTCCCTTCTCGTGCTCTGACTCTACAGGAGCAGAACACACGTCCAAGAGATGATCCTACATCCAGCTTTTCCGGTCGATGTTTCTCTTTATTTCATCTACAAAATTTGGATACTGGAGGTTTGTGGGACCAAGTGTCAGCATCATTTTATCATGTTCTTTCAAAAGTCTAAGAAGTTGTATTACTTGTGCAGCGGATGCAAAGTTTTAACATCCGTGGATATTCAAAAATAGAATATAAGTTTTCCTATAAGGATTCCAGTCCTGATGATTACTTTTTCATATCTTAGAGTATAACTTCAGACAACAATGTAATTTTTATTCTCTTACAACATTTTAAAACTTGGTCTGGAATCATTGAAAATGCAATGCTCTGTGTGCACACACAAACATGCAGAGGTAACAGCTAATCTGGAAACATCAGTTAATTCAAAGACAGTACCTTCTATACGTAATTTTGTCTGGTCCTTGGCGTGTTCTTATCCTCCCCTTGTAGTTACCCTATTACAAGTTGCTGCCACTAATAAGGATCAAGGGCAGATTTAGACAAAGGTTTGTATTCTATTGAGTCAAAGCACACAGCAAGTGTAATGTACTTCAGAGCACATGAGAAGAAAATAGCAATTCCCAAGGCTCTTGTAAGAATTTAGAGCACCAGGTCAAGACTGAAAGCTGACAGCCCCTGTGGCTGTGATATGGCTGCCCAGAAATGAACCCACAGCCCTGTTGGAGAAATTAATCCCAAAGGTACTACAGGCAGAAGATGGCCAATTACTGAGAGGAAGATCAGGCATACAAAAGATGATAAGAACAGACCATGAACACCCAAATAGCAGAGCAATGTAGAGTGTCAAAAGTTTTAGAGTGTCAAAATCAAAAGCTGCTTAGAAGAGAAAAGGAGAAAATGCCTTGTTGGAAATCAGTGTCCTGATGCTCTGGGGGCAAGACCAAGCCTCCAGGCTTCAAATGAAAGAGGAACCTCCAGGTTCATCATGTCATCACCCACAGCTCGTTGGAAGTGATGTGAAATAGAGAAGGCAGGGAAAGGTGACTGAGGAAAGGACCGTGCAGAATAAGAGTCTAATGACAAGAAAGTTGATTGTGCTTGAACTTGTTTTTTGCTTTAATGTTTAATTTATTGCCATTTCCGACTACTTGTTCTTTCCAGATTGATGTTCTTTTACATGGTCTTTTGTCCTTTTAAAATTGATCTTTAAAAGTGTTTCTTGGCTAAATATCTCCACTGCTTGTGACATTCCATTTGACGACATTTAAAGTCTTTGTGTTCTCACTTTCCTACTGAAAGAAATGACTGACTTTAACTTAATTCCATTATAAAAAAAAATTGAGGAAACAGGGAAAGCCAAATTTATTTGTTGCTCTTATTAATTGCTAAATTTGGCCTGGCTGGTATGGCTCAGTGGATTGAGCACCAGACTGCAAACCAAAGGGTCTCTGGTTCAATTCCCAATCAGGGCACATGCCTGGGTTGAGGAGCAGGTCAGGCCTCAGTAGGGGGTGAGTGAGAGGCAACCACACATTGATGTTTCTCTCCCTTTCTCCTTCCCGTCCCCTCTCTCTAAAAAATAAATAAATAAAATATTTTTTAAAAAGAGTAATTGCTAAATTTACTCTATAAATAATGTTCATGAAGAACAACCTCCCAACTATTTTTAGACAGATCCTTAATTTCAAAGTTATGGAGTTGTTAAAAACCACTAAATTACACTCAGAAAAGAGTTAGGAAAAACGACAGCTTGTATACAATTTGTTCAGGCAGTCAAATAAATCTTTATCACTGGTGACTACAATAGGTTGTGGACTAATTTCATATTTTCAAATACAGAACTGAGTATGGGTATTTTTGATTCATAGGTAGCTGGCAATCAACCACCCATGTACCCGGGACTATGGAGAAAATGGCAGGCAAGGTGGGGCAATGCCTGGGGAGACTGCCTGGATTTCTAGTTTGAACACTTGAAACATTATGTTCACATCAATAAGAAAAAATCATGTAGTGTTATACCACCAAGAAAAATTAATAAAGGACCTGAAGGGTTCTGAAAAGCAGTACCCTACAATTTCCACAAAAGTCTGTCTGTTTAAAGATGCATTGAAGCCTCTCTCTCCTCTCTCTACGATGACCTAGATGAGGAATGTAAAATATACTAAAATGGTAACACAAGCATAGTATGTTGGAATATTTTTAAAAGAACCCATGCTAAACACATAAAAATGTTTGCCTATTTGAAGATGGCAGAGCGAGATATAGAAATAAAATAAATTAATACCAAAAAAGGTGCCTCCCTCAAAGAAGCGATGAGTGAAAGCATGCTCTGACTTCAAGTGTGATTAACTTAATTCTCTACATCTGAGGTTAGAAAATATATAATTTTTTTGTTCTGAAACCACAACGTGATGATGAATAATGTAGTATTATGTTCCATGGCAACAGGTTCATATAAGTATGATTCTCAAGTAGCTCTAAAAGGAGAATTCAAGAGCATAGTCTGGGTATGATCAGAGAAAGAAAGTCCCCTGATGCTAACTATGGGTCTAAGTGACTTCATTCTTACATTCACTGGACAAAACTGAAAAAGCAGCAAGATTTATGTTTGAAGAGTTTCCCTCTTTGGTATTATTATAGATTGCTTTTCTTGGGACTCCTATGCTTTATTCCTCACCCCCACTCAAGCCTACCCTTGAATTAATTCACATTAAGCTGTTATTGACTGATAAAGACCTCTTTGTCAGAAGGAAAGAAATCTCTAATGCAGCCATGTTTAATACAGATGCAAATCAAAATACCCAGGGAGCTTTAACCAACATCCATATGACCAAGCTTGACCTCTGTAGACACCGATTCAGTAAATTTGGAATTTGTGTAACTGGTTAGAATGGGAAGAAAGACGTAATGTACTTCTGGGAATGCTAAGAATCATAGGTGTTCAGCTGGTCGTGAGCACTTATCCAAGTCTGTATCTCCACTTCCCAACCCACCACACCAGATGTGGAGACTTCTGAGCCACTTGCCCATCAGGAACAGGAGACCATTACCATTTCCTACTGTACCAGTCACCTGCTTCTCCACCTGACACATGTTCCCAGCATCATGAGAAAGAAAGTGACAGCTCTGTCAGCCATCTGAGAGCTCAGTTATCTTGAGAAATCATGAACCTGAATGGGCATCAAATTCCTATTTTGTAGAGAGAGAAGAATGAACTAGATGACCTCTAAAATTCCTCTGTGTTCTAAAATTCCAAAAGTGTATTAATCAGCCTCACTTTCCTGTTGTGTTTTCTTTTTCTTATGGGGAAAATCATAGCGACTATTTGCGGGCAATATTATTGCCTTGGGACAATGATCTGCTCCGATCTTTCTGACTCACAACTCACCCTTCGTGGCAAACCCAAGGGCTGCTGCTGGCTCTGGGCCTGTGCAGAGAACATTCCCTCACATCTCACTTGGTGATTGAGTGGGAGGCAGCAGGCAATATTTCAAAATGCAAACTGACATTTAATTATACAAAATCTCCTTCCCTAATCACTTCTCTTGCCAGGCTGATTCTTATCTACTTGAACATTTTTCCCTTTTGTTGACTCCTAGTTTTCCAGTCTTTATTGAGAACCATCAAAAATGAGCCTGAAACACTAGATTTGCAGTTTTGCTTCTTCTTGTATCTAATACAATCTTTAGGTGATATTGTCATTTGCAAAATGATGTTTCTTCCTGAGACATACCTGCATACCTAACATCCATACTGTCATTCCCAAAGGGTGGATATTTATTTCCTAGTATCTGTATCAGAAAACAGAGTATTCATACAAATGTCACTTAAAAGTTTAAGTGGAGATTCTGGTGAAATGTGGATAGAAATGAACTGTTCTGTTTTTAGATAATTCACACTAAAATGATTCAGCATGGAGATAAGACAGGGCGAGGACCACAGTGAGGTGACTAAGGCACTTGCCCCATTAGTCAAGATAATCTCAAAAATCAAGATAAGCAATATGTTAATGCAACAGTTTAGTGACAATGCCATGGAAAGCCATATTGTAACCTGAAAAATCTTTTTTTTATTACTAATTGTATCTCTATGCAAAATTTTGATTTTTTTCATGATTTTGATTTTTTTTGAAATATAGACAACAGTAGTATTATATTGCTTACAAATTTTGGGCATCCCCTATACACCTTAAAGTTTGCCTTCTTCACTTCACCTTAGGTCTAGCTCTTGAGTAATTTGCCTTCTGCTTTAAGCCACACATGAACATTACTGCATCTTGTACTTAATAAAGAGAAACACTTACAACAACTCTAATGATTCCTATTATAGTTATGATTGGTGTGTGCCTTTTCCAAGTGATTGATACCATTTCAATAATTTATTCCAAGCAGTGACTGAAGTAGAAACTTTTCCTTTTACATAAGAGAAATATGAAACTCTGAAAAGTAAAAATAACCTGATGAGAGATATGCCTTACGCATATTCTATTATTTAAAAAGATGGGGTGGGGGAGAAAAAAGGAGAGCGAAAGATACAAAAGAAGAGAGGAGAATGAATACAGAGCCCAGAGATTTTTTAACTCAGAGTACCTAAGACTCGCAGGGTAAACTTACTTAAAATGTAGATTTTTATGGTGATCCCTGTAGTTTTGAATTAAATAAAACTCCCAGAATCTGCATTTTAAGTGATTCTAATGCAGGTATTCTAGGAAGCACACATTGAAAAACGCTGACAAGAAGCACCCATCCTGGCAGAAGCCAGGCTATGTGTATGGAACATTTCCTCACAATCCCCCAATAACCTTAAAGGTAAGCGTTAGTGCCCCTTTCTTTACTTATGAGGAGTGAGAGTCCAAGATGATAAGAAAATTGCAAAGTCAAATGTTGGTTGAGCGAAAAAAATCAGAATTCAATCCAGACCTGTCAAATGTCAAATTTTAGGCTCTTTCCACTGTACTCCTTGCCTGTCATGAGGAAGAAAGGGGATGCACCTGTTCAGTGAGCGCTGCCACACACCAAGCACACAGATTGTATCACAGAATCTACACCAGCCAAAGTGCTCGTGGCCAGGCAGCCATGGCAGGCAGCTGGAACAGATGTCAGCAGCGTGCACAGGTGAAAGGAAAACGTAACGAGTGGTGGAGTGGGAGCAAGGCAGTACAGTTCAAGATCAGAAAGCAATGTTTAGCACATGCAATGGTTTTATTTTGCAGTTTCAAATTCAAAACGGGAAGTATAACCATTATGTCAATGCTTCCAATTAGATGAGAGAATGATGTAACATATGTATAGATGTGACAATAATTTAGTTTGTTGAGAGAAAAACAGTATCTGGTCTTCTAGTTTAAGCCTACATCAGCCTGTTTCCTACGTTAAGCCTACATTACCCTGTTTTCTATGTTAAGCCTCCATCTCTGGATTTATCCCCCATCCTGCTGCCTCTCTGTGCCTTCTGTCTCCGATCCCGAAGTCAAGCTGTTCTCTCTGGGCGGGTCTTCCGTGTTTACACACTGAAGTCAGGACTACTTGAAATCCATCTCCTCCAGGGAAACCAATCACTCTGGTTAACTCAATATCATCCCAAACTGGACACCTTACCACTACTCCCACCCGATTTTCACTTGTGTTTACATATTTAATATATAGCACACTTATTATTTATGGACCCATGCCTGTGTTGTTTGGTCTAATAATGTATCTAGATCATGGCTAAATCTGTAAACAGATTTTTCAGTTTCTAGAAGTGCTTGAACATTCTAAAAGTTAATTACAAAACTATATAACCTAATAAAATGCTACATACCATGAAAAGTGGTCAATGAGCACTTGACTAAAGAGAATGGTAATTTAAAAAGCAAGAGTTCTGTAGGATAATACCTCTATAATGCTATAACCCACCTAACAGTGAGTTTTTCTCCCCAAAAGAATACACTTATATACTTCTAATATTTAATAACCATTAGATTCATGCTATTTCTCTAGATCTGGTTGAGCATAGGGGTGGAGGAGAGAAGCACATGTCACAGTCCTGAGAAAATGAAAATCTTAGTGAGGAAATAATAACAAATGTTCATAATTTTAGGCCAAGTTACATTGAATATTCAGTCAGAATAGAGGCAAGAGGAATCAGTGTGACCTCAAGAGTTGTCTTGGATGAAACAAGAACACCGCTGGGCAGGATCTGACTGGATATATAAGAGAAGAAATTGGGCCCAAAACACAGAGAGAGATGATGGGTGAAGATGCAGCCAGGGGTGTCATCAGCCTCAACAAGACCTGATGTGAAAGTATGTAACAAGGGGACTATGTGTGCAGGGAAATTTAAAAAGAAAATGAGTAAGGACTAAAGAGAGAACAGTCAGAAATCTCACAGCAAAGGGCTCTGACTAACAAGGGAAGAGGCCATTGAGGGCAAATGTTTTCTACAGAGAAAGACTTGGAGGACTTTGAAGACAGCACAAAGAGCCTGCAATTAAGTTGAAGGTGGGCGGGGGGGGGGGGGTAACTAAGGCAGTGAATCCCCAGAAGGAGGAGGTGGGGATCAGATGTAGAATAGAATGGATGAGAAAGTTTCGAAGGGAAGAGAAATCCTGAGAAGGAACTATGGAAACAGAGAGCTGTTGGGTAAAGTCAGAGGCCTAGGAGGGAACTCAGCCCAGATGATTTCCATCATTATCATTATGTGGGAGGTGAGACCAGCTCCTGAAGGCAAGAAGGGAGTCGGGGTAGATGGGAATGGCCTGGATAACAGTGGTGGTGAGTTTTACGGAGCGTCAGTGCCATCTTCATCATCAATGACTGCACCACGCTCTGTGGGTTAAATCTTATGTATGTAAATTACTCTTGTATACCATAATTTTACATTCATAAATTTTATATAAAGAGATAGCTATAGCTTCTCCCTCAACCATAAAGTATGAACTATATAAAGTCTAGGTATGTTTATTTATTTGTTATTTTTAGATATATTTAAAGATCTAGAAGGAAATTCCAGTTTTCATCCTTTTACAATTTTTTTTATATTCTGCCAACCAACTTTTAAAGAAATGTAGTAAGTTGGGTTAGTGTACAATGCTCAGAATTAAAAAATCAGTGGTGTTAGTGACTTGGGTTGGCAGAGCTTAATCAGTGACATACTGTTTTACAAGGAATATCAGAGAGCTACATTACCTTCTTGATAAAATTAACCATGCTTTAAAGTATGGAGCGATCCCTACTTTAACTGAAAATCTCTATGACCTTCCACATATCAGGAAGCTGTTTAAAAACTGCATAGTAAGTAAGAAACATCTCTGAGCATAATTATTTTTAGATTTAAACCAAAGAACAGAATGCTATACACCATGCTAATTTACTTCTCTCTTTCCTCCATGAGATAGAAACTATGAAGGATTTAACTTAGTTATCCTTGCTGGGGGTATAGGAAAATCCACCCACAGGAAAGGGTGAAAACAACTAATTTTAAAGTTTGAAAGACACGTAATCTCATACCATTCTTGGGGAGATTTCTAGCCAACTTCTAAATAATCATTGGCTGACTAGAAAGTGAACTTCCTAGTATTTCTTTTACCTTCCTTAAAGGTAACATTACCTTTATGTTTTATGCATATCATTAATTTCAGAAACAGTGTCCAAGTTTCCTCCATTTCAATGAAGCAGGAGGTAAAAGATGCCTGGCTTAGCCAAGGGTTCCCAAATCTCTTCAGTTTTGTGTGTTAGGAGTCAGTCATCAAAGTGCTTGAAGCACAAAAATTTATTTTAGTCATCCTCCTGGGCTCCTATTTTACCAATAAAGCTTTGCTTATCACAAATTACAGTTGCTCCCAGAAACGGAGAGGGTCACTTTACAAAAGAGTTTACTGGCTTGAGGTTTTTAATTTACTCGCCTGAAGATTACTTACACAAGACATGACAGTCCAAAGGTGGACTTGAGCATTCACTTTTTGAAGTATTCCATTAGCTCCCCTGGATCCTAGATGAAGGAGCTGCCCACTTTGGGGAACATCAGAGTTTTATCCAAGGGCTGTCTCCATTACTTAGCACCGAAATGCCATCTCTTATTGGCTGTGGGTCCCTCTACCCCGCCTTTTGTGCACATGCATGATAAGGAGGTCTCCCCGTGTGAGGTCACTACCATCCCTCTTTCTTTCTTTCAGCAGCACGCTGTGCCGTGCAAATACCCTGTACCAGGGAAAACTGCCTTGAAACAATTCATTAAGAAGAATATTAAAACAAAATTGTGCTTTTCTCCCCCTGTCTTGTGGGGAAGGGGAACAGCTTGCCTTGTTAAAGATTATTGCCCTGGAGCAGGCTAACTAGTTTTGGAATTTCTTATTTAGCCAACATGCAAATTACAATCTCCCTCGAAAGACTTGAATTTGAACAAAGAATGTTGATTAACAAAATGGAAATATGCATTTCTGTTTCATCTACGTCTATAGTTCATACAGATATAAAACTGCAGGCACTGTCACTCGCAATCTCCACGCTGTCCAGACTGCACGGAGAGGAGGGGGCCCCCAGCACGACCGTCGGAAGGGCTGCATTGCAAGTCTGCCTCCCTCCTCCACTGGCTGTGTCTTGATTTGAGATATTTAATCTCTCAGCATGATGTGGAAAGTGAAGACAGTAGAATTTCTTCAGAGGATTCTGGTAAATTTGAAGCAAGATAACATATGTGAAGTGACTAGAACAACTGTCTGGTGGCACATAACTTAATACTTGATAAATGTTAACAACGCCTTATTAAGAATGTACTTTTGAAAATGAGGTGGAAATATCCTTAACCTGAAGCCCTTCTTCTAGTAAATTATTTCACATAAATGACTACCTATCTCCCCAACATGATCTCTGAGATTGATCTTAAATGACAGTCCTTTTTATCCATCATATTATAAAAAATTTAAAGCATGTACAAAAGAGAGAACAGTTTTGATATCATCCTGTTTTGATTATTTTCATCATGTGTTTCACCTGTCATTTCTCCTCCCCATAGATTATTTTAAAGCTGATCCCCAAAATAATATCATCTCACCATAATATTTCAGTGTAGCTCTAAAAGATATGGATATGTATAAAATAATACTGTTGATAATTCCTTATTATCATTAACTATATAGTGGAATCAAGATCTGAATAAGGCCCATACACTGCAGTTGGTTGGTATGTCTTTTAAGACTATTTTACTCTATAATCCCTCATCACGTTTTGATCTGTTGTTTTTTCTTCGTCTCACAATTTGTTTCAGAAACCAGGTTATTTGTATGTTAGAGCTCTCCTCAAGCACAACTTTTCTGATTGCATCCCAACGGTGCCTTCTAATGCATTCTTCTGGTATTCTTCTTTTCCTGTAAACTGGCAATCAGATGTAAAGGCCTGGCCAAGGTGAGGTCTACTCTTTGTCATGAGTAGGTCATGGATGATACTGTGGACTTCCATCAGGGAGCACATGATACCTTCTCATCTCTTTGTGACATTAGCAGCTGCTTGGTGGGCACGATATGAATCCATTATTATGAAATAAAAGTATTTCTAATACAAAATCTTCTCATCAATTCTTGAGCTCCTGAAAAGGCAAGAAAATTGCTTCATTTCTTCACTTTTTTTCGAAATACTAAAAATAGTTGGTTTACTAGTTCCTGCACAAGTGGCCCTTGAGGGGTCTTTTTTTTAAGTATCATCATAAACTTGTGTTTTAAAATATCTGGTATGTTTTCAATCCATTGCAGATATTACTCTACTGATGATCAGATTATTCCCTTTGCTTAGTAAGAGCCAATTCACGTTGATTCAAGTCCTTCAGACACAAACCTAGTAGTCTTCATCATTCTTTCACCTCTTCTTTTACTTCCTGATCAACCGTTTCTCCAAGGATCTGAGCTCCTTATTGGTGGAAATGGCATTTAGGTACCACAGTCTGGTGGGCAGCGCTGCTCATTGTTATGCAATAGTCAGTTGCGAAGCCATTTTGCTGGACAGAGCCGGAAAATACCTTTAAAAATGCATCAGAGGTTCATACTGATGTTGTAATTCAAATTCAGGACTACAAGGTTTCTGTCAACCCCATTCTTCACTGATTTTCATCTTTATCTTCCTGCTCTAATGTCCCCAAATCCCATTTGCAAGGGCACCAACAAATCGGTTTTATCTCACAATACCACTGCCCCCACCCAACAGTACACTTACAATAAATAATTTCAGTTCTCTGTGTGTTGTTGTTGGTGGTGGTGGTTGTTCTTGGGGTGTATACCCCTAGACAAGTATAGTCAAATTACCATAATTTCAAGTTTTCAGAAGTTCTTTTCTAATGGCATGCTCCCAGTTTGTTATGTAGGTTATTTGTTTCAGTTTGTTTTTGGCTTTTAGGGACTGCTTTTTTACATTTAATTTTTAAATAATTGCTTTAAATATTTACATTGCTCTAAATCACATTACAAAAAGAATATCTTCAAGGAATTCTTACTAACCTACTTGTCCTCTACGTTCCATAAAATATAAAATATGACTATATTTTTGTACTTCATATTTTATATTTAATAGTTCATCCATTCTATAATAGTTTTAATATAAATATACCTTCTTATAAGAATGATACATACATGTATCTGTCTTCTTTATTTCACTCAACAGGTCCTGCATCATATAACTTTCCTTAATTATTTTACTGAAACAACTGCTTATTATGGTTAAGGTGCTGTGATCATCATCAGACATGACTGTCACCTGTGTGAGATTCAGCACCGTAGTCTAACTGCAAAGGGCACCCAGTTTCATGTTTACGGACCCATTAATAGTCAGTTTTAAAAGCACACTTTCTGACCTCCCTCACCCATTTTTGCTCACTTTTGGAGGTTAAAAGGTACAAACTTCCAGTTTTAAAATAAATAATTCTTGGGGATGTAATGTACAGCATGATGACTATAGTTAATAATACTGTGTTGCATATTTAAAAGTTGCTAAGAGAACAGATATTAAAAATTCTCATCACAAGAAAAAAATTTGTAACTATGTATGGAGGTGGATGTTAACCAGATTTACTGTAGTGATCATTTTGCAATATGATCACTCGTTGCTGACCCTTAAACATTGTGGGGGTTAGAGACACCAACCCCTGCACCGCAGAAAATCTCTGTATAAATTTTGACTCCTCCAAAATGTAACTACGGTCACCCTCTGTATCAGGCAGGGGATTGGGTCCAGGACCCCCCTTGGATACTAAAACCTGCAGATGCTCAAGTCCCTTACATAAAATGTCCAAAGGAACATCTGCAGATTCCCAACCATAGATCAAAAATACTGTTTTTGATCCATAGTCCATTGAATTTATGGATGTGAAACCCAGGCATATGGAGGACTGACTGTATATTTATTGAAAAAAAATCCACGTGTAAGTAGACCATGTTGTTCAAAGGTCAACTATATAAACACTTATTGAATCACTATGTTGTATACCTGAAACTAATATGTTATATGTCAATTACACCTCAATAAGAAAATCATAGCCTGCACCCTCATTTAAAGTGCCAGTGTGAAAAAGGAACACTCATAAAGCGATTTCTCTTAAAAGTTGGCTGTTTCTGTTAAAGCCAGTGTTATTTTCCTTTACATGAAAGTACCAAAAATTAGTATGAGTTCTCTTATCCCCAAAGCATTTGTAAGAGCAAATATCCCATTAACTAAAATACTGCAAATATCTCTAGAATGCATGTAAGTTATTTTTATTTCTACCAGTTTCTTGTTTGTAGATATTTGATAATGGAAAAAATTTGGAGTCAGAACTGAATAAAAATCTTAACTAAGCTGCTAACTGGTTGGATGACTTTAGGCAAGTCACCTCTCCTCTTAGAACTCCCAATTTCCCATCAGTGAAGTGGAGACAATGCTACCGATGCCAGAGTATTGTTGTGAGAAAGAAATAATTACTTGAATGGAACAAATGAAATCCATAACACTCTATGATTGTAAAGCACCACAAACAGGGAATTAAATGGCTGGTTTGATAACATCCAATCTTAAAGCTTAATTTGTTTGTTTAAGATAATGGCATCACCTGCCTGTGAACGAGAACTTTACAATTATCCAAGCTGCGGTCTGGAAACTGATTTTGGCTTGACGAGAACTCAGAGAAAATAATACACGAAATTTAATCATATTTCCTTTTGAAACTTTTTAAACAGACATAAATTTTATTAAAGTAAGAATATTACACTGAAACATTTTGAATGTGATTCAGCAAATGATAAAGCAACAGGAATAAACAAGAGATTTATGATACTACATTAAAAATCATCTCTGTTCATAGTAGTGGTTACAAATTATACCCACTAAAATTATTCATTCCTGCCAATGAACTCTGAGCTTAGTTTCTGGTTATAAGTGAAGTTGAAGAAATCTACCTCTCTGCTTTAAACAGAAATCTGCTTTAGGAGTGTACATTGCAGGGTTACTCCTAAGTTCACATGTAAAAATAAAAAATACTGTGCATACATTTTTAGCTCTAAACTTCACAGTTCCACATTGTTTTCCTCTTCCACTTACATCCTGCATGCTGCCAATAGTTCATGTCTGAACCACCAACCTAGTCATGAACAACTCACTGGGAGTGGGGGAGGGAGGGTAGAAGAGTTTAGTTATTAACATCATCCAACACATGGACAAACAGAAAGAACATGTCAACTAGCCTCCACATAGCCATTACCTACATTTAACAATATCAAGAACTTGCCACATTTACATCATCTTCTCTTTATTGCTTTGTGGGAGACTTTTAAAATAAATCTCAAATTTCAGGCATACTTCAGGATGCATCTCTAAAAAAGATGGACATTTTCTTACATAATTACAATGTTATTTCCACCACTACACATTTGCCAATGGGTCCTTGATTTATTCGTTACCCAGTTCATGATCAAAATTTCCCAGTTATTTTAAAACAGTCATATTAGAGTTGATACTTTCAAATTAGGATCCAAACAAAACCTACACTTTACATTTGTTGTTATTACTCCAAAGTATGTTTTAACCCAGGAACATGCCTCCTCTAACTTTCCCCCATGATCCTGAGAACGGGGTTTCTCTTACTGGAGAAACTCTCCCTTTTTTAAAATATACATTTCTGAAGTGTCTATTTCTTGCTAGGTGCTATTGCATTTATCACCTAACTTAATTTCAAAATATCCTCAGGAAGTAATGCGGCCAACACAGCCACTTGTCTACCAAAATTGGGGCTTTCTCCCCCATGGTATGGAGTTGTTTCTGGGAAGCAGCGGCCAACAGCTCCCCTAAGCAGTGATCATTTGACCCAGGAGGATTAAGGCTGGAATAAAGCACTTAGAGTGACAAGTATCCCCAGTCACTTCCCTTTACTCAGTGTCAACTGATGGTGGTTGTTGAACAGAAATCCCCAGTTAGGGGTGGGGTGAAGAAGGAGACTTTTTTTTTTTTCAGAGTAAACAGCTCAATTGTGTCAAGGCTGGACAACAGCGGGACTGTAAGGCGGCCCCGGGGCCAGGCTATTCAGCTCTGCTCTGTTCCTTGCTGTTATGCTCTGTGCTCTACTCTGCTCCAACAGAGTATCCTCAGTGTTTCAGCTCAAGCAGAGAAATGCAATCTTTGGTGAAAAGGGAAAGTAGCTTTTAGAGCCAGATGGGAGCTGACTTATATAAGCAGAAGGCCCCACTCTGGTCCCTGATTGGTCCAACTTCATGCAAATGAGGACTATAAATTTTCTGCAGTTTGATTGGTCCAAAGGGACTGATTGGTCAGAAGGGAGTCACTCTGGTTGGTCAGGGAAAATGTTGACGGGGATATAGCTGCACAGCTCCAAAAAGCCTAAGTCCTATTGGTTGAAGTAGGATTCCAGGAACTCCTTTATAAGGGCTGGCTCAGATGGCAGAAACATGACATAGGCATGTAGTTCAGTGAAGGCTTCTTCCTGAAGTGCAATTTGTATGAGAGTCCCCTATGTAGAAATGGCTGCTAAGCTGTTTTGTTTTTATGTTTGTTTGTTTTGTTCTATTTTTTAATTTGAGCCCAGTTAGCCACCAGGAGCCCTTCTTAGTAGGTGTTTCCTTCCCCAGGGTCTATACTAGAAATATGCTCCCTGCAAGATTTGTGGGAATATTTGTTGATAAACACATTCTCCCAAGACAAAGTTCTTAACTCCCCTCTTAGTGCTAAGGCACTTGTCCACATTTCTATTATATCACTTCTTACATTTTAGTTGTAGTGCTATCTGTCTTTGACCCACTACATGGTAAATCTCAGCAGGATAGAAATGACACCTTATTCAACTTTGAATCTCTGGTGCTTAGTGCAGTACCTAGTATTAACAATCTGTGGACTAAAAAAAATACATAATAATATATCCCACTTTTTTTAACATGTTTAAGAGGCAAGTATATCTCTTATCTGAGAGGAACCACTCTGCTGCATCCACAGTAGAGTCATAGCACTAGGGAGGACCTGAGGCATGGAAAGTGTTGATAAACGAAGTAATAAATGAAAAAAAAATAAAGCCTATGAAGAAAATGAAGGGGAAAGGTGGCAGGAGAAAAGAGTCCAAGAGAAAAGGACATACTTTCAAATAAGAGAGTTCTCTGAAAACATTAAAGCATAAAGCAAACCAAACTGCAGATAATCAGAGGTCACGGACCCGTCACTGTTTTTGCACCACAACATCTCTGGCTGACAAGCACTTAAGCCATTTTTCAGTATTACCAGGGCTGAGAGGATACAAAACAAATCAATGTTTGATAATCTTGACTGTTTAGAAAGATGAACCAAAATTCCTTGCACTTCTGCGTAAGCACATTTCTACTCCTCCATCATGAGAGGTGAGCATCTGGCTGCCATGCTAAGCAGATCTCTTTTTATACTCTGAGACCCTCCAAATATGCACTGCTTATTCCGATCCTTAAAATATGCACTTCTCTTCACACCCTTCCTTATGCATCCTGTAGGGAATGTTCCTTTATGTAATTCATCATTTTAAACCATCCATGTTGTTGCTTCATTCCTTAACCTCTTCTGGGTTTCATAACTTCACCTCTGCCTAGGCCCCTTCTGTTAATATCTCTAGTTTGATTGACTACATGAAATCCTTCTCCCTCTCATATTGGCATTCTGCTTTCTACATCTTAAGAGAAGGGCTTATTTTAGAGAATGATTTGCCTTATATTTCATTCTTTGTTTAGAAGTATCCCATGATAAAATTAAAACAGTCCCAAGCAGAATCAGGAAACCAACCTTAAAACAGTCTCCATAAATCTTGGGAAAATATGCCTTCCTAGAGATAAGTTGATGAATTTTTAGCACAAATTAAACCTCACGAAATCGTTCCTCAAGTATTTCTACAAGTGTTCCATAGCATGTTCTTCCATCACATCACCCTCTGATGCTTTAGCATGGTAGAGCCAGTCTGAACCCAAATTATATTGATTCCAACAACCCTACTCCAATTTACAATTATGAAAATGTGTCTTGTAGGTGAAGTGAGTGGTTCCAGGGAAAGAGGACAGCAAGAGCATTCTCCGTGACATCACAATACTCCCCAAAAGTCTGACAGATAACCCTATTGGTGAGATACAGCTAAAGCAAAAATGCCTTGTTTAGCCTTGGAAAATAACAGTAAATGTTGTAGTAATAGCTAATATATAATAGCTAATCCTTTTATAGCACTGACTACGTGCTAGTACCTTTGCAAATACTTTACATGCATTAACTCATTCAATTTTCAGAATACTCTTGTAAGAGAAACATTTTTTGCCATCATCATAAATTTTATTTATTGTGGAGCCTCATAACTAGAAGTTAGTAGACTTTTTAAAAATTTTATTAGATTTATTGGGGCAACACTAGTTAATATGATTATATGTTTCAATACATCTGTATATTGCATTGTGTGTTCACCACCACATTTCAGGGCTCCTTCCATCACCACATATTTGAACCCACGTACCTTCTTCTACTTCCCCCACACCCCTTTCTCTCTAGTAACCATCATATTGTTGCCTGTGTCTATGAGTTTTTTTTGTTTGTTACTTTCTGTTTTTATAGCTCACATATGAGTGAAGTCACATGATTATTTTTTTTCTGTCTTATTTTGCTTAGCATGATTTTTTCTAGATCCATCCATGTTGCCACAAATAGTATTTCATCTTTTCTTGTGGCTGAGTCATATTCCATTGTGTATATGAACCACATCTTCTTTATCCAATCATCCATTGAAGGACACTTAAGTTGTTTGCATGTCTTGGGTGCTGTGAATAATGCTGCAATAAACATAGTGGTACATATATCTTTCCAAATAAATAGTTTTTTAAATTTGGGGTGGATACTTAGAGGAGGCATTCCTGGGTCACATAGGAGCACTAATCTTAATTTTTTAGGAATCTCCATACCGTTTTCCATAGTGGCTATTTATTTACACTGTATGGGAGATATGTTTTTCTCATGTTCACATTACAGATAAAGGAACTGAGGCCCAGAGAACTTAAGTAACTTGCCTAAAGTCATGCATGATTTGGCTGGGATTTAATTCTAGGGCACCAGGCTCCAGAGATTGTGTTGTTAATCCAGAACTTATACTGTAAATAGCTCAGAAGACACATCTTTGTGACATAGGAAATATGTATCATAAAGCAATACACACTTAGCAAATGTGAACATTTACAAAATAATATTTCATCTCACTGAACAAGAAAAAAATAGAAAAAATCCACATGGTATCAACATGGTTTTAAGGTGGCTGTTCTTCCCATCCATGGCAAGCGATAAACTGCTGGGAACATTTTTACTAGCACATGAATGTGTCTGCCTGGCATTTGAACAAAGACCTCTCTAAATTTCAGGAAATAAAAATCTTAATGTAAACATCAGCTGTTTGTATGTAATTATTTTAATACTCAAATGTTGTTTAGACAAATGCTTTGTTCTAATGAGTGGAACAGTTGAGAGGTAGAAGCATAAATCTTGTAAAATTAGATTTATAAAGTGTACATGATATCTTGCACATTAGCATCACTGGGCCATGGCCCATATACATACTAGAAATCCTAATGGGTAGGAAAATTGATCAGCGAATATAAACTTTTTAGCACTTACTGAGTGTAAGGCCCTAGTCTAGATCCTATAAAAGACAGTCCTAATGTAAATAGTATCAGTCTCTGTCTTCAAAAATATTCCCTATAACAAGCAACTGGTAAGAACTAAATATCCATGTCAGTTTGACTCTTTTAATTATAAGAATAGAAGTTCACTCAGGTTATGCCACATCATGGGATTGACTGACTGTAAGCTGCTATTTAGAAATAAGGAAGGTAGGTGTTTCCACCTTTTAATTGGAATGCAGAGAAATCCAAGAACCATTCAGCTCAGGCCTGGAGAGAGAAATAGTTTCAAGAGTGGAAGGTTATTTGGACTTCAAAGAAGTTCTGGCAACTAGGTTACCAACATGGGTCTGCTGAAAGCCATCTCTGATTCTGTCATCAAATAGAAACTGCTTCTGTTCCAGTGGCTTCCATCCCTCAGTGCATTCCATTCAAAGACATGCACAGAGAGGATCTTATCATCAAGTTTGTGACCTCCAGCTTTGTTAGGCTGACTTTTCCCACCAAGACGACCTTGGGCATTACCAGAGATGTGCCTAAGATGACAGAAGACCTCTTTTCTTGATATAGACCTCCTGACATCATGAAGCCACCATAAACATGCTCAACTATCTCAAAGAAATCCGAGCCACTGTTAAAAACAGAGCAATGTGAACGAATACCTACCTGCACCATCACTCCAGCATCTTATTTAGAGCTCAGTTTCCTTAACATGACATACACAGTCAATGGGAGGCAGCATTTAATGTGGCACACCATGCCTTTATAAACCTACGTAAGCCTAAATGCTGTGCTGTTTGAGAGGGTAATCTCTAAAAACATTACCTGTGTTCAAGTTTAGCTCTGACATTTACAAGGTGTGTGACCACGTGCAAGTTACTTAACCTATCTGTACCTCAGTGTCCCTGCATAGAAAATTGAGATAAGAGTAGTCCCTATTTCATAGGGTTACTGTGAAGATAAAAGAAATAATTCATTTAAAGAGACTACAGAGGTGCCCTACACACTGAGCACGTGATGATTTTAACTTATTTTCTTAATTACTTCTAATACACCTTACCAATTTTATTCCTTATAATGCCACAGCACAAAATTTCTTTAAATTGTTTTTGAATTACAATTTACATTTATTATTATTTTATATTAGTTTCAGGTGTGCAGCACAGTGGTCACATAATCCTATACTTCAGAAAGTGTTCCCCCCAAATATTTCCAGTACCCAACTAGCACCATACATAGAAATTTCAATATTATTAACTATATTTCCTATGTGACACTTTATATCTCCATGATGAGTTTGTAACTACAAGTCTGTACTTCCAAGCTCTTCATTATCTTCACCCCATCCCCTAACCCTCTCCCAACTGGCAACCCATCAGTACATTCTCTGTACCTATGTCTGTTTCTATTGGATGTTTTTTTTCTTTTTGGTGTTGATTTGTATAAATTCTTTTTAAATTTTGGCTATTAAGCCCTTATCAGATGTATCATTGGTGAATATGTTCTCCTGTTCAGTGGGTTGTCTTTTCATTTTGTTGATGGTTTCCTTTGCTATGCAAACACTTTTTAGTCCCTTTTTTCCTTTCATTTTCCTTTACTGAAGAGATATAACAGAAGAAATATTACTAAGAAAAATGTTCAAGCTTTTACTGCTTATGTTTTCTTCTAGGAGTTTTATGGTCTCTAGTCTTACATTTAAGTCTTTAATACAAGTTTATTCTTGTATATGGTGTAAGAAATTGGTCTGGTTTCACTTTTTTTCATGTATCATCCAATTTTCCCAATACCATTTATTAAATAGACTGTCTTTACACTATCATATGTTCTTGCCTACTTTGTCAAACGTTAATTGACCATACAGACATGGGATTATTTCTGGGCTCTTTATTCTGTTCCATTAATCTATATGTCTGTCTTTATGCCAGCACCGTGCTGTTTTGATTACCACAGACTTGTGCTATAGTTTGATACCAGGTAGCGTGATTTCTCCAACTTTGGTCTTCTATCTCAAAATTGCTTCCACAGCACAAAATTTCTATCCAAACATATTATGCTCCTACATGTCTCTATTGCTACCTTCTACCTGGATCTTCTTTCCCTAATTCCTCTGGTGAAGCCTTCCTCAACCATCAAAGTTCAGCATAAATTTCCTCTTCCAAGCAATTCCATCCCTAGTTAATAGTCTCCAAGGAGGTCTCAATAGTTCCTCTGGTTCTGTATGTTCATTCAATCCTCACATCAAATGTGGGCAATTCAATGCCCTCGCACTGAATCTGGACTGGCCTTGGGACTGGCCTGGACCACAGAATGTGGTGGAAGGCCATCCTGGAGCTCTCAAACCCAGGCCCTCACTTCCCACCATCCACCATGACATGGAATCCAATGCAACATGAAGATGTTATATAGGTGGGAACCAACTTGCACCAGTTGATAGGCCCCGCTTAGCTCCTGGCTGGTGTCAGTGCCATGTAAAGGAGCAATCTTGGAGAGTCCAGCCCAGTCAGGGACCAGACAACTGCAGTCCTAGGTATCACTATGTACTTAGCTGAGGTCAGTCAGCCTATAGAAACATATGAGACAACAAAATATATGATAATGGCTTGAAATGATAATAAAATGGTTTTAAGACACTATGTTTTCATTACTTTATTACAGCAGCAATATAGGCTCTTTTATTACAGCAATACCAAGTCATCATTCACGACACTCCTGGACAGAGGAGGTAATTCTTGGGCTAAGACTTCATAATTCTATTCTGTAATATAACAAAGCATATTATAATTATTTATTTTAATATCTGTCTGCTCTCCTGAGAGTCTCAAGACTACTAACTATGGATCTTAGGGGAAAACATTTTTCAGAATAAATTCCAAGAGAAGTAGCAGGTTTTGAAACCTGCTACTAGTAGCAGATTTTTTGAAAAAAATCAGAAGTCATCCCAGCCTATCATTACAGAAATCTCTAGCCCTTTGTAGATTCAAAGTAAATCATAGAAAGGGCAATATTTATTACCCCCAAACAATGATCAGATGATTTAATATTGTGATTTCTATCTAGAACCTCATCTATATACCAGTGTCTCCTGATAATTGAGAGAAAATAAAAACAAATGAAAGAGAAAGTGGCCAAAGTTAGCCAATATTGTTTCGCCTATTTTTTTTTTAAGAAGAAGAACAAGGAGAAGGAACTTGGTTTTATCACACAGCCCAAATTTGTGGATCCAGGTAATAGAGTGGTTATAAATGCGGACTCTGTAGCCAGCCAGCCTGGGTTTTAATCTGTTTCACAGTTTGGGTTTGATTCCCACTGACACATTTGTCTGCCTAGTCACTTACTCTGTCGGTGCCTACTAAGAACTCCTACTAATCAGTAACAAATAGCAAATAACCCAGTAAGAAATGGGCAAGACAATAAACATCTCCAGAATTTTTCCATCCCAATCTTTCCAGTTCGCGATGACTAAAGCCGTTAACCTTTTAATAATGTAACTTGACATTTTATGTAACTCTTGCCAAGTTTTGGTGATGTGTTATGATGACAACACCACAGTGGTAAAGACTGGACACAGTTGTATGGGACGCTCACATATTAACACAGAACAACCCCAAGAGGTATGGTCGTTATTCCTGTTTTTGCCAATGTGCCACAAAATGGTGATGCGCCCAAGGTCACCCAGAAGAGTCAGGATTCCAACCTAAGTCATCCAGGTTCAACATCAGCTCTTAATCATATGTTATTACTGCCTGTGAACATATGACACAGGAAAAGATGCTTATCTCACCAACAATCAGGGAAATGCAAACTCGCAACATACCATTTCACACTATGCACAGAATGGCAAATATTTAAAAGTCTGACAACAATGAACTTCAAGGATGTGGATCCAAAGCAGTCTGTGATAAAGTTTAGAATGCTCATAACCAGTGCAAATACTTTCAGGTGCATTTGTTAATATTTATGAAAATGGAACGTGCATATTCTCCATGCTGCAGAGGTTTCACTTCTAGGTATATAGAGAGAAAATACTTGTCAAGAAAATAAGTAAAGAAAGTACATTTCAAGTGATAGTAAATATATTTATATATAAATGTCCAAAGGGAAAACTATATAAATCTGGTATAGTCATAAAATGGAATACTATTCAGCCATCAATATGAAGACCTTGGAAGTAACTTCATAATAGGTGAGTCCTAAAACAGCAGTAGCGAATTAAAAAGCTGAAGGATCATACAGTTGGCTACCATTTATATAAACTTAAAGAAAATGAAAAAATATCACACATACATATTCTCCAATGGCACTTGATGTACAGTAAAGTACACAATCATGAATGGAGACAATGACACTGAATTCCAAGGCCTAGTGACCTCCAGAAAGGGATGAGGTAGGGGTACATGGGGGCTTTAACTGTATCTGTAACGTCGTGCTGGCTTTAAAAAAACTTAACCACGACAAATATGTCTAGACTTAATAAAAGTGGGTGGCAGGTGCATGGTGGTGATTTAGTTTGTACACTTATTTCTACATTTACAATATCGCACAATAAAATATAAAAACAAATGAGATGTGGCATAACAGACAACATTTTAAAAATTAGTAACAAAAAAGGGACTTTACATATATTTCATCAAAGTCCTCTTTTGAGAGCTCACTGCTCCATAGAAGCATCTGTTGTTCTGAGTCCTTAACTTTGACACCTCCCACCTCCACTTAGAGATTAAACAAAATAAATTGTTTCTATACAGCAATGACATTTCAGTTTTACACAAACAACAAAGTAAGAGGAATCACAAAACACATTATAATTAGCAAAAAAATATAATTAGTGACAAAATGTTTATGATAATATCAGCCACATGTTTGTTTTCACCTGGCAAAATATGTCACAGGACAGATAACAGCAGGTGAAATACAAAAATAAAATGTTTTACCATCTAAAATTTTTTTTATTGTTATTCACGTACAGTTGTCTCCATTTTCCCGCCACCTGAATGTTTTTCCTTCTGCAGAAGAGAGACTACCAGAAGAAAAAATACTCAGGGCTAATGATTTTGAATCAAGTGGACACTGTCAAGCTATGATTAATGCCTCAGGAACAAAAAAAAAGTCATTTTGTGTCCAACAGTGTTGGTTCGCTGGCCCCTTACTCTGGACATTCCTATCCCACCATCTAAATTTCTGTATAAATAGCGATCTTGTTATAAATTCTGAGATTCAGGTATAGGAAAGAACAGATCAAAAAGTATGTCCTGGCTGGTGTGGCACAGTTGGTTGGAGCATCATTCCAGAAACTGAAAGGTTGCAGGTTTGATTCTCAGTCATGGCACATACCTAGGTTGCAGATTCATACAAGAGGCAACTGATCAATGTTTCTCTCTTATACCTATGTTTCGCTTCCCCCTTCCCTCCCTTCCACTCTCTCTAAAATCAATAACCACGTCCCTTGGTGAAGATTTTAAAAAAAGGAGAATGATACACAGAACTTTGTCTCATAAAAATAATTCATTATTTCAGAAAAAAACCTCTCCTATCTTTGTTATTTCTTGCCATTGCGATATCCCCATTCCCTTTACAGCATACTCAAATGCATATGTCTTCATGTTCATGTGCAAACATAATAACACCGTACTTAACCAGATACATTAAACTGGCAATAAATTACACGAAACATGGGTAAGATAAGAAATATACATAAAGACCCAAGAACAAGCAAAATGCAAAGCACAGGATTTGAATCAGTTATTCTTTTTTTTGTTCCTGAGCATAAAAGTATATTCTTCACATAAAATGTTAAAAATTTAGTCATATGATATCCCAGACCACTACAGATGGAAGTTGTTTTTACGTCTGGAAGTATCAGTAAAGAAAGATGTGTGTGGGGGTAGGGGGAGTGCAAATCTGTCAAATTCTGGAAACCTAATAATCAAGAGCCTCTTACAACACAAGCTACTCTGAATTAACTCACAAGAATGCTACAGTATTTACGGGGATTGACAATCATGGCTTTGAATTTTCAAGAAAAATATACATGACATTTATTCAGTATACATTAATGAAGAAGCCTGGAGAAACGAATTTTAAGCTCCTGGCTCTAAAATTAATTTAGTAAAACAAATATGTTCTGAAAAAAAGATAACAAGGGGATTTGTCTTATCAGCATCAAGACATGGTGTAATGAAATAATAATTAAAAGAGAGAGACAATGTCACAAGAGGAGAAAGCCAGACTAATGAAGCAAAACTGTCTTCAAACAGGTAATAGGAAATAGAAGTTAGTGATCTTTGATAAGAGGAGCATAGCAATCAATAAATAATTCATAAATGGTACTGAAACTCTTGATCAACTATTCAGAATACTGGCTACATTGGGGGATTTATATTCTCATCTCAAACCATATATTAAATAAATATCCAGCAGGAAAAGCTTAGAAATCATTTCACAAAAGAACTATTTATTTAATAGAAGGACTGTAAGTATAAAGAAAAATGGCAAAAAAAGCATATTTTCAAAATGTAAATACCTTTGTTCTTGTAATTATAAAAGTAGCACATGGAAATCACAGCAATCTTAAAATGCATGAAAAATAAGTAAGACAGCTTGTTGATTTCTTTACCATCCAGGGAAAATTTTGTTACATTTTAGAGAATATCCTTTATTTTTTGTATGCATGTATATATATGTATACACATACACACACGGATGAAAAGTTCTCCATCTGTATCACGCAGACTTGCCCCTGTCACGAGACCCTGACTGGCACTTGCATCGTCACCGTCCTGTCCAAAGGTTGCAATGTGTCTCGTTCCATTAAAAGAAACTGTTTGTAATTAAAAACAAACATAAACTTTTCTATTTCAACTACCTGGCCTGGAAAGCTGATTTCGGAAGTTTATTTCTTCAATTTCCTCTAATTTTAATAGTTTAAAATATTCTTAGATTAGACTCTAGCTGAGGAAGGTCACTCAGGCACTAAAAAATGATGGAGAGCACAGCACATTTATACTCTATTGCCACATATTATAATATTATTTCTATCCATTTGTTTCACTTTTTTTGAAAACTAGAGAGGTTGGGTTTTTTTAATATTTATTAGTCATTGGTATTTCTTCTTTTCTAAGCTATTCCTTCATGTTCTTTGAATAAGTCCTTACTTAGAATTTTTTGTGATCTATCTTACATTTTTAAAGATGAACAGTTTCCATATATGTTATACATCATTTTTCCTGCTTGTGTTTTATCCTTTTTTCTGTGTGAAAGGTTTCAAAATAGTTACACTTTCTAATACGTGCCCTGTCGGTGGAAAATGCCAAGGCAAGGTCATTTATGACAAGGTAACTTAAATAGAGCCAAGAGGCCCTCAGGAAGCTTGCCTTATGTATATCCCACTCATGAACTTTTGAACTGTTCATCCAACTATGTAGCCACATCCTGAACTTCACTGCCACCTTCCCAGGGCAAGCAGACCATCTGCATTCCTCACCTTCCAAGGAGTCAATCCATTTCACCAGCCAGCATTCCACATTTACATAGAGGACCTAAATGGAAACAGTTCTCATCATTTTGCCTCCTTGTTCACACACTGGACCTAACCGATCCCTGTTAACTGAGCTAGCATCCTTTATTTACATGGAGGACCTCAATGGAAACTACATGTATAGTTCCCACCTTTATAAACCCAGCCTTCCTTTGTTCATTTCCGAGCACAATTTGAGTTGTTGCCTGATTTTGTGTTTTCCACGTTACAAGTCTTTGCTCATTTAAATGCTTTTTGCTCTTTATTACTGCTTTTTTTTTTTCCTTTGGTTGACCACCCTAATGGTTCCTACCTTTATGGCCATGCTTAGAAAGAGCACCACGACCCCATGATTACGTAAATGTCCACTTAAACACCTTCACATAATGTTATGTTTTGTTCTGTTTATATTTGTATTCTTAGTCTACTTGAAATGCATTTTTGGTATGAGGTAATGGAAAGAATTCTGACAATATTTGGCACCCAAAATGTGGACATTTGTCCCCAGTGAATTAAAGACTTTATTTTTTTAATATGTTTATTGATTTCAGAGAGAGAGGAAGGTGGGGAGAGAGAGAGAGAAACATTGATGGGAAAGAAACATCCATTGGTTGCCTCCCATATGCACCCTGACCAGGGATTGAACACACAACCTAGGTATGTTGTTTGACCAGGAATAAAACCCCTCAACTTTTGGTATCTGGGACAACACTCCAACCAAATGAGCCATACCAGCCAGGGCAAATTAAAGACTTCAAATACTGCTAAATTCTTCTATCTATTTGGAGAGCATTATGCTTAGTGAAATATGCCAGGCAGTGAAAGACAAATACCATATGATCTCACCTGTAAGTGGAACCTAATCAACAAAACAAACAAACAAGTAAAATGTAACCAGAGACATGGAAATAAAGAATAAACTTTCAGTAACCAGAGGGGAGGGGGATAATAGGGGAAAATAGGGGAAGGGCCATCAAGGAACATGTATAAAGGACACATGCACAAAGCCAAAGAGGGACAGATAGGTTGAGGGTGGGAGGTGGGGATGGGTGGGGTGGCGGAGGGGTGAAAATGCAGAGAACTGTACTTGAACAACAATAAAATAATTATTTAAAAATTTAAAACATTAAAAAATTCTTATATCTATTTGGGTTTCTTCCCTATGCCATTCTGCTACTCATTTAATTAATTAAATTATAAATTGATCATTTGACTAAAAGTAAATACTAAAAGCATAAAAGTAAAAGAACAAATTAGAAAAATTATGGCAGCAAACATGAAAGATGAATGATTGATAACATTATATCATATAAACCAACAGAAAAGCTATGAAAACTCCAATAAAGGGCGTGTAAAATGAGCAAAGGGCATGAGAAAAAAATTCATGAAAGAAGAAAAATAAATCACTAGTGCAAACATCACAAAGTGAGTTCAGGGGGCTGGGGGTGGAGGGATTGAGCAAAATAGAAAGGACTCATGGACACAGACAACAGTGTGTGATTGCAGGGGGAGGAGGTGTAATGGGACTACTACACGTTAATGAAAAAATACAATAAAGATTAAATTTTAAAATTTAAAAAATAAATTTTAAAAAGTGATTTTCATCTCTCTGTAATCAAATAAACATAAGTTTAAGAGATGAAATAACACTTAATAAACTGCCCAATTAACAAAAATTATTTCATAAAACAGGTTTTTATAAGTCCTCAGAGTTGAAAAGAATCTGTGGAAAGAGATACTCTCACACACCCCAGGAGATATATAAATGAACAGAATCATTTTTTTAAAAAATCAGGCAATATCTAACAAGTCATAAAAGTGTTTATTCTTTGATTTAGCAGCTTTTTTAGACTCTAGCCTAGAAAATAATTTGAAATGTAGTAAAAGATTTATGTACAAAAATATTCATTCTAGTCTTATTTATATCAAAAATAGAAACTAGGAAAAAATCCCATAAAATCATTAATATATAAACCATAGCATAATCACAGTATTGAATATGCTAGCTATTTAAAACAGTTATTTTCAAAACCTTTTAATAATGAGTAAAGTCTTAAGACATCACATTAGGCGAACAGAAAAGAACTTTTAAAAAGTAAATATGTATTTGGACCCTAATCAGTAAAAATACATGTAGAAAAAAATGTAAATTCTGATCATCTCTGAGATTAGTGGAATCATGGGTAATTATTATTATTGTTTCCATCATTTTCTTATTTCAAATACACATGTCTCCATTATCTAGCAAGAGAGGAATATAAATTTGAGAGTGGCCTGTGTTTTTAGGATGGGAAAACTATGAACAAACATTTAGGAGCTGTGAGAAGCAGTGGAAAGAGAGAAAGAATGAAGGTTTTAAAGATGAGAATAGATGCTGTGAAGATTCTGAGGAAAGGTGGCATCAAGGGACCAAGCAGAGTAAGTCAGGCAGAGGAACACAAATGCCATATGATTTCACTTATATGTGGAATCTAATAAACAACAAAAATGTAGGAACAAAAGAAATGTAGAAACAAAACAGAAACAGATTCACAGATGCAGAGAACAAACTGACTGATGGACACCAGCTGGGAGGAATTGGGGGGGCTGGACGAAAAAGGTAAAGGAATTAAAAAATTCAAATTGGTAGTGACCAAATAGTCACAGGAATATAAAGTATGGTACAGGGAGTATGGTTAAAAATACTGTAACAACTATGTATGGTGCCAGGAGGATACTAGACTTATCGAGGGGACCACTTCATAAGTTATAGAAATGTCTAAATACTATGCCCTTTATTATCAGAATGTTTGTGTTAAGTATTTAAAATATCCTGTTAGACATTTGGATTTCTTCCGACAAAGGGAGAATGGAGAGTTCAAGAGTTTGGGAACAGGACAGGGGATGCTGAGAAAATAAGTAAAGCCTCCAACTCAGAGTTATGTTATTTTTACTCTTTACACCCTTTGGTTAAAACCACACATGAAACTAAAAACAATACTCTTGTTAAACGACTTCTAGTTTTCGTGACAACACTTCACAGTTTCACATGTGATCAGGCTGCCAACAGAGATCAAAATAAGAGGCAATTTTAAGATGTGGTTCCTCATCTAGCCGTTTTCCTAAGATGTCCTTTACCCAGAACAGTGTAGATGACAACCTGTTTGCCCCTTGGGTACGTGTCAGCTAAAGCAGAGCTCCCAGTTCAGCCTTGACTAGAGGTCTCGCAGAATATAATTCATGAAATATTCCATGCAGAGGTCCCTAAGAAAAGAATCTTATTTTAGTTCTTATTATCTTAATGAAAGAATATAGTTCGTAATTCATTAATCTGGCTGGAGTGACAAAACAGGCTGCAAGAAAAAAAGGGGCCTCTATCACGTCCAAAAACACAAAGCTGAGATAACTCATTAGTGATAACATATGCTTAAAATTCACTATGTTCTGCTAAGTAATACATGGTTTCCTATTTTTTAAAAAAAGTAATAGCACCACACACATTGTTTCTCTTTTTGAGGAAAATCACCACCTTCAAAAAAGCATATGGGATTCCTTTTTAGAGTAATTAAAATTCTTGGTTTCCCATGAGAGAAAATCTTATACACTATAGATTTCTACAATATATATTATACTGAGGTGATGGGCTAAATAAAAATCTACTGAGCACAGTGATTGACAAAGGACAGTGGGAAAAGGTCTGTTAGTGGGCTTTTGTCTCTCTTCGGGCTCCTTAGGCCTCCTCTTCAAGGAGCATTTCCTGTCGCTCCTACTGACCACACATTGTCAAAGCATGAGGCCATTCCACAGTCTACGATTATTGCGTTAATGGGCCTTCGTACATCCCTTTACTCACAACTAGATTTTAACTAAAGGCAACAGACTAAGATGTAAAACCAGTTTCTTTTGGTAAAGTACTTTAAAGTTCAAGAGTGATGTAAGGTAATAAAGACAAAAACTGTAATATCTGTCTGACTCCTAATCCTAAACAGGAGCAGCAGCAACACAGACCTTGGTGTCAAGAGTGTTTGGCAGAGTCCTGCACTCGTAGGAGGTGCCACTTCCAAGCCATGAAGAACATATGTGTCCTCAATGCCACCTCCACATACTGAACCTAAACTTCCCTAGACTCTTGAACTTCATCTATAACTGAGGCTGGCATGTGAATACCGTTGGACTATAAGGGAAGGACAGAGTAAACGTAGACATCTCCCCTTGAAGTGGCAGCCAAAAACCCCAGACCACTGAGCCTTAAAACACTGTCATTGGAATACCTTTTCCATTCTAAAGAATGATTCTCTTGCAGACCAAAATGACCACACCAAAACGAACACACCAAAACAGGAAGTCTAGGCTTTTGGGAGTAAGCCATCAATTACACGTAAGGTGTGATATCAGTCTTGGACTTGGTGTAAAAGTTTTATGAAAGGGGGGCTATGATGACATTAAAGTTCTGTTAGTAACTATGTGACCTTGGAGGCTATGAAAGAAAAAAGATTTCAGCAGATGTATGAAAAATTTCTCCCACAGAGGGACTCTCCATTTGAGAAGTTAAAAAAAAAAAAGCAATGCAAATATCTAGTGCTCAGGAGCTCAAAATTCATAGTGAATCAAAAGATAACTTCTCACTGCTCATATACACTGAGCCAAAGAGCTATTCCAGTGCACTGACTTTGATTCCGTAAGTGAGATAAAGTAGTTGAGGTAATGAGGGCGAGACACACTCTTCTGCCTGGATCTCGTTCCCACTCGTCAAACGCTTCAGTTATAACAAAATACTGGCTGGAACTGCTCTGCTCTACTACACAGGTGCAGTGCAAGTGTCTCACAAGAAAAAGTACATTTTAAATTATAGGCAAAAAAGATGAAGATGCTTGCTATGACTAGACAAGATTACTTTATATCTGGCTGGCTCTTTCAGGCCAAGGTCACAAAGCTGAGTTCATTTTTAACAACTTCGGAGCTTTTTGTCAAAATCTGGTTCACTATCAAGTGTATCTGTAACACTTTTCCTTAACTCTTCTCTGTCTTTGTTTCCATTGTTTCTCTTTGTACAAAAGCATCCTGACCTGGATAATTTTTCTTGCATTTTTAATGGTTCAACCTGTCTCCACCTCCTTAATCCAACATCAAAGACCTTCCTATCAATCACAGAAACAGCATGTCATTCCTCTTCTTAAATAACGATTCTCAAATATTTGCAAATCAAATGGCTTGTGATTATTTTTCAATCTTATATTAGGTTAGGAATTCTTTGATTGCAGGTAACTGAAACTCCAACAATAAAAGTTATGGAGTTATTGCAATAAAAGTTATTTTTTAAAACAAGAAAGATTATTTGTTCATGTAAGCAACAATACCAGTGACAGTATTTGACTTGATCCAGCAGCTCAACAAGGTCACCAAGATTATCTTTACGCCAACTCTCTGACCTGAGGTGCTATATTCACCCTAAGGATTGTTTTGACCTCAGATGATTTTCAGTACCCACTAAGGCTACAGCTTTATTACTTTCCGTAAGAAAGTCATAGTATGTTTTCCTAGTAGTTCTATTGAAATGCCAGCATCGTCTACTGGTGCACATCAGGACCGCATGACCGTCAGTCACTGTGGCTGTGGCTGTGGCTAAGGGGATGGGAAACATTGATTGCTGACATTAATCAGAGGCCTTTTTGAGCTGAAGCAGAGGACTATGTTACCCAAACTTCATGGCTGGGAAATTTGAGACACTATATTCAAAAGAGAGAAGGGATGCTCTGGAGTCAACCAACAATTGTTGACCACAAAACTGAATCCTGAATGTGTATCACACTGTGATTCTTCTGCACTTGCTATTCCTTCTAATATCCCACACAGAATAGTGTAACATTCCCAAATAGCAGGTACAATATGGGTGCTGATATTAGCAAAACACAAACATACAGAGAAAAAATGCTGAACTCATGCTTGCTAGATCAATACATTTGGGAATCACAAAATGAGAAGAAAATAAAATTTATAAATCATATTTAAGCAAACTTGTCATTTTAAAAACTCATTGTGACCACAGTTTTGCTTTTATTATTATTATTATCATTATTATATTATTATCACTTCCAAAGAACCATGCATTTAGTATCACAGTTGGAAAGGACATGCGTTTACTTAATATTTTAATCATGACTTTAAAATTTTATCGGAGTATAAAAATATTACTTTTACTTAGTGTCACCATATATGCTAGTTTACCTAGAAGATTCTTGGTTTATACCTTTTGTCCCTGGGTAACTATTAATAGTACTCACTTTCAGTCTCAAGAAACTTCTGCTTTGGACAATAAATTATTTGCTCAGACTAATTTTAAATAAATGTCAAACATTTGTATTATATTCTAAAAGAAATTTGAGATAAGAAAACTATCTAATCGAATAAAAGTAAAGTTAAACAGGCATACTCTTTATGGGAGTAAAAAAATGTTCATTTTATCATGCTGTTGAGAAATATAGCCTCATTTCTAAAGTCTGAAAGAAAACTCATTTCAGACCACAGCTGTTGTGCTTTAGGGATGTGGATTAAACTCATCATTATCTTTCTGTAAATACTCTTCCCCGGACCAATCAGTGGTTATATGGTGTTTACAGACCCTGGACACCAAGCTGACTTGAATGACCTTTGTATTGTAATACAATCAGATTATGTCTAATCTAAATGTGGCATGTCCTTTCTAAGACAGACAAATCCTAATCGCTCACTACAAAAGCAAAGCCAGTCCCACTTCTAATGGTTATCTACTCATTTTCTTTAAAAAATAAAATAAAATAAATTTTAAGTTCACTCAGTCTAAACTTAGTATCAGAGAAAGTATTCGGAGGTTTCGAGTGGTGGTTAAAGCATGTTTTAATAGCCTAAATTACGTTATTACAAAACACAATTCTTCCCTTTCTAAAAGAATACAGATTAACAAAATAAGCGATCCCCCCATTGTAAAAGAATAAAGGCAAGCTGAGAAAACATCTCATTTCCTGTTTTCTAGTTTAATCTTGAAGCTCAGATGATGTAGTGAGCTGCCCCTATACTTACTCAGTTAAGCCTTAATGACGTTTTAAAGCAGAAGACCCCACAAGATGACTCACCAAACCATTCTAAAATGAGCCTTCTCAGCTTTTGACATGTTGTGATACTGCTGTCAAGTGCTGCTTCACCTTGAACCTTTGAGACTGAGTGCCATTTTCAAGGACATGAGAAGGTGAAATACAAGTGGAGACACCACCTCCTTGCCTCCTTAGTTCCTGGCTTTCACCATCCGGCAGCCCTAGCTCCCATCTCTTTTACTGCCATCCCTTTCCACTGAAGACACCAGAATTCACTGTTAGAATCCTAAGAACATCTATCTCCCTCACTCTGCAGGCTTCAGTGAGACAATTTTGGAGATCCTCCTTTTTAAATTTTACATTGTCTCTGTCAGCCACATGACCTGGAAATGAGAGTCTAAAATTAGAAAAGAATGGATAGACAAAAACGTTCTTAAAGGAAAAATAACCTATTCAAAATGTCACTACCACCCTCCACACAACAGTTCGGGATGTGGAACTGACACACCGAAATGGAATTCAATGTTTAAACGAATAAGGGAGAAATTTTCTGAAGGCATGAGGAACGAAAAGAGTATTTCTACAAAGACTGATAGTGCACTATTTCTTAATGCAGCTCTATAAAGCTACAAATAAAATAACAGCAAAACAGGCAAGGGTTTTGATGTGCTCCTGGCTTTTCTTCAAGGAGGGGAGTGGAAGGCAGTTTTGTTAAGAACAATGAAAAGGTGACATTTCAACTCTAACTTGAGACTGATTTAATTCCTGTTAAAAAACTCAGACACCACTCTCCCCAGCTCCATCCATCTCTATGAAGCAAAGAGCTATTGACAGCTTTGCTGAAAAGTAAAAACATTCCTAGAAATGCCTTTAAAGTATTTAGCATGCTCTCTCAAGACAGGGGGTCCATAGCAAAATATCTCTCCACAATGCACAATAGATCTGTAACTGAAATGAATGTGGTTTTTTTTTTATGTTTTGTAAGTTATTCAGAATAAAATTCTTGCCTAGATTCCTCCATTGCCTACCACCTACCCACAAAATATACATTAAAAATAAATATCAACTGCTCTTGTATCCATAAATTATGTAGTAAGGTAAATTTGAAGCTAAAAATTCATAAGGTATGCATATAAAACAAATCCAGTGGACTTCTGGTTTATGTATCAATTCAAAACATTCAAAATCTTTCATCCATTCAATCCTTATTAAGTTTCCATCATGTTCTAAGTACTACAGTAGACAGAAGACAAATTGGAAACTCACCTTTAATGATATTAAAATCTAACCTTTAATGATTCTAAAATCTAACAGAGCCCTGGTTCAGTGGCTCAGTTGGTTGGAGCGTCATCCCTATACCACAAGGCTGCGGGTTTGATCCCTGGTCAGGGCACATACCTAGGCTGCAGGTTCAATCCTCAGTCGGAGCCAGGGCACATATATGAGGCAACCTATCAATGCTATCAATGCTTCTCTCTCACATCGATATTTTCTCTGTGTCTCTTCTCTCTTTTTCTTGCCCTCCCTTATTCTTTCTCTAAAAAAAATCAATAAAACATATCCTTGGATGAGGATTAAAAAAATCTAAAGAGACATATAATTATTTTAGGAGATAAATGATGTAAGGCAGTACTAGAGACGGATAAATTCTTCAAGCTGTCCATAATTTGCTAAGAGCCCAGCCTGTACCACACCCTATGTTAAGCACTAGGGAGACTGTGGTCAAAATGTGTAAATATGGTGGGTGTGTGGGGGAGGAGGATGGCACAAGGAACAGCAAGAGCAAAGACTTGTAGGTATAGAAAAAGTTGAGGGAACTGCAAGCAGCTGGATCTTTTGGAGAGAGAAAGTATAAGAGGCACTGGGGAGGGAGAGGTGGATAGAGAGACTCAGAGAGAATCCAGGGGCTCACCACCACTCCACCTCCCCGGCAAATTAGAATTCTATCCTGTAGACAATGGTAAGGCATTGAAGATGTTTAAGGAAGGATCTCTCTTTAATTATTTTAAATATTTAATAGCTGATTTCATAATAGTATGTGTACCATTTTAAGGAAATGATGATTCGGGGAAATTAGTGTTTTGCATTTATATATTTGTAAATATAAATAATAATGTAATATTTGAAATATGTCATTTGCATGCAAAGATAAATAATAATTTATATTAAATATTTAATATATTCTTTAAAAATACAATAAACATATACCTTAAAACCAGCACTATCCCACATTTCCTCCCCCCTCCGATTATTCTACCCATTAAATGCCACCTTCATTGAGGCTGAGGTTGGATATAAATATTGCCTTTCTTCTAGCATGTTACTGAAAATAACATGCAGGCATACAAGCAAAAAATCATATGTATACAATCTATGAAGTATCACAAACTGAACATACCCCACGTACTCAGCGTTAAAGCAAGAGATGGAATCTTACCGAAACCCCCGAAGCCTGCTCATGTCCCTGCTAATCGTTTTCTACCGTAGGGGTAACCAGTATCCTGACTTCTAACACCATGAATTAGATTGGCCTGTTTTTAAACTTCCTGAACGTGGAATTCTGCAGTATTATTTGTTTGTGGGTTGTGTTCACGTTGTGTGTATTCATTTCCATTTCTCCGTAGTATTCTATTGTGTGAATATGTCACAATTTATTTATCCAGTTTACTGTAAATTGACATTTGAGTATTTTCCAGTTGGGGTTATTAGCAGTGATGCTGCTCTGAACAGCTGGAGTCCTGAGGACATAGGTATACATACTCATGCAACTGCTCGGTGTGCCTTACTTCGTATTGTTCCTTTGTTTATAACACGAAAACTTTCAAGTACAGAGTAAATGTAAGACAGGGGTATGTGTGAAGCCACAGAAGAGGCAGAAATACATCCTACAAAGAACAGCTGGACCAAAATTTAAACACCATTTACTGCTTATTAATTCTTCCACCACAACCCCACCCTATCACATATCATTTAGGAATAATGGTCCCTTGGAGGGGAACTCTTTATTTAAAGTACAACCTGAACCCATTTCTGCTATGCAGCTCGTTTAAGCAAAATTTTAAAAAATAAATCCTTCATTCAATTTTGCCTCTCAGATAACTTGCTTCAACATTATACAAAGCATCATACAGGGAGTGGCTACATTGCTGCGATAAAGAACATACCAAGGGAACCTGAAAGGAAACACTTAGAGAAGAAATGACTCTGGGTTTTCATGAACATTGAGAGTTTGAAAAATACAAATCACTTCAAGAAAATCTTTAAAACCTTTCCTTTAAAGAGGCTTACATAACCAAATCACAGGCAACTGCATTTCTGAAAAATATTTTACTAGACTTGCATGGCTTGAAATAGATGGGCTTTATGGATTGCCTGGGCTTTGGGCCTGGATATTTTCGCAGGGATCATCTCACTTTTTATTCCTAGGATCAATAGTGTCAGCAGATGTGAAGGTTTGTTAGCCAAGTACAGTGATTTAAAAAGAAAGGAAGGGAGGGAGGTAAAGAGGAAGAGAGACAGACAAATAGAGAAGAAGGAAGGAAGAGAGGGAAATAGGGAGGGGGGATGGAAGGCAGGCAGCAAAGCAGGTTTCTATACTCCACCATCACCAAAAATATGTGAGTGATGTGTTGTGCTAAGTTGTCACAACGGCTATGACAATACTACAGCTACAACGTCACTAAGCAATAGGAATTTTTTCAGCTTCATTACAATATTATGGTTCCACCATCGCATGCGCGGTCCATCCTTGACTGAAACATCATAATGCAGCACATGACTTAATGTTAATTCGCTTACCAAAGAAAAATTAAATGAACTAACAACAGACATACACAGGCAAAAAAATTGAATCTAGACACTGACTTACCCCTTTCACAAAAATTAACTCAAAATGGATCATGGACATAAATGTAAAACACTAAACCATAAAACTTCTAGAAGGTAACAGGTAAAAATCTCTGTGACCTTGGATTGGGCAATGAGTTTTTAGATGCAATACCAAAAGTATAATCCATGAAGAAAAATTTTGATAAGTGGAACTTCGTTGAAATTTTAAAATTCTGCTTCGTGAAGACACTGTTAAGAGGATGAAAAAACAAGCCACGGACTGGGGAGAAATATTTGCAAAACACATATCTGATAAAGAACTTGTGTCTAAATTATACGATGAACTCTCAGAACTGAACAATAAAAACAACCAAATTTAAAAAGGGCAAAAGGACTGATAGACACCTCATCAAAGATTTACAGATGTCAAATAAGCACATAAAAATACCCTTAATACCATATCAATAAGGAAATGCAAATTAAAAAACAGAAACACCAGTACAAGCCCAAGAGAATGTCTAAAACCCCACCGGAATGGCTAACACACTGACAATGCCAAATGCTGGTGATAATGTGAAAAAGGAACATCTCGTTCGTTGCCGGTCAGAGTGTAAAATGGTGCAGCTACTTTGGAAGACCGGCAGTTTTTTTATAAAACTAAACTGAGTGTCACCATATGATCCAGCAACCACTCTCCTAAGTGTCTAACCAAATGAGGTAAGAACTTATTTCCAGGAGAAAAAAGCCCTACACACATATGATTATAGCAGCTTTACTCACAATTGCCAAAACTTGGAAGCAATCAAGATATCCTTCAAGAGGTGAATGGATAAAGAAATGCTTTACCTCTGGACAATGGAATATTACTCAGCAATAAAAAGAAATAAGCTATCAAGCCACAAAAAGACATGGAGGAACCTTGAATGCATATCTCTAAATGAAAGAAGACAATGAAAAGCCATATACTATATGATTCCAACTATGTGACATTCTGAAAAACGTCACTGGTTTCCAGCGGTTGGGGAAGGAAGAGAGAGAGATAAATACCTAAGTATAGCACAGGGGATTTTTAGGAAAATGAAACTATGCTGCATGATACTGTGTAATGGTGAGGAACAATATGTATTTGGCAAAACTCATAGACCAGTACAAGACAAAGAGTAAACCCTAATGTAAACTATGGACTTTAGTAAACAGTAATGTACCAGTATTGGTTCATCAACTACAACAAATGTACCACACCGCTGCAAGATGTTAACAACAGGGGAAATGAGGGGCGGAGGAGAGGCAGTACAGGGAACACTGTACTTTCTGTCCAACTTTTCCTGTAAACCTAAAACTTCTCTAAAAAATAAAATCTATTAATTTAGAAGTTATAGAAACTGATTTTTATTTTCAGCCAGTTAAAATATCTGAAAATATACCATAATACTCATGAAAGAGAAATTGTACTTACATCCTGAACTAAAGATGCCTGGTCTATGGAGACTTCCTTTTCCAGACAGAATCACAGTAATGAATAATGATGATAGTAACTGATGGGGAACAGTTTCTGCGCATTTATGAGTGCCAGGCACTGTGGTATGGATGCGTATGTAACATAGTTGAGTTATGTTAATTTTTAAAAAGATTTTATTTATTATCTTTAGAGGGGAAGGGAAGGAGAGAGGGAGAGAAACATCAATGCGTCGTTGCCTCTCATGTGTCCCCTGCCGGGAACTGTCCTGCAACCCAGGCATGTGCCCTGACTGGGAATCGAACTGTGATCTTTTGGCTCGCAGGCCCAGAGTTATGTTAATTAACTTAACCATGCATTAGTTAAGTTAATCCACACACAACCTTATGAAGTAGATATTGTTGTATTTATTTTTCCAAAAAGTATAAAGGAACTTTCCTAACTCACATAGCTAGTAAACGGTAAGCAGGTGGATGGACCCCGCTACACACCCTTTCCCACAGGGCCACCATGAGTTTTACTGCAACATGGAGACCCAATAAAACTACATGAACATCTCCCAAGGATTCCAAATGTACCAGACTGACTCACTGGGGGAAAAAAGGTAAAAAATGGGTTTATTGCCTAAATTATGTTTTTTTAAAAAAACTACCTGTGACCTACATATACTACTTGGCTATACTTGAGTGAAATGAAAGTAAACTCTCTAATTTTCCAGAGCAGAAATCCTTGCAAGCAGATACCATTGTTTCACAACCTAGATGCTTGCTCAAATGCTCCTTCTAAGAGAAAAGAGGAGAGGTCAGTTCTGTTGTAGCGAGTGAGAGGTATGGGGGCCAAAGGGCCAAGGCCTGGGCCAGGAGTCAGGAGGCCAGTGTTGTAGTTCAAGCTCCATCACTTCTGTGCCAAGCACGCCTGCCTCTTGGGACCTCAATTTAAAAAGACTGGTAGAGAAAATCCCTGAGCCACTCCTAGTTCTTGGATTCATGCATTTGGGACCTTGGAGATTATTTATTTTGTGACAGAGAAAAATAACTCAGTCTTAAGGCATGAACAACTTATGAAAGGGTGCAGAGTTTCAACTGAGGCAAGACTGCCTTCCAGTAATATCCATCCGTGGGTCTGAGGTTCTGAGGCAGGGCCTCTTTCCATAGTCACATCTCTGAGTTGCAGAACAGTCAGATTAATTAAACTGTTAGTGTTAGGAAAATGAGCTCCAGTTGGTATCGCAGTGACTCTGGATAACCAAGGCCCTATGCACAACTGGGGGTGGGGGGTGGGGGGGAATCTGGCCTAGTGGTGTGTTTACAAAGGAATCTCCCTCCTCCTACCCAGGCCCTCCTCTGCTGCCTACTCCCTCGCTTCCCCACCGCACTGGGCACACATCCCAGGGTGTTCCTTGAGGTTCCCTACGTGCTACAAACATTCACCTCTTCTTTAAAAAGTGCAGTCTCATTGCAGCTCCTCTAGGCTTTGGAAGGAAAGGAAACATACAAATGAATCAGACTACAGTATAAATGGCTGAAAGAAGCTTTAACTGTTCCAGGGTCAGTATTTGCATTTTTTAAATGTTAATATCCATAAAATTTTCAAAAGTAGATTTTGGATTAGAGGAGGTTTTGTAGGCTTTTACATTTTTTTATTTGTTTTTAGGAAAGCAAAGAAGATGATTCGAGGACACCCTGCCTTTATTACTCACTGTACCTTAGCCTACAAAATCAGGAAAACAAAAACAGACACTAAGCAACCTACCTCTCCACTTCTGATAAACTGTTAATTCAAATCCAAGCCACCCTGCAAGATTGCAAGGTACGCATGTTCTTTAGGCTGACAATTTAAATGATCAGCTTAAACTGTCAAGTATATATTTTATAACAATCATCACATTCCCTACTAGTAATCAAAGCATCCAAGAACTAAAGTAAGTTATGCTTTGGGAAAATATTCAAGGTATTTCTGCAATTATGTCCTGACAAGCGTAGCTCAGTTGGCTGGGCATCATTCCACAAAGTAAAAGGTCACCCATTCAACTCCCGGGCAGGTCAGGGCACCGGCCTGTGTTGTGGTCCCAGTCTGGGCGTGTACAAGAGGCAACTGATCAATGTGTCTCTCTAACATCGGTATTTCCCTCCCCTCCTGCCTCTCTCTCTAAAAGTAAATATATAAAATCTTTTAAAAAAGAAAATTTCTGCAGTTAAGAGAAGTGATTTTGCTGACATTACCTCTAATAAGAATCATTCTGTGCTTGAACAATGGAAAAAATAAAAAACTTAAAAAAAATCATTTCATGCATTTGAAATTTCTCTGGGTTGAGCCCAAAACAAAAATGTTATATAAAAAGCTTTTCAAAACTAATTTACAGCTTCTGAAAAGCTGCACAACCCATTGCTTTACATTCCTCTAGGTATACAACCCTGGACACATTGAAATTTAGATAGATACATTTTTGGAAACAATCAGATGCTTTGGGCAATTCTTTTAGACACACTTGAAGACCTGACTATACTTTGCAGTCTTTTGTTTCCCCAATTATGCCCATATTTTGACTATTTCAAAAGAACACAAAGAAAAATCATACACATAAAATGACATTTTTATTGTTATTTGGAACTCTTTCAGACCTCACGCATCAGATGCTGGCAAACACTGCTCTGTGGAGGGTGCGCCGTGAAAACACACGATAAAAACACGGAGTGGGAACACACAAACGCAGTGTCCCGCTGAAACACAGTATACAATTCTCAGAAAGAAAGAAAAATGAGTAACAATTAAGGGAGGAAGTATTAATTGTAGAATCAAAACAAGAATAAATAATATTATTTGCATGGTCCCTCAAAGTTCTACAAGTGTATTGATATCCATTACACTGTTTGCCATTTGACTGTGGTACCCTATTTACTAATTAACAATATATACGTTGCTGTCTCCTAAGAGCTTAGCATTTAAAATGACTAACGGAGATTTCTGACACTTGGGTGAACTGAATATACTTTCTTTGTATAGTTTTGACTGTTCAACCACATTAACATTTTACCTATTAATAAGTTAAATTTAAATAAGACTGGATGGAGGAAACTAAAATTGATTTTAAACAGAAACAAGTAAACCCAATACTCTATCAAACAGGCAACATAACCATACAGAAAAAATTACAAAAAGAATGCAGGTAATTTTTGAACATAACACATGATTTTATATCCTCAATGAAACATTCTAAGGATAGAAAAAAAGTGCAAAGAGACCTTGAACTGAATTTCTTTGTTGTTGGTATTGGGGTGAAAATTCTAAAATTTGGGAAAGGAATTATTGTATCCACAAATGAGTAATTATTAATATATTAAAGTTGCTGGGATCCAGGGTTTTTCACTGTGGAAGAAGAAAAATACAGATACAGATGGAGGAAGAAGGAAAAGCATGCGGTGTGGCCTGGAATTAGAGGTGTCAGTGAGAACCCATGTGTGTGTGTGTTTACTTATTTACTAGCTCTGTCCACCGAATAGTTCTAGAAGCAGTGATACCCCCATCTGGAAGCGACATTACCCTGTCAGCAATAAAGGATCTAATTCCAGGATGTTGGTTTTTAGATAACATCCACACTAAAAGAAACCAGGACATTTTGGAGAAATCACTGATTCCTGGTCTGGGGAAGGGAACGTACAAAGTAAGCCTGAAACCTCTTTCTGTGGTGGGAAAAAAGTTCTCAAAAACTGACTGAAAATGTCAGCTTGTGGAAGTTCATAATAGTTAAAACCTGGGACAATAATGGGATCAACATGTACAAGAGCAATAGATTATAACATAATGAATTTTTAAAAAATTCCTGAGTCCATACTGATTTTTTACAAGTCGGGAGGAAGTGGAGACATTTTCTTTACAAAAGTAAGCCAGCTAATGAGCATAGAAGGAACAGGAGAAATAGAAAGTCGTCCTTGTCGCAGCCACCGCAGCAATAACTGGTTCTGGAAAGACGGCTCTGTGGACACCAATGCCACCAGGTAAAAGGCTACAAGGAAATAAGGTATTTGCAGAATCTCAAAGCATCTCTCCACAAATTGTTTACTGATTGCAAAGGGAAAAAATTGCTTTACAATGGGGGAATCTGGCCAGGGATCAAGTTTAATATCATCCACATTAGGACACACTAACACCATAAGCCACCAGATATCACACACCACGAAGGATACAACATCACCTATGGATGATGATGTTGTCGGTATTGGGATGAAAATTCTTGCCAAATATATTTAACCTAAATCTAATCTTGAGGAAGCATCAGACAAATCCAGTCCTCAGTTCTGCAGAACAGCTTGCTGTACTCTGTCAAAATGTCATTATCATAAAGAACAAAGAAGGCTAGCGGACCGTTCCAAATCAGAGGAGACAAAAGGAATACCCATATGACCGTCAAAAAATCAACTATGGAGGGCTTGAGTGAGACAATTTTGGAAATTCCAGTGTAGGCTGTATGGTATATAAAGTATTATGCCGGTGATTTCCTGGACATGATTAGATACATGTTGAGGTATTTAAGTGCGAACTGTCATGATGTCTACAACTAACTTTGAAATGCTTTAGCATAGCTGAACAAAACCAAGGATGTGTCTAGAGAGAAAAGAGATAAAGCAAAGGTGGCAAATTATTACCAATTGCTGACTCTACATGAGGGGTTTCACTATTTTTCCATGTATTTGAATTTTTCAAAATTAAAAAAAAAAAAAAAAAAAAAAAAAAAAAAAAAAAAAAAAAAAAAAAAAAAAAAAAAAAAACGTTAGGGAAGTGTGGGAATCCTTGAGGTAATAGGACACTTTCAAATGTGTTTTGGCTCCAGAACTCTGCACCCCACATCCTTCAGGTGGGGCCTGGACCTAATGGGGAACATGCAAATTAAACAGTACACCACAGTGCCTCTGGGGTGCTGATGGTCGTGCAGGCTGGGATGTGGCACTTCATGGAACAGTGTCCCTTCCTTACTGTGGCCCTCAAGGCCCTGCACTATCTGCCCCTCTTAATCTCAATCCCTGCCTCTCCTGTCCTATGTGTTAACACATCACCCCACTTTCCTTTTCCTATTTCTCATATCCATCAAGGTCCTTCCTCCTTGCACTTTGGGTTCTCTGTGCCCTTTGCTTGGTAAGTTCAGCCTTCAGACCCTCCTGCGCTGCAGCATTCATATCTTGTGGGGTGCCCTCTCGCTGGGGTGTCCTTCCCTGATATCAGCTCCAGAGCAGCCAGTTGTTCTTCATGCACTCAGCCCACGGCACAAATCAGAAATGATCATGTTTATGCATTTATTTATTGATGTTTTATCTTGTCCTCCTAGGAGGGGACCTTGTCTCTCTTGGTCACTGCTGTAATCATCGATCAATACCTAATGTACTCCATAAACACTGATGGATGTAATGGACCAACTGTGCTAAACCACTGCAAAACTCTGCAAATTAAATGCTATATTGCTTCCCCACAATATTTGCATTTGGAGCAATAAAATAAAAATGCAAAATAAGAGAATTTGAGTCCATAGCCTCTTTCATGTTTCTTTTAAAAGACTATCTCAAGATACCCGAATCAATGCTCTTCTGTTTTCTAGCAAAGCAGAAGCATATTTGCAAACAATCACAAATCATAGCAAACTGTACTTTCCTGTCCTTGTAGCAAGGGGATGTGACTGCTGCTTTGTTTGCCCCCAGAGGTCCAGTCACCAGCCAGAGGAAAAAGCATTAAGCAATCGAAGATGGAAGCCCATTCTGCCTTTCCACTTCATGAAATCATATTTCATTTTTACATGTGGGCCACCAGGCTATAACTCATGCAAGATAGAATGAGAGCTAATTAAAGGGTCAGTTGAGCATATAATTTTGAATTCCTAGGCACCCAAAAACTGAGACTGACAACAACTGTGACAAAAACCCGGAATGATTTGCTAACTAACAAAGCAAGGATTTTCAAGCTGCCAACCAGCTAAGCCATGTTTTCACACATAAAAGAATCTACATTGAATATAATTCGTATGTGGTAATGAAATTTTAGTCATTTCTCCCAGAGCGCTTTATTAAAATATACTTAGATTTTATTTTATTTTTATTTTTGGTAAGGATTACAAGGTCAAAACAATAACAGTGAATTCTGGTCTCATTTCAGACTGAAGTTCACTACGGAGATAGGAAGTATTATTGTTAATAGTATTTATATAGCATCTTTCTTCCAAAGTACATTCAGGAAAAGCAGGTTAGTAGAGAGAAATTCCATTTGTCAGGAGGGAAAATGAAAATGGAGTTAGACCAAGGTCACGAAACAAGTCGGTGACTGTTCTGAGAGCAGAACCTGAAGAGACAGCTGACTCACCGTGGTTTTCCCTCTTCCAAACACACTGCTTCATTTAAAAGATATTTTGAGGGTATTCAAGTTTACATAGTTTCTATTGGCATTCCTTGAAACAAAGAACCTTTACATTAAAAAAAACCCTGACTATCTTACCTAGACACTATAGTAAATACCAAAACTATTTATTTTCCTTCTTTCAAAGATCTTTATGGTTATAAACTAAAGCTTGAGTTCTAACATAACGAAATAGCAGTCAGACGATACTAGATTGTAGTTTTTAAAAGAAGATATCTTCTATCATTACTATAGTTTAATAACAAAAAATAAAGTGCATTTTCAGAGTTCTTGCATTATGAATAGAATTTTACCAAACTTAATATTACTTCAGAATCACAGCTAAAAGAAACAAGAATTTTAAATGTTAAATATACTCACAGGGTATTTATTAATTCTTTAAAAATATAAATCTCCAGTATTTGCTGTTCAAGTCCCAGGGAAGGAAAGAATGTTTCTCTTTGTGAATACAGAGGTGAACAAGGTGAGAATTAATGAATTACACTGATCCAGGTTCTTAAGCTGTGCCTGTTTTTAAAGCTTCTTTCCAAATAATGTGATATATACATTTCCTGCCGCATCCAAGTATAAGAGTTAAAAAGAAAAACAAAAAGAAAAACAAACAAAAAACAAACAAAAAAACCCCATGCAGCTTGAGGACTACATATAGTATTCAAGAGCTTTCCTGGATCTTCCCTAATCTTAGCCCCGAGCATGAGCCACTCACAGCAACAACACTGGCACTTCGGTAGCATGAAGCAAAAAAAAACTACAGGGGAAATCCTGTTTGTAAGACAGATTCGCCTTTTTACCCCTCATACCAGCATCTTCATGCACATGGAGTACCTCGCTTCTCATCGCATGGACAGTGTGGTTAATATCTTTCCACACTTTTAGGTGGCTACACCCCAACCCAGTGCCACTGCTAGAACGCATAGAGTTCCATGCCCTCGACAGCTCCAAAGAAAACGCTCAGTGTATTGTCATTTCCAAAAGAAGATCCCTTAGGAAAAGCAAAGCACAGGCTTCTATGGGATGTAAAGCTATATATAGATGGGTATATAAAAATCTATATGGCTAGATCTACAAGCAAAAATGCAGCAAATTAGAATACTGGAAGCTTCGTGATATCTCTAGTCTCATATTCACTGCCTTATAAGAAAATCGGTAAGCTTTTTTTTCATGGTCAGAATCATAGAAGATGAAATTCATTGATGCAAACTACCTTTAAAATATATTTTTTCACTTAAAAAGAGTATGAACCAATGATAAATAGAGCTAAATATCAGTTGTTATTGTATACAATTTTAAAAAAAAGGCATTTTGCTGTCCCTTGTACAAGTCAATGCTGAAGCCCTTTCGGCTCCAGTGCTATATATTCTGTTTTAATGCAAAGAACGCTGGTACTATAAACCACCTGGAAGACAAAAACTATCAGATCTGGCCTTCCTACCTGGATTCCTTCTGGAGAATTCTTCCCCTGAAGAAGCTTCGTACCTGAATCTAGAAGACAACTGCTTAGCTGTAGTCAGCTAATGGCCTCATACTTTAAAATCTTTGGGGACTTATTAAAGAACAGCAGCAAACACTCTGGTCATGATTCCTGGGTCTGTTGCCCCCATTCCCCTCCAAACACACCTATCCCCCTGGGCTTGCCAGAGAGAACTGTGTGCAAATAAAGTCCCACCACTCAAAGCAACTCAGAGCCCTCACCCATTAATTTTCATGGAAAATCACCAGTCCATGAAATGGAAAATTTCCCAACCAAGAGACCACAAAAGGAAATATAAATGTTATCCTTATGCAAAATGACTTTTAAATTTAATATTCACTTTTATGTTACCATTTAAAATGATATGAAGTAAAACACAAAAACGGGCATTTTGTGATGTGTCTCTGCGTAGTTCAATTCTTTATCACATAAATCTTTACCATTCACAGATGTTCAAAAACCAAAGTGTCTCAGATGGCCTGTATCAGTTAGGGTCAGTGGGGAAGAAATGCGACATTCAAATTGGGAAAATTTGAAGAGGGTTTCTGTTTAAAGGGCTATTTATAAGCACACAGGGTGAAGGGAGCCACAAGGACACACAGGAACCAGGGCCAGAGCAGAGGCGGTGTTGCCACCAGCAGGGCAGAAGGCAGTTACTGACCCTGGAGAAGAGAAGAGACCACGGGAGAGGCCACCTTGAGGGGAGCAGTGACCAGCAGGGGACACAGGCAGCCTTTGGTGCCCTTTTAGGGAGGGAAGGGGAATATACACTGGTATCACTCTCCTCCCTTCTTCTAATCTCCTGTCGGCATTTTCCATTGAGCAAACCCAACTCTAAAACACAGGCCAAGGGGTTCATTACATTCAGCCCATGCAGGTTAGCCTCCCAGAGCAGAGCAAAGAGTGAACAAGGGCGAGAGTGGATCTAGAGGGGCAAGCAAAAGATATCCACATGGGCAGAGACAGTCAACACACACCTCCATTCTAACAGTAAATTAGACTTGATTGATTGATTGAAAGAGAGGAAGGGAGGGATAACAAGTGGGTAAAAAACATTGATGTGAGAGAGAATCATCAATCAATAAATCATCAATCATTGCTTCTTGTATGCGCCCTAATCAGAGCAAAGCCGCAATCTAGCCACATGCCCTGACCAGGAATCAAACTGGTGAACTCCTGCTTTGTGAGCCACACTGGTCAGGGCCAGATGTATTTATAAATCATACAGAATCAAGGCATTCGCACAAGGCAGGAGCAGATGCAAGACCCCCAGAACAGCTTGCCCTGTCCCCCAGAGCCCCTAAAAGACCCGTGAGCACTGCCAGTGCAAAGCAAGAGCTTGTTGAGTAAGAGTTACTCATTTCTTGCTACACCAAGTTAAATCCATATTCAGGAATATTTTGACAGGGGCCTCTGAACACTATGCAAAAGAGTTTGCGTTCTCTACGGGCAAAATTGAATCACAGAAAGTTCTTTGATCACAGTGATGCCATGATTACATCTTTGTTCAGAAAGATTTCTATGTTGGCATTGTGGTGTTGAAATAAGAAGAGGAAATGAATGAAAGCTAAGAGACCATTTAGAAAGCCATTACAACAATCCAGGAGAGAGATAAATTCAGTATTGTCATTCTGTGGTTTATACTTTTAAAAATCCCTGGCGCCTAGTATTTTGTGATATATAAGGACTAACATAAAATTTGTTCCTTCAATTTTGAAGTTTCTATATTCTCTCACTGATTTCCCTTGCTTATTTACCTCCCAGGAGTCCAATCATTCATCAAGTCCCAGTGAGTCTAATCTATAATTTTCCTCTTATCTCTGCCAATGCTTTGATAAAGGCCACATTTATCACACAGACCAGCACATCTCAAGTTATGTGCAAACTGTTCTTGGGATTCCATGAAAACAGAAGATTTCTGGTCAAATGCTTTGGCGAAGTCCTAGGGTTAACAAATGTAAATAGTTTCTTTATATGACTTGTGGATTCCCAGAGAGGGTGACCGCATGCACCAGTGCCTCCCTTTCATAAAAAATCTGGTGACAACATCAGGGACAGTGATGCACCTCAAAATATAGATAGCCAAATGCTGACATGGACAAACTAAGATTTCCCCTGCATTTCTGTAAAACTTCATTCAGTCAGCTGACTTTTTGTATTTATTGCCCCCAGGAAAGAGACTGCACTGCATAAAGCAAAGAAAAAGGTAATCAGTTCTTGCAGTTTGAGTTCAAACATTAGGGGAACTCATGGGCAACAGATTTTGAAGAATATGAATGAGAACAAAGCCTCCTACATCCAGACAAGATAAAAGGGAGAGAGAGGGAAATAGTCACAGGGTAAGTGAATTCCAACTTGCATGGATACCCAAAAAGGGGACCCTAGCTCCCAGTCCACTCACCAGCTCTATACAGAGCCATGACCAAGAGAAAGGTAACAGAAACCCCAGAAAGTCTGGTGCAGCTAAGAACCAAGGGAATCCATGCTTTCCTGGGAAGGTGGTACCCTGAGAAAAAAATCAAGGCTGCAAATAAAATGGCTAAAATATCATTTCATATCTATGTTGGGGTTTTTCAACCTCAGCACTATTAACATTTTGGGCTCAATAATTCTTTGTAGTGAAGATAGTCCTGTGCTTTGTAGGATGTTTATCAGCATCCCCGGCCTCTACTAGATGACAGTAACATGACTGCCACCCCCAGGTGGGACAATGAAAAATGTTTGTAGACATTGCCAAATGTTCCTGGGAGCAAAATCCCAGTTGAGACCCACTGGTCTAGGTGGATAGAGTCCTGGACAGTCTCAAAGAGTTTCTTCCAGGTGTAGTATAGGTTGAGTACCTAAATGGATCATTCTGGAGGACCCAGAGCAACCTGCATAGACAATATCCTGGAATCATATGGGATAAAGACAAATAAATGCAATGAAATGGATGCTAAAGAGAACTGATCATTCCCATGGACAAAAATGGTACACTCCCTTGGATACCTTCACATTGTAGCTGTGTTGGTTAAGAACAGAGATACTGGAGCTAAGTTCAAATCCCAGCTCTATTCATTAAGAGCTCTTTAACTCTGGCAAATCACTCAACCTTCTGGTACTCAGTTTCTTCATCTGCAAGTTGAGGATAATAACAGCATACACCATATAGTGCTACTATAATTATTAAATGTGTTAAAATTTATAAATTTCCCACTCTTTACAATAGCATTTTGAATAAGTTGTGGTTCTTACTATGTATATGAACATCCCCTGGAATTAAATCCAAGTCAGAGGAGAGTGTGACCATGAATTATAACTAAATCCCTACCATCAAATCAAATCAGGCTCACAATAGAAACTGAAATTCATAGTTGGTCTCTTCGCATCCCGTCTAATGTTCTCCATCCCCACCCCTCCATGCACCTTCATGCCACCATTGTGATCACCATTTTAGACCTCGAATCTAATCAGACAATGGGTTCCCCATTATTCACAGCCCTGGGCACACAGAGATGCTTCAAGAGTTGAGGCTGTGTAGGGGAGGGTATGGCATGAGGGTCCATTAGGTTTAAGATTTTACCTAAAAACCTCTATGTGCTCCTCAATATTAAAAAAAAAAAAAAAAAACTTTGAAAATTACTGGCCTACTAGATGGAGATTCCACCAGAGGGCAGTCAAGGCCACCCATGAGTAGCCCTTCCCCATCCCTCCAGCTGTTCATCAACACAACCCCGTTACTCAGATAAAGAAAGTCACTAGTGCACAGTATATGTGCCATTAAAATCATAGTTCTGCACATGCTATTCCATCTGCTTGGCATAACTTTCTCTACCCTACAGATAGATAGGAAGTCACTGAAGGTATCTTTGGCTGGAAAGCATGCCCATATTTGCTGGAGCAGGGGTAGGGACACTGCTTCATGTGCTGTAGGACTCTTAATCACAACTGGGTGTCCCTTTGTAAAATACCTAGCTCCCCTAGATAATCATATTTCCACACTGGGTCCTGCCACAGTACTGGGGCACCCAAAAGAAGCAGCCTGTTGGATTAACTAACCTTAGGAAATCACCTCTCTTTTCCTGTTCTTTCCCTCAAGGAGCCTTTAGAACACCAAAGCCAGCCTCATTTCTAGTAGATAGGTAACTTCTGCTTGCATCTCTGCAATGCGGCTTTCCGCAGGCTAAAGGAGCACAGAGGCCTGGGTGCCTGATGGAAAGGGAAAGGAAATGCACACCTGGAGTGAAGTGCAACTGGATCCCGGTGAGTCACCACCTGCCTGTGCATCTCAGTGAATCACAATTTCTTTCTTTATACTTTTCTTAAATAAGACTAGACTAGTTTTGTGATCAGAAAAATATACTATTAAAAAAAAAGTCCAATTGGGAAATACATCCATGCTGCAGCACCATCCTGCAACTTGAACTATAATTACAAGGATATGACAGAAAGCAGTGCCTTGCCCAGTAGCTGCCTTCTCCCTTTTGCAAAACTTCAACCCGTTCATTCGGTGATGAAAAGTACTGCTCTTTCCCCAGGAGGGCCCCGTTCACTGCCTTCGTTTGAGCATTGATGTTCGCACCCTTTCAGTTCAGTGCCACAACCCATCAGCTCGCCTCCTCTGTCCCATTTGGCAGCCAGTCTCAGGACTGCTGCTGGTTTTCCATCTGTCAGACTCAATCTATCTTCAGCACAGAAGCAGGACCTGGAGAGGGGGCTGAGCAAAGACAACGAAGGCAGGCTGGTTTTACCTTGGATTTGATTGACTTTGAAAGGAGAAGGAGCACTAATAGCATGGAAAATTCCCTAGCAGGGACTTGCTTCCTGGCTTTGCAAGAGTTTGGCTAGAAGTGGGCTTCCAGCCTGGGAGATAACAACTATGTACAGTCAACACCTTTTGTAGTATCTTCCCAGGTACAAGGATTCCTCTTAACCCCAGCAATAGGGGAGTGCAGTAGCAGCCATTTTGAACAATTCTGTAGTTGTGCCCATACTTCTTGTTACAACAGATTGGTCTAGAGAAGATACCTGATCTCCTTGAAAATGACACCAGTTGAAATTGTCTCTCCCATTTCCTAGGTATGTAACACAGAGTGAGGCATTTAACCTCTCTTGACCTACTCCTTCATCTGCAGAAAGAAGAGTTGAACTAGTGACGTTTCAATTTCTTTTTTGTTCTTGCATTATGATTTTCATGATAAAGGTGGGTTCTAGGGTCAGTATGGCCTGGGTTTAAGATAATTTTCTGTCAGTCACTAGTCTTATGACCTAAAAAAGTTCCCGAACTTTCTAAGTATCAGTTTTTTATTATCTTAAAATAGAGATGATAATAATAGTACCTACCTTGTTATCAAATGATATAATACATGTTAAATGTTTAAAACAAAACCAGACAGTAAAGCAGCCTATGGCTTCTGCTTATTATTGTTATTATATTTCTATATGAGATGGAATTTGATTTTTTTTAAAGGAAGGAAGGAAATCAGGGTGAAAATATCATAATTGTTCAGTCAAGTGAATTTCTGAATAAGATCAAGACATTTGGCTCAACATTAGTACAACGTGGTGGGGAGAAGAACAGAGAATCCAATATGACTCTCCAGACATGCAAAAATGTACAAGGTGCTTAATTATGACCTAAGGGGGTAAAGGTAACACTATTTGTCTCAAGTTCTATCACTCTCGGAACTTAAATTAAAAATTTAATAACAAAGGGTACTCCAAATACAAATAGCATTATGTAAAATCATAACTCTCTAATGAATGATAAAGTCTATAAACTACTCAAGCTGAAGAACCACATCAAAGACTTAGTTTTCCCATTGCTTTTCTTCATAACCTTGTCTTGGTGGCATGCGCAATATCCATGTAGCTAGGATATTCCTTCCTTCTTAGGTCAAGAGCACAGTGCTCACTACTGCCACACCATCCACACAAGATTACCTCAGATCCAACTGATTTTCTCACTCTGGAAACTACCCTAAAAACCTTAAGGGAGAATGTTTTAAAACTCTCAGAAGAATAAACTAGAATGTCTATTAGAGAACATTTTTCTCTACATAGATGGTACACTCTGGCAACAACTTATTGACACAGATTTACTTAAATATGCAGCCTTATCCCAGTTCAGTTCTTTGGTGAGTCACATGATCTGACAGGGTGCAATGCAATGAATTTAAAAAGGGTAAGAGAATATAAGGCAAGGAAGAAAAATAATCCTAAAAGAACCAGTGCTACATAATGTGGCACAATCCAATGCCAGCCTTGAGAGATGGAAATCCTCATCAGTGGATGAGCTGTGGGTGGTGAAGGAAGTCAATGCAGGTACTTCATTCCACATGTAAAGCTGAGAACAAGTGCCACTAAAACCCACAGGGACAGCAATCAAAGATAAAATCATCATACAAGGGGCATGTTGCACCTGCCTCTCATATAAAAGAACTGTATGGATCACATACATCATATTTTTCATATCATCTTTGTAAAGATTTGCAGCTCTTGTTCCATTTTCTGAGCTTGGATGTGCAAAGTAACATGTGCACAAATGACCTTTTCAGATGGTCACACCAGGAACCTGGCAAGAGTTTCCCTATTCGGGGAATCCTAGGGACCTCCAAAGGAAGGTAAGAACTTGGTATCAGATGCCCTAGAATTCAAAGGATATTTAAGGTGGTCCTGAATATCTTTGAACAAAATGAATCAGTGTCATCTGTCCCATTCCATTATCTTGGCACTATCAAGAGTTGTCATGTTGTGTGGCTGGCAGGACTTTTTCAAGGCCAACTGGTTCTTTTGTAAGATGATAAAAGAAAAATGGAACATTTCAAATATTCTCTTCTTAGACAATATTCTCTCCATTATCATATTGCATATGGTAGTGACTGAATACGTACTTTTAGTTGACTGTGTAAAGTCACCTTCTTGGAGAACTGAATGACTATCACAACAGTAATTAAAGCATGTTTATATTCCAAATTTGGTATTATTCAGTTACTTTTATGTTTAGATTTTAAAGCATATTCTTGTAAAACATCTAGAATAGATGTTTTCAGAATCTGGAACCTGGGTGGGGTGGAAACGTCCAACAGCCTTACCACCCTGAAGTAATTTCAGAAAGAGAGGCACGAGTTTAATTTAAACAGTCCTAATCACTCAGCAGTCAAATCAGATATGTTGCCACTTGTCCTGTTATATTTACATATTTTCAAGTGGGATTTCATGACATGAGGTGGTGCCCCGTGTCAAAGCATGGGGCGGTGAGGGACAACGGCCCTACTTCATTACTGTCCTCAGACTTTAATGTGCAAATGAAACGCCTGGAGGTTTACAGTGGAGATTCAGATGCAGCAGGTCTGAGGTGAGGCCTGAGATTCTGCATTTCTAATAAGCATCCAAGTGATGCCAATGCTGCAGGTCCATGCACCCACCTTGCACAGGCAGGAGACCCCTTCTCGGTGAGACCCCAGTCTTGCTCTGCCACTACTGAGCTGTGCCACTTTGGGCTCATTAGGTAACTTCTAAGGCCTTTAGTTTCCTCCTCTGTAAAACAAGGGAAGGAATGGAGCCTCTTAACAAATTCAGAGAGTTGAAAATAATGTGAATGAATAAATTCAGACGAAAGCATCTGAAAAAAAGTTTCAGGAGCAACTCAATTAACAATCTTTAAAATCATGAAGAATGTAAAGATAACTCTTCCTCTGAAACCAACAAACTGGATGCTGCTGCTTCTGCTGCCAGTTTTGTGACCCACTGAGCATTCTGTGCGTATGTTCTCCGTCAAACTGCTGCCCTAGGTGCCCACCCTCTGCCCAGCTACAGCTGGGAACCTGGCCTTCTACGCAAAGTAATTTCTGAGTGGCTCCAGCCTACACTCTGCCAGGCAATGCAATCCTCTTGCTGCCTCTTCTTCCAAAGCCCCAGATTCCATTAAAGTAATCTCAAGACGCTAGTTATAGAACTAAATTAGAGGAAGCATGAGAGGACAACTTTCCATGCCTATATAATTCATAATTTATATAATTTTCCTCTCAAAATTCATCTACTGATACCTGCTTGTTTTATACGATGAAGGTGAGAGCCAGTAAAAATGAATTCCTTTCCCAGTATCACAAAAATAATTAGGGTTGGAGACGATGTAATTAACTTCAAGTTCAGTATGATAGCCTCTACTCCACCTTGGAGGAAATTTTCCAAAACTCTTCTTTTTCTCCCAAGCTTCTTGAAAGTCACCTGCAGCCACTCCTGGGTAAATGGCAGCAGATGGGAATGGTGCCACTGGACCAAAGCAGTGTTGAGGCAGAGGAAAGGGAGAAAAGCCACAGGAGTGATGGAGCAGCATCCTCACTGGGGAAGTAGAAGGGACTGGAATAAAGAAATTTGTGGCTTCAGTCCAGGTCACTCACTCCTCCTCTGAACCCTCTAAGGAGACTCAGGAAAGAATAACCGAAATGCTGGACCACAGAGGCAATCCAGAGATGCTGCTATCTATTTTAATCCACTTTAAACATAATCTTTTAAAGTATACTACAACAAATAAGCCACCCAATAACTAGAGTAACTACTTGCCATATGATCGGGACTGGACCCTGGGTACTTGACGCACCCAGCCCAGAAAGAAGCCTGGCAGCAGCAGAGCGTGCCAGGAGGTGAGATCTGGACTGAAGACGAGGTACTGCACGTAAAGGGAGCCCGCCAGGGTGCAGACTAATTAGCTGTGAAGAAGTGGTCATGGGTACCAAGTGAAGAACGAATTATAGCGTTTTATGGAGAAAAATGGGCCCAGGGCAGATTTATTATGCTCCATTTCCACTCTGCTAGCAGGCCGCACAGAGTCTCAGAGGTACAGGTTTACTCACGATTGAAACTTCACAACCAGGGACGTGATCTCAAATAATCTAATTTGGTGAGATGAGAAAATCATATCTCATAAAACAATCATCCCTTTTCAAAAGCCCATATAACAGTGTACAGGCTACTGAGACATCTGGCCATAGCACGAGCTTCTATTATAGGTGATATGAAGACAATGGACTTAAGATAAAATTATTTTAATAAGAAAAGCTACCACTTGGTATGTGCAGTTTGTTCTTTACAACCTGAACTTCATAAATTTTTATAAGGTGTTTGTTGTCAGGCTCAGGAGCTGCTGTGTTACCATTGCTCAGTCACAGCTTTTTCAAATAAAGGCATCTTGATGTGGGTGTGATACACTATATGGTATTAAAATAGATGACCCCACACCCACTTCTAGTGTCTGCTCCGTAACATTCACATCTTTCATGCAAATGTTAAATTAATATATTCCCGATCACTGTGAAATGGGTTGCCCTTTTGGCCATAGTACATGGAGGAGCAGAATGCCTTAGCAGGAAGAGACTTTGGCTATCCTCTACTAGTTCCAGACGGAGAAGAAATGATGTTCAAGAACACAATAAAACCATGCCAAGGGAACTTCTTCAGGACTGCCGTGTGGGTGTCTTTCAGGGGTTGGAGAAAAGAGGAAGAAAGAGAGGGGGGTACAGTATTACCAAATAATAGCAGCTATCATTTTCCAAGTGCTCATCAAGTTTCTGGTACAGAATAAGTACTGCAGGCACCTATGTTCTCTCGGTGAGTCCCTGTAATCTTGTGACATTTCACAGGAGAGGAATCTTCAGCCAGATCGGTTTACAATGTGCACAGGCCATATTATAGGCACTCGATTTAGACATGTCAGGTCACAAAGAACACAGTGTCACTACAAAGTCACCTCCCAACATCGTTTCCCCTCGCCATTCCGGACCCCCGGCGATCCAGGAGGTTCCTTCCTAGAGGAAACGGACTCAGGCACCCTCGGAAGGGAAACGAGACTATGAACTACAGCATTTCAGACCTCAATGCGCCCCTGGAAATTGCCTCAGCAGAGTACTCCCTGTATAGGAAAGAAACAACAAGGTGGCCGCAGGACCAGTTTGGGGGCACACAGCTACTTAACAGCAGGAGCAGGGCTCCCTCCTCATCCCACCACTACTGCTGTCAAAGGCAAACATCTAGTTGGTTGATGAAGGAGTGGTTGTCTATTCCCTAATTTGGGAGATTTTTTTCACCTCATTCTCTTCACTACTTTCCCCTCTACCACTGAAATAGAATGAATGGGATAGATAATTAGGAGGTGATTAGGACTGGAAAGGTAGGGTCAGAAGGAGAAAGAATATTGTTATTTTTTTCTCTTAGTTCCTTAACTTAAGGATAAAACTCATCTCCTGTATGTTGTTTTTTTTTGGGGGGGGGAGGGGGAGGCAGATAGAACTGGAGGAGTGCTCGAATATTCAGTCAACAAACATCAGCTTTTACTATTTACCAGATACTTGAATGTGTCATTAGCCTGATGAATAAGCCAAGGAATCTGTTCTCAAAGAGCTTACAGTCTAGTGAGAAAAATCAATACAAGCAATACAAACCTATTATTACACTTTAATATTGCAAGCACTATAAGAGAAACACAGAAAATATGATATAAAAAGAAGATTGTCAAGTTGGTTAGCCCAGGTATGATGCCTATACAGGGCAGCCTGTGGGAAGTCATCAAAGAGATGGAAAACAACAGCAGAACTCTGGCTAAGAGGAGACACTGGGCTATGTGCCTTTGGGCTGTTAAATGAGACGATGTTCTAGTACATAGTAGGTGCTCACTAAATGTAAGGTGATTTAAAAGGTGGGGAAAATATGAAGCAATTGTTCTCTCATCATTTAGAGCCTAAGAACACCTCTTAACCTGCCTGTTTTCTTATATGTCTCCCTTCCCCTGCCTTCTGTCACACCTCAAATTATATTACAATAATGCCAAGCAAGGAAGAGATTGCAGTGGTTGGCCAAGTTGAGCTTCTACTCAATGCTGAATCTCCTTCTATGTTGTTTCTGGTGGCTGATGCCCTCATCTATCACATACTTCCACTTGGAGCAAGCATGAAACTTCAAGGCCATTATTGGACAGTTTGAATCATCAGAAAGTTCTCTCTCAGGTCGAGTTGAAATCTGCCTCCCCACCCACGGAATCTGGCCAGGCCTGCTGGAACTTCAGAAAAAGGGGTCTACATCTTTGTCCACAGAGCATCCTTTGCTGTCCTTGCAGGCAGCTGCCATGTCTGTTCAAAGCCCTGTTATCTGGCACCAGATGGTGAGACACATGCTTCGTCCTACTGCTAAGATTGGTTAAGAAATGACAGCAAGGGGGTGGGGAGACTCTAAAAGATACTGCTTGGGTCTTTCTTCATTCAGGGCTGCTCAGAGTGGCTTCCGCCAGTGCCGACATCATGTTCCCAGTGCACACCTTCTTATGGTCACAATAGGACTTAAAACAAAAACAAAGAAGTGGGCTGGACCACGAGGACTTTGAAGTGGTCTTTGAAGTGCAGGTCCTGCACAGGGCCATCGCAAACAAGCGCCATTATTAGCCCTATGGAACGGTTCAGATGTTGTCTTTCCAACTTTTTCCTAGTGTTATAAAACATGCCATGTGATCAGTAATTTTTCCCTTGAAAAGATCTATAAGGGCTCACGTTGCTATCGCCTATACGAATAATTCCCTCTCACACTTAATTGGATTGGTGATACCATTCTCCAGGAAGGTATACCTTTTGGCCAATCCCTTCACCAACTTCTGCTCCCCTCAGTTACAGCGAACCTTCCCTCCTGTTGAGAAAAGGAGTTGACCTCCAGCAGGGCTGAGTCAGGCTGCACACACGGTTCTGTCACCACAAGGCCTTGCAGTGAATGAGGAGATGCTGAAGCGCCGACTTTTAGCCACTGCACCCTCACGCACTTGCTGAAGTTTTCTTGATAACGCAGGGTTCTTTAACAAGAGAGAACACTACTGCTAGATTTTAAAATAAGCAATGATAGAGCTATACACAATATAATATGTAATCACTTTAATGTCATTTTTCCTTATTATTTTACATAGCAGCCCTGAAAGATTCCATAATTTGTGGTTTTAAATGGGTCTACTGAAGTACATACTCTGAAGACTCAGAACTGTTACACATACACAGTAAACAATCTTTCTTGCTATAATCCATGACAATTCAGAAAAATGATTTCAAGAAGTCAAGTAGTTCCAAAGATCAGGTTGCCTTTTCCCCAGGCCAGCCAAGAGCACTAGAATCTGCTCCCTTTCCAATGCAGTGTAAGAGGAAGATAACAGATCCAAGAACTTGTGAAATTCTGGACAAATTTAAACCTTGTTTACGTCAGCTGTACCCAGGGAGGCAAGGAAGACTTCAAGGATGCGAAAGGACTTAGCGGGGTCTCTGCCAGGATGGCCGTGGTCTGACTGGGAGCCATCACATCTGTACATTTGGCACCGTCCTGCGGGTCTCTACTCGGCAGCTGTGGAAGGTGACAACAGGAAGAGACCAGAGAGACAGGAACCTGTGATTCTCACCATAAAACCACAAGGACAGCAGAAATGGCTGTTCTCAGGATGCAGAGAACAAACATGCCTGGAGACATGAGAGGGAAGAGACACTGCTGACCTTCAGTGGTCATGGTGGTCTCCACACCAGCCATACGGTCACTGCCATCGATTTGGTGATGACCATAACCCCTGGGGTTGTCTGAGGCTGTGAATCATGCAGGCAAAGGCAATGCTCCACGCTAGCTAGAGAACTTCACCAAGACACAGTCATCATCTGGGCAGCCAGGGAAAAGCTGGCTCCAAGACCTCACCTCCCACCATTTCCTTTCAGATTTTACAGGGTTAGGTTTGGGCCCTGGAATCTGCGGCCACAGGGTGGGTACTAAGGGATATGGCAAGTGTCCCACAGTGCCATGGAGAACTGTGGTGGACGAAGTCCTGTGAGTCAATGAAAGGGCAGCCTGGTTCTGCGGACTTCACACGTGACAGGCTCTACACGGGCGACCTGAGCAGCTAAAGGAAGGAATGTCCTGTGGTTAATGAAGCTCAGGGGCACTGAGCCTGGCATCCTTCACTGGTCCTTTTCGGAGCACCACAGGTTGTTTGGATAGGCATCCCGAGTTGAGAACTAGTGCTAACCTAGGGAATGAGTACTGATTTCCAGGTGTGGTCTGTGAATCAACTGGGATAATTATGAAATATTTAGATTACTGGGCCTTGCCTTAGACCTGGTGAGTCAGAAATTTCAAGGGTGAATTCCAAGACTCTGGTTTTTTTTGGCAAGCTCTCCAGGGATTCTCTTCGAGAATCTAGTAATTCCAAGCATCAGTAGAGACATTTATTTGTTGGGACACATGCATGAGACACAAGGAGAAGGCTAAGCAAAAAAGGAACATTAATAACATTTTACCTTCCACATTCCGTGAAGGAACAATTTTATTCCTATGGAAGTGAGATTCACCATTAAGAACCATGCATATGGCAACAGGGTATACATGAACTTAAACTCTCTGAAAATTCTGCATGTAGTTCACCAATGATGTCTTTTCTTTCTAATTATTTTTTGTCCAAATTCCAACTTAGAAAATCTAATTCAGGTATTAAAATAAATGTCCTTGAGCCTGGTATGATCCAAGGAACTATTCAATTGCAATTCAGGTCCCTGAGAAGAGATCTCCAATGAGTCCACCCTGATTACACAGACCACAGTGGCAGAGGCTGGCTCCAACACCTGGCTCGCTCTCTGATACAGGTCACTTTCAAACAGTCCGGATTTACACATGCCAACCCAGGTCATGAAGCCCATTCATGCACACACTACCTTTTAAGCCATGTTTAAAAACTACTTGGTCTTTTCAAAAATTCTAGAGCCCAGATTATTTATTTTGTTATAAAAAATGTGCCTGTGCTTTGCAAGGTTACAAATTGTCAAGAGCCCTTGTAGTGTGCAATTCCACACGTCTGTTCTCCCTTTCATTTCACTGTTCTCCTAAAGTAAATGAGGAAAGGTAGAGGCGAAAAATACATAATTAAAAAATACAAAGTAACTGAAGGCTCAAAGGTCAGAGTCGCAAAAGTTTTCTTGGCCAAAAAATCAGTGTACCTATCCGGTATTTGATATTAATCGTTAAACTATAAAATGTCTAGTAATGACTACTTTATGAGTACTGTAGGTACCAAGAACTTGGCTATTTATGTTATGTGTATTATCTCATTTTACCTGACAACAATCTCATGAAAGATTCACTCATTATCTCTCAGACTTGGGAAGCTAAGACACAGAGAGGTTGAGTAACTTGGTCAAAGTCACACAGCAATAAGTGGAAGAACTAGAATTTGCATCCACAAAGTCTGACTCCAGAGCCTGAACTCAACCATTAGGCCAACTATTTCCACCTTCATTAGTGCAACTCATGCAGGAAATGAGATGTGTTTAATCATCAGCATTTCCAGATATTACTTAAGACCATGTGCAATGACCAATTTATTTAAATAAAGCTATTTCATATATATATGAAATATATACATATATATCAAAATGCCTGTGTTTATAATCAAATATGTTTATTTGTGAGGCAGGAGAGTAAGAAGTCAGGAAAATTCCTTGGCAAGTGAAATGGAAATCCTGAGACAGACAGCTGATTCAAACTGGCCTAAACCACCACCCCGACTCAACTGCCTGCTTCTCCCAGGCATCACCACTCCCTCAAGCATTAGGCCCTTAGGACAATGAGGTTCTGCTCAGCATCAAATAAACTTAGGAACAAAACCTCAGGTATGCTGACCACAGAGACAGAATTTTGACCAAACTAGAGATAACATCTAGGCCTCAGTTATGTTTCAGCTCCAGGCCCAGAAATGCAACAAAACCAAAAGAAGCAACACTTTGACGTCAGGAGCAGATGCAATGACCAATGGTGCCCTACCCTAGTGCCAACTAACCAGTAGAGACCAGGACACTGATGATATACACTCTCTTCGGTGAAGCAGCATATTAAAGGACACACCTGGAAAGCTGATAAATATTCTACTGAGATCCTCCCCATATATCTCTCCTAAAATTCCTGCCTTTAGAATACAGATAAAAACCTTTAAGACAAAGGACTCAGTGTGTGTTCTCTCCCACTATAGCACACACACTCTTTCTTAAGGGGTGTTTCTTTGCGCTTTTTTAGCTGTGTTTCTTTGCTTTCTTTTTTCTAAGCTCCAAGGGTCCCCACAAAACTTGCAACCAGAAGAGCAGTGGGCAGCTGCGGCAGCTCGTCCTTGGCCAACCCCTTGAATCTGTCTCCAAGAGCCCTGCTTTTGCCTCTGTAACTTGTTTCCTGCGTCCACACGGCCCAGCTCGCTCACTTCTTCTGCCTCTGTGACTTTCCTTCTAAAAGGCCAAGGCAGCTTTTTGAGAAGCCTGGTTGAATGCTCTCTTCCAGTGTATTTCTGCTTTGCATGCTAAATAAACTTCCTCTTGCGCTACAGTTCTTGGCTCTGAATTCTTTCTTTGGTGAACTCAAGAACCAAGAGCTGACATCACTGGTAACATTCGTACATAAACAATGGCATTTTATGCTTTGTATTCTTATTCTTAGCATTATATTTTTCATAACATATAAGTTAATACCTCTCCCAAAGTCTGTGAGGAAACTTTTTTTACCTCTAAAGTATCAAATCTAAGGACATCACCCAGTCCACCCAATTTCTATGAGAAGTTTAAATTCTAGTGTTAATACCAGTAGAAGTTTTCTACCCTTACCTGTAATGTTTAATCTCCCTGGGCTTAAATTAAAAATAGTCTAAATTCCCCTCATCTTATCTTTCTAATGTATCAATAAGAATTTTGCACAAAGATCCCTTTTAACCCTAAAGACAATAATTTTCTTTGAGTGAATAGTAGTCATTTCCATATCCCTAATAGGAGAAACTAATACCAGTACTTCACAGAAATAGCAATCTACTAAGCTTGAGATTAATTAGAATCTGAACTCTGAGTGTGCAATCAGTATAAACTGACCAAAGAGTCCAGGCCACTAGAATCTGGAAACCTACATGATTGAGTAACAATCAAACTGACCACTCTAACTAACAAACATCAAAAATCACAGCTCTCTGTGGAATTTGACACAACTTTAATGTGAGTATATTGAAGCAAAGATTCACAAGAATTAGCCAATTAACTCTCACAATGGGCCTTCTCTTAGTGTAGCACAAAAGTTCTTTTTAAAACTTCATAGCATCTTCTTAATTGTGTTGTTAAAAAGAGCACACACCAAAACATGGAAAATAAAATTTAGTGAAGATTTCACTGAAAAGAGTAAGTAATGCAGACATAACATGTTTTATCCCCAGAGAAAGGGAGGAGAACTGGTACCCAGCTGTAGCCCTGCACAGGTGAAGGATGTCAGCAGAATGACGGTGATACTCGTGATCAGCTCCCGATGCCAGGCCTGCAGGAATTACTGTGCACCCCTCTTGTTTTCCGGTGTGTACAGAAATAAAAAGGGAAGTGCGGCCTCAGTTAACACTGGTTATGTTCCTTTATTCGATCTTTCCTTTGCTGATATAATGATATCCTAATAACATAAAGGCTATTCTAGAATCTCAGCCAAGAAGAGAAGAGTAAGTTGATTACTTTTAGCCTGCAGAGCAGAGGATATCTGTGTGTGTGTGTGTTTCTTTTGAACTATTATTTTTAAATTCCACTTCCCATTATAAAGTCAGAAGTGTAATGCTTAGCACATTCATATTATTTCCAAAATAAAATGCTCTCGTGAGTCTCAATCCTTTCTATTTGTTGATGTTAGAACTGTCTTTATTAAAGAGCTAGTCATTTTTCATGAAGTTGATATAAAAGCCTGACCATCTTTTTGTACCAGTTTATGTTTTTTTAATCCATGTCTGCTATTTATGAGATCATAGAGTTGATGTGGCACCAAATAGATCAAAATTATAAGGGTGATTGGTTTTTATTAATATATGCACCTTCTGTATTTTTCCACTGACTTCCAGAAAACATACTCATAAATTTCTTTTCAAACTGACTTTGCTCTGCAGAATATGTTGGAGCTGAGAAGGGGGTTATGAGAGTGTTGACTCGATGAAGGCAAAATGACCCTTAAGTGACTCAGGGATCTAAACTGTAATAGCGTGGTTATCACGATAAACCATCACCTCTGTGTCTTGAACAACCACAGTGTGCACCATGCCCCACCACTGGCTCTTACCAGTTCCTCACAACAACCAAGTCAACCCATCTCACAGATCAGGAAATCGGGGCCAAAAGAAGTTAAGTAACCTCCCCAAGCTCTCAAAGCTGGTAAGGAGCAAAGCCTGGGTTTGACTCAGCTCAGCACAATGCTGTGTTCCTAGACACCTGTGCACATTGCCTTTACAGGTCAGATGCTGTATTCTCCACCCAGGCTGGAAATTAGAATCATTTGGGAGATTTTTTAAACACTGATAAATCATTTCTTCAAGATAAACCAAGAACATCACTATTTTTTTTAAAGCTCCTGAGAGGATTTTAGTGTGAATCCAGGGTTGAAAATAACTGGATTAACAAATGCCAAGTTCTTTTTTTCCTTAAGAAATATGAGTCTTCATAGATGGGGAGCAGATGACAGCTAGTGGGGGGCGGGGGAGGTTCGGGGGTAAGGGACTGAGCAAAAACAAAAAAGGACTCATGGACCTGGACAACAGTGTGGTGATTTCTGGGAGGGTGAGGAGGCAGGTATAAGGGGACTGGATGGTAATGGGGAAAAACACAATAAAGATTAAATTAAAAATATATGAATCTTTCTCCAAGCAGTGCAAGAAAAACAAAAACTCAAACTGCTTATCTAGACCAGAAACACTAGGTGGGGACGTATATCTACACGATGTTGACAGACCATCCTTGTTTTCCCCCACAACCTGCTCCTGCCTCACAGGAAGATCCCACATGGCATCTTAGTGCTGAAATAGACCCAGGAAACTGTGTAACCCACACCCTCCAGCCACGAGTGAGGAGCCCAGAAAAGAAACAGCTTTGCCCAATGTCTCACAACAGCAGTAAAGGCAGAATGAGAGCTGGAGTCTCCTGTGCCCTATTTCAGTGCTCCTTTCACAGAAAAATTTTGGACGCAGTAGGAACACAACTGGGACAAGGAGTCAACCAAGGCATCTGAAGAGAATTTCAAGAACCAGGGAGAGCAAAGGAAAGAAAAAAAAGGAACAGAATGAGAAAGGAGAACAGCCACAATCTGCAAATGATAGGTAAATGAGAAGGAATACATAATAAACAATAGAACTGGCCTGAGAAAAATCCAATACAAAGAGAACTAGGCATTGCAATGCTGTATCAGCAAAACAAGGGAAAATATAAGAGAATCACCACCCTTTCATTCAGCTTTGGGAAGCATGCTAGAGCCTAAAGCACTTTCAAAATAGAAAGTCATAAAAAAGCATAAACTGTAGGAAAATCACCTGACAGGGAGGCAGGGGCTGCCAGAAACTCCCAAACCTGTATCATCTGCTACCATTGCCACTCAAAGTGGACTTTGTGGATCAGCTATTTCAACATCACCTGGGAACTGTTAGAAATGGAGTATCTGGGTACGTCATCCCTCCCTGATAAACCAAAACCTGCATTTTAATAAGATCTCCTCAAAATTAAGATGTGCATACAAATTTAAGACACCCTGGCTCTACTATAAGAACAAAATCGAGGAATTAAAACAAAGAGCTATTCTAGGCAGAAACCAGTACTAGAGAACTAAGTAGAATTTAATCTGACTAATTAAATTATTTGCTAATGCACCACACTATGACAGACCCTGAGCTGGGTGTTTTGGGAAGTGGGTGCTTGAGGTTAGGCAAGGTCAGCATGATGCCTTTAGGAGTGAATGCAGAAAGCACATATATGTGAGGAGGACCATGACTTGTGTTCCAAGAGGAAGTCAAGCAAAATGGTTTGGAGGAGCAAAAACTGAATTTGGAGGGAGATCAGGAAGCATGTAGCAATTGCACTGACTCTGAGAGGCAGAAATGGTTGTGGGAAAGTGGGAAGGCCTATTTCAGGCAGAGGGAACAGCACAAGCAAAGATGCAGAACTCAGAGGCCTGCTGTGTGTTCAAGGAACATTGCCTTCAGCTTAGAGCAGTGTTTTTTTAATTGTTTCACGCAGACTCATGATTCTGTGATGATGCTTCAGAGACTACTAACTGTACGGAGGGAAGGCTGATGGGATTGCTGGGACCCCAGTTCAACCACGCAGGATTATATTTTAACAGTGGATTCCAGTAGTGAAAAATAAAATTAGAAACCTCTCACTGAGCTAACACATAGGTACTCCTAAAATTATTACCCACAGCTGTGTCTGGATGCAGTAGGCATTCAAATATCCATTGAATAAATTAACAAATGAGTCAATAAATCTATGAGATCAAAGTAAAAAAATGTGCAGCTACTTGGCGGCTGGACTGCAATGGGTCTTAAATACCAGAGGAGAGATTTTTACGGCATTTGGTAAGGCACTGGGGAAAAGTTTATTAGCCAGTGACTGAGCTTGGCTCTGCTTTAAGAAGCTTATTCTGCAAACCAACTGTAAATGGATTGGAAATGAGAGAGACTGGAGATGGGAAACTAGTCAGGAAGACGCCATGGTAGTCTCTAAAGAGCCTGAACAAAGATATCACAAAGAGAATAAAAAAATGAAAAAGCAGGCATCATAGGCATTGCAGGAATGGAGTCTTTAGAATTTACCTATGCAGTATAGGTGGAAAGCAAAGCCATTGGGAAGGTCCTGGGTGACTGGGAGAAATACGGAAATTAACGGTCACTCCTGTTCATGGAAGGAGAAAGATGTTGATTAGCGTTTAGACATGTTAGATTTGAAGTACCCAAGAGGAGTAATATAAAGCCATCTTGTAGGTGGTTCAAAATGTCAACATGAAATTTAGGAAGGAAAGTCGAGATAAAGATGTTACTTTAGGAAAATATCTAGCACTCATAAAAGGACATCACGGAATGAAAAGTAACATGCAAAAAAAGCAACAAAAAATCATCTATAAAGCAAAGAGGATGGAGAGAAATACACAGAATTTAGAAATGGACAAGAAAGGAAGAATAACTAGACCATATTGAGACATATGGGGAACAGAGACAGGAGGGGGGAAGTGGCAAAATAGAGATAGTGAAATGGTAGGTTGGGGTGTCACAATAAAATCCTAGAAGGAAATAAAAAGCAGTGGGAAATTGGGACAAACACACTCATTGTTCTTTAAATGTTCGAAGACATAGGATCTTACAGAAACAGGAGACAACCAATTTTGCTTTTTATTTCTTTTTGGAGATTTTTGCAATAAAGCAGTCATGCCTGTGAGAAGTAAATTTATTGTATTTTTTAATATAAATTGTTCTTTAAAAATCAAGCAATAATATCTTCAAGTTCAGCTTGAAGGAAAAAAATCTAAAGAGTGGGGGGTGGGCAGTGCAAGGATTTAAGATTCTTTTCTGCTTCGTGTTAACAGCCCCACACAGCATTATTCTATGTAGACATCTCCCCTTTTAGAGTTGCGCTTGTTTTGCAGGAATTTTATTTTCTGTCTGAGCCAGGTCACTGGCCTAAGAAAAACGATTCTGAGAACACTCGATATACTTTGATAGATCCTCATATAATAATTACACTCCATACAGGTATCCTCCAACTGGCGTGAGGTCTCACTAACTGGCCATGTTTGGGTGACAAGTTCCTTCTCTGGCTTAACTGTAGAGGAGACTCCTTCCTTGGTTTCCTTTCTACCTCATTTGAGGAAGGAAACATTAAGTTCACCGTTCTGTTATTGCTCTGGGAATCTGTTTATTGGTCAAATGCTGTAAAATATCAACATTGTTTTTTTTTTTTCTATAGATGCTTCTTAGTGGTTATTAAACTGCTATAAAAAGATCATTACTCAGGTAATGTAAGATAATAGAATGCAAACGAACTACATAAGGAATGGTACTGCAAAATGTTTATATCACTAGGATGACTCCAGAGAAGACAGTAATTTTTCCTTTGTTAGGAGAATTCACCTTCTCAAAAGAATTTTACTACAAATATGAAGGTCAAGGAGAGCTACAAGAATAGCTATTTGATTTGTGGTTTTCATTCCAAGCTTCCTCCAATCACTTTTACAAATCCACAAATACTTGATTTATGGGAATATAGAATCTGAACTACAACACACACTTTGACCAAATAAACATTTTCCCACCTTAAAACCCTCAAGCAACAACAGAACTTGCAATGCAGTATTTGCATGCTCCGGACATTTATCTAATACAGGGAATGGATGGTCCATACTCAATGCACGTATGGCATTGAGTATGAACGGACTCTGAATACCGGTGAAATCGGGCCGTGAATATTTCAGGAAACTCTTCCAAGCCAAAACCTTAAACTTTATTTAAGATGTAGCTTATTGACATTATGAAAAGCCTCCTTTTTAATTTGATAAATGCATTTCCTACAGCTTCATGCATTGTTCTGAAGCTGCCAGTCTCCAAGCTTTAGGCTGGACTCCATAAAACAAATGTTTTATTTCTTCTTTTTGAGCATCTTTCGCTACATCTTAACAAAGTTTGCATTCACCTTGGTGTGATGCTCCTGAGCAAAGCAAAACCAAAAAGAACCGCACACCACATCTCTGCAAGAAAATGAAAACAACATTCGCTAAGCCAAAAACTTCCGAGAGCATTCCAAAACTGTGTTTCTTTTGTACCCATGGGGGCAGGGGGCTCGATGGAGGACCACAACACTCCCCATCCGGCTTCACCATAAAAAATGTTTGTCCTCTAGAGCCTAGGAAAGCATTCAGGAAAGCATCGTCCTGCCAGTTCTCCCCACCAGCCCCCGCAAATGACAGGGGCGAAACAGATGGTCCTCCCCTTCCCTTCTCCTTGTCCCTTCCGCAGTCCCACAGCGTCCTCCCATTCTGCGCTGACACCTTCACCCAGTGCGGGGTAGCCTAGACACCCCTCAGGGATCCCAGCAGCTGCAAACTTTGGAACATTCTTTCTGCCTCGCCGCCCCCATTTCACCTTCATTCAGCAGCAGAGCTCTCTCAGGACCCCAAGCATCGACTTCTACCTTCCTCCCACACCCTCTTCCCCCAAATACCCATTTATTTCCCTATAATGACGAGAGAGAAGTCCAGCCCCCAAACTTCCTAGTCCAGGTGGCGGAGGCACTGCGGATAACCACAGAGGGGCACTCTGCTTGTCCTTTCCCCTTCTCCAACCGTCCTTGGGAATCAGAGCCCAGGAGCCCACAGTGGGGACTCCTCCACTCCTCTGGCTTCCACGACCTACTCCTAACTCCAAGGGTTCACAGGAACCCCACAGCTCCGGCAAGCGGCAGCTGGGCGTCCGCCTCTACAAGTGGGACCGCGGGACAAAGTGGAAACTCCATCGGGAGGGGGGCTCCAGGCCATTCCCTGGGGCGGCGCGTCCAGGTGCCAGCTCGCCCTAAGCAGGCGGGCGGGCAATGGGCGGGAAGGCGGCGCTGGTACAGGCGGCACGGGACTGGACTGAGCTCGGCGCCCAGAGCTTACCTCGGTGCGCGGCCCGCTGGAGCGTGGGGCAGGGGTTCCTCCAGCCCAGCGGAGAAGCTGTTGCTCGCGCTCCGGCGGCTGCGGCGGTCCCGCCGGTGCGGCGCTGGGGTTTCGCGCAGACGCTCTCCCGCGATCTACTGCAGCCCGGGAGGTGGCGGAGGGGGCGGCGGCAGAGTCGGCGACAGCTCTGCTGTCGAGAACAATCTAACTCCTGCGGACTCGGGACTGAGCTGCCGGACCGCGGCGCCCGCACTGAGCGCCTGCGCGCCCTCCTTCGCCCAGGTGAGGGGCGTGTGCCTGCAGCCGGCTGGGCGCGCCGGGCCGGGGGCTGCGCCCGGGCCCAGCCCAGCAACCCGCCCAGTCCTCTGGCCTGACCAAGATCCACGGGGTTTAGATAAGCCAATGCCACTCCCGCCGCCGAAGCTGGTAACGGTTTACCAGGCAGGGACTTGCGAGGCACACACACTGTGGTGAATAAGACCAGACCGTTCTGGGGCTCGTTGACACTGCGGAGTCTCCCGCAGCATTGCCGCCTTTAAATCCCGCCTTTCCAGGCGTTTGCGCACAGCGAGCGAGAGGAGGCTACGTCCCGACCAGGGGGTCCTCGCGGTCTTCTGCCTCCCGGCTCCCGCCCCGATAAAATTCTTGACAATGGCAAAGGTCCCAAAACTGGGACACCAAGAGGCTCAGTGGGGCGGATCTTTCAAATACTTGTCAAGCCAGAGTGAAACTCTCTTCTTGGAGATCGTCTGACCGACTATTTGTTTTTCCTCTTTAATCGGCTTTGGGCTGGAGGACCACACGGGGCAGCCTCGGCATTTTTGGCGGAGCCCGGAAGGCTCGCGGCGCTAAAGGCATCGCAGCCCCACTGGGATCGAAAGCCTCGTGGGTGGGGGGCTCATGCTCCTCCGGATTTCTCTTCCGTGTTTAAGTTTTCAAAACTAAAACATGTCTTCAGTTACCCTGATGTAGGGCATCTTCTGAAAACTGCAAACATAGCCAAGGTGCTGAGTTCTGAAAGGGAGAGCGCTTGGAAAGAAAACATTTAAAGGGAAAGAAAAAATAATTTTAGAAGAGCGGTTTTCTGAGATTACTTTGGCTGGAGAAGTGCGAGTAATAAAGGACAAGAAGAGCTGAGTTAGCAGAGTTCGTTTTTTTGTTTGTTAGTTGGTTTTTTGTGGGTTTTTTTTTTTTTTGAGCAGATGATTTTAAAATATTACTCTTTAGGTATTGTTTCAGATGATTGACACTAACTCATTAATAATTAATCCAGCAGCTGTTAATGTCTTAGCATAATCGTCCACAGTAAATATTTCAGTGTCCAGCCAAAGCCAGTGCTGCTCTCCATGGTGGGCTTGAGATCAAACACACGTGCACACCATCCTATAGCTCTCAAACGGGAGCAGGTTAATTACTCACCTTGGAATTTAGGTTGTGGCAGGCACTGGCACACCTGAGCTACTAGGTGAGAAGGAGCCTTAATCTGACCAATAATTTTTATATTTTTAGAATTCTAAATATCTTCACATCCAGGTAGGCATTCTCACTCATTACTACCCACAGACACTTATTGTTATATTTAATGTACCCTATTTGAAATTGCAACAGGAAGCAAGCACCAAAATGAAATCATCACCCAGAAGAACATGAGCTATGATAAATAGCTTAAGCTGTCTTTTACAAAATTATGGCCTTAAGGCAGGGGTGTCAAACTCATTTTCACCGGTGACCACATCAGCCTCTCCGTTGCCTTCAAAGGGCGGAATGTAGAGCTCCTTGCCCCTAGTTAAGGAATAGTTACATTTACACAGTCCTAAAATTACATTTGGCCCTTTGAAGACAACCGCGAGGCCGATGTGGACCCCAGTGAAAATGAGTTTCACACCCCTGCCTTAAGATCTCTTCCCATCAGTAAAGGTTATTTTGAAAAGAAGTCTTTCGTGAGTCCTTGAAGACAACCAGTAAGGTGGGATTCTGGTGGATTAGGATAGGCAGGAAATTCCAGAGGCAAAGCCTTCCATGAGAAAAACACCCAGCTTCCAGTGCCTTACACTTCAGAGTTGGCAACAGTGTGGTTGCTACTGAGTTCAAGTAAGTATTGGTATCTCCAGGTACCTGAGGTGCAGAGTATGGGAGAGGGTGGAGAGGGCGGGCCCCTTAAAACATCAAGTCAACACCTTGGATTGCACTTGGAGGCAAATGAGTAACCTCTGCAGAGTGGAGCACCTGTGAGAAGTGTTCCCAGTGGCTCGCACAATTTAGCAGCATGTGCATGTTATTATGTCCTGCAAAGTGTAGCTATATCCCTGTCTCCTTGATATTTTGAATCATCTATGCTAGAGATTAATTTGAGGGCTGCTTTCTTAACACCAGCTAAACAAATAAAATAAAATAAAATAAAATAAAATAAAATAAAATAAAATAAACATTACATGCAGACAACTCCCAATTTCCCCCATGACATAACTAAGAACTGTGCCTTCATGTCCTTAGCCAAGTGTGATTAAGGCCTTTGGAAGGAGTGCCTTCCTTCTAAGGACACTTCAGCATGGATTCAACATTACATTGGAAACTACAAGATTCAAATGTACAGGGAAAAAGGTCAGTTTTCTTTACACTTTCTGGTTGCAAATGTGTGCCTATTGGGTAACTTGGCATTGCCTGTGCCTTTCCAGTGCTGTCTAATGTGAGGGGTCCGCTTGTCCTCAAACCCTCCCACCACAACTTTTCCTAGAACCATTATTGTTCATTCCTGGAAAGAGTGGAGTAAATCAACTTGAGACCTCTTAGCCTCAGGTGAGGAGCTTTGGGAGGGCAGTCAGGTTAGCAACACAGAGGGATCATACAGCAAAGAGAGGTCCCTAAACATGGAGGAGGAACATAGCAGAAAAAGATTAATGTAAGCCCTTTTCTATTTGTGTTTGAGGTGTGCAGTGCCTTGGTTTCTAAACATTGTTTATCATAGGCAGATAAACTGCTTTTAACTATGTGCATAAATTCAACTGCTAGTGGATAAAGAACCTGGTAGTAACAAGAACAACATCAACAAATTTCAAGACTTGATAAATCAGTTTTACTCAAGAAGAAATGGGTGAGAGCTGACACAGTAAAATACTATGCACAAGGCCTGAAAGACATTTGGGATTGCTCTGCAGACATCAGTAACTGGTATAGAGCTGGAGGCCATATTTTGAATACTACTCTTAACAGTGGAAGAAAACTAAGAATGGTACATTCAAATTCCAAATTCAGCTGTCAATTTTAATCCATTTGCATTTGTAAGGCAGGACTAATTATATCAACCTGGTCTCAAGGATTACCATAATATTCAAAATACAAGTGGCATATGAAACACTTTGGAAGCTATATAGAAATACCACTACCATTGGTTGATAATTGTCCTGCTCATATTTTGCCTTTTTTCCATTGCTTTTGAGATTTTTGCAAACTTTTCCTCAGAGTGTCTTATAGTTCCTGTTCAGTTCTCCAAAACTTTCCACTATGAATCTTTCCTGATAACTCTACTTTTGATGGCTCCAACATCATGTAATAGGGAAAGCATGAGTTCTAGAGTGAGATGACCAGTCCTTGAGCTCTGACTTAGCATTTACTCACTACCTGAGTGATATTCTTCATTCCTTCAGTTTCCTCATCTGTAATATGGGAAATAAATATACCATCTTCATAGGGTTAACCCAAGGACCAAAGCAAATGGGAATATAATTTTACAAACTGGAAAAGATCTGACAAATGTTCATTGTAATTTAATAATTACTTGGGATGTAAATAGGTTTATTTCCATATTGAGTAATAAAGTTTAAAGTGTCTTTGAAATACAAATAAAATCATATCTGGAACTTTTACAGCAACTTAGCACCAAATGGAAGATTGTATAATATTTTTTCCATAGGCTACTAAATTATAGTTGTTTAAAAGGGGGCAGGGCCCTGGCTGGGTGGTCCAGCTGGTTGGAGCATCATCCCATACACCAAAAGGTTGTGGGTTTGATCCCCAGTCAGGCACATTCGGTAGGCAATCCATTGCTGTTTCTCCCTTACATAGATGTTTTTCTCTCTCCCTTCCCCTCTCTTTAAAAAAATCAATAAACATATCTTCAGGTGAGGATTTAAAAAATAATAAATTAAAAATTAAAAGAGGGCATGAATATTGCAAATATTACAATTTTTTATTTCAACTTGCACATATTATGAGAAATTAATGAATTAAGTGTTTTGGTGACATTTGTTCTTAAAAGCCTCAACTCAAATTTAGCTAAAAATTTTGTATTTGCCCAGAACTACCGATATTATTGTATGGATGTCTGCCTATTCAAAATGGTTAACAATGTCTTTTAAGGCAAATGCTGAGGGTTTTTTTGATGAGGTAGTTTTCATTATTATTTTCTCATTAGTGTGATGGAAAAATAATGAGATAATTCTTTAAGGCTAATGAGTTGGTTTTATGAACCTAGAGATTTATGTCTAAAAAAATCAATATGAAAAAATATAGGAAGTTTTAAATGAAAATCTTAAGGTTATTTCTGAATTATCAATTACTGTTTTACACTTGTCACATTTTAAAACCTAACTGTATTATCTTTGATATCAAACTGGAGCAACTACATCTGGAAGAAGCAGGGATGTCACACACATTGCTAAATCTCAGGCTTAACTGAGGAGCTATGCTAGTTTGTTTGTTTGTTTTTTTCCCCCTGTCTTAGGGGACTGTTTTTATGTGAATCACTAGTATTCTGTGAAAAAGAATTGTCCTCTTGGCCTACAATTACTTGTTTAACTACAGATTGAATTCCCTTTTATCTTCCTTTCTAATTTGAATACTCTTAGCAGAGAAAGGCCATGTATTTAAATTCCTCTCTCACTAATATGTTTCTAATATGTGGAATGAGTACAGTATGATTTCTTTCTTTTGATACTTTAAAATTAACTATTTAAGTATTTTCCCCAAGTGTGACCAAGATCTGTTGGCTTTCATCTTTTCCTCAAAAATTATTTTCTTGAGATCTAGTGAATTGGTGCTTTGCTGTGACATTATGCCCTCTTTCCAAGGCAATAATATCTTTTGTGTCCAGAGGTGCTTAATACTATAAAAGTAGTCCCTTTAGACCCTAACTACAGCCTTGCACTAATAACTGTGCCTCTTCTTAGGCATCTGTGCCTCCGAGACCTAATCCAGCACGGCCTTGGGCCCCAGGATGCAGGTCGCAGGATTGTCACAACACCCCCAAATCCTTCCTTGATCAGGTTGCAAGGTAATTACCTTGGTTAGCACACATTTCAATTTGGTGCTTTGCTCAGAGAAAGAGATAAAATAATTAATCTGCTTTGAACTACTTTTGCAATTTTGATTTCCTCCCAGATTTTTGTTAAGTCAGATTTTGTTAAGTGTGAAGATGTAGTAATGCTCCTTCCAAAAACGACGCATTTTTCAGACCCAGTCCTTCAGTTTGCTCCCTTGCACATTTAACTCACAACTGCCTAGTTAACTGGGGAAGTTCGCCAATGACTAAAACCTTTTGGCTTAAAGTTGTGCTTTTTTTTAAGTTTTACATTTTGACCTATGTCATAATTTTAGAAAATTTAATAATATTAAACTTAGTGTGTTGAATGACTTTCAAAAAGCTCCAGTGTCTGCATAGCCAACACTTAGCGCTTGTTCCACATACTATACACACACTGTCTCATTTTATCATCACAAGAATCCTGTGGTGGAGAAAATATTAACACCATTTTACAGATGGGGAAAGTGAGAAGCAGCACTTTTGTGAGATGTCCAAGGTCAAAAATTGGTAGAGCTAACATTCTAATTCAAGTTTATCTTTTCTTTTAAAAGCTCTTTATATGTTGATTCTTGATGTTAATCGAAAGTATTGATGAGACTGTGAGTTCCACCAGGAGTAGAACTCATATCATACCTGTTCTTTATTTAGTTCCTATAACACTAATATATAGTACCTTACAAATATCTGTTTGCCATCCAAATGATTTCTCACTTTCTGTTTTTCACTTGCTACAATTATTGTCACACAGCGTTTGAACATTGTCAACTCAGCCACCTGAATGTTGCATTTCGGGAAAGTTGAGAAGACTAACAAGGAGAGCCTCCCGTTCCTTAACAAATTCCAAATATGTTGTAGCCTTTCACCTCTCAATATATTTCTGTTTTGGACACCCATCTACAGCTATCTCATGTCTTATCTTTCCAACAAGATTGTTCAGACTGCTACAGCCAAAGATTGTTTCTTGTATTTTGTACACACTCCTCCCCAACCTGCAGTGCCTAGGACTGAACCAGACCGGTTGTAGGCAAGCTCCAAGGAAGCTGGTGGTTTCCCGTTCTTATTCACACCTGTATGAAGAGCTGGCCCTGACTCTGCTACAGCAAAGGAAGTGATTTTCTGGAAGCCAGGTTCAGACAGACAGTTGGTCAATCATTTCTTCGTAAATATGTGTTTAATGCACAGGTCTGCGTCGGCACCTGGGGTGCAGTGGACAACTACACAGAATTCTACAACCTGTAGAAATGAAATGGTTTTCCTCTAGACCGAACAATGGTTGCTGCTGCTGCTTTTACCTCAATACCACTTCCGCCTGTTGTTTTCCCATTAGTACCTTACACATTTACTTTGCCTCTCAGGTCCTTACTCTTTACCTTGTTTCCTAATCTATAAATCTTTTTCTTGTCTCTCATTCTTATTAAAAATAACATGCTAATAATCCGCTCATTTTAAAAATGGTTTTTGCTCACATATTCCACATTCCTTGTACTGGCCAAAGCTTGTGTCCTTTTTATTAGGGGCCAGCTCCACTTGGCAAGTTTGAAGGACCAACATACTCCTAACAAAATAATTCAAGATGCTACTGAAGCATTCCTAGTTGGTGGTATTTCATGAGTGCCCTTTGTGTCAGAGCCCTTACCCAAGTATCCTCTAGGATTTTTCAAGCTATTGGATCAAGCCTAGAATACAAGTGACCATCACTTGAACATCAAACAGCTGAAGAACTCCATGCTAATAAAGCCATACTCTAGCGGAGAGGTTTCAATCATTGTAGCTCAGGTAGGTTTTGTGAAAACGGTTCCATGAAGGAGATGGACCCAGCTGAATTATAATGGAGAGCTCTAGTGTGGGACTATGAAAAGATCTAAAGCCTGAGGGACAAAGACTTAAATTCTGGTCCCATCTACTTGGAAAGTGACCTTGGCAGTTGAATTAAACTCCCTGAGCTATTGGGTTGGCCAAAAAGTCTGTTTAGATTTTTTCTCTGTAACATAAAGAAGACAGGTTTCATTTTCAGCAACAACTTTATTGATTTGGATATTTAAGTATGTCAGCTATCTCCCACTTTTGGCTTCTAGTGGGTAGAGTCCAGGAGTGCTGCTAAGCATCTTCCAACACATAACACAGACCCTCAGCAAAGGGTTATTTAGCCAAAATGTCAATGGTACTCAGAAATTTCACAAACCACTTTGACACAATCAGTCACAGCACCTTCTCTATACCCTGCACACATTTTTTTACCTTTCTTGAAATAATAAAGCATAGTAAGCCAAAAATGTTGCAAATCTTCTTCCATCTTCAATGTTAAAATGGCTGCACAAAAATTCACCAATTTTGATGTTTTTTTAATGCACGCTGATATGACAGCTGTCACAATACAACCTAACAAAATTGTTTCAAATGAAGTTAAAAACAATTGAGCAGCACTAGAGCCATCATACAGAAAAACTAAACAAAATTTTTGGCCAACTCAATATGAAAATAATGCTAAATACAGAGAAAATAATGGGCCATAAAAATGTTTATTGTAGCTTTACTAATGATAAGAAAAACTGAAGACAATTTAAGGGGAATAGATAAATACATCCCATTAAAGGAATATTATGTATCTACTTTTAATGATGTTTGTTAGGGCTTTATAATTACATGGAAATTATTGATTGCAGCATAAAGAGGAAAGGAGAAAACAACTACAATATCACATGATGGCAAATAAGCAAAATAAATCAATGCATGAAAAGAGTGAAGGAAATGAAAACCCCTCCATATAAATTGATTTCCAAAAGTTTTGATTGGCACAACATTTTAAGCACATGATAAAGGTCACATAATATATACTTGGGCATATCTTTATAATTGTATTTTGTGATATACACCATCTCACATTTCTTTCACATATGTATGTTATGTTTTCTTTATTTAAGCCTAGGAAGATGAAGAGTTTGTTTTTTATTTTCTTCATCATACTGAGGACGTAGTTGTATGTTATATGAGACTATTAAACAACTGGCATGCTCTCATGCACTATTGATGGGACTGTAACTTGATATAACCCCTCAGGAAGTCACCTTATTCATGTGCATATTCTTCAACAGAGCAATCCCACATTGTCCGAGAGACCCACCAACAGATCTGACAGATCTAAGCAAAGCAGTAGTACAAAGATGTTCATTGCATTATATTCTGAGTAAGAAAAACAGTGGAAGCAAACTAAGTGCCCATCAACAGAGGAATGGTAAAATAAATTATCCTATTTTACATTAACCAAATAATTTATAAGCATAATGCATTCACATATTAACTTGTTATAAAAGTAATGAATGTTTTTCAAAAGACAGTTGGCAGAGAAGGAAGGAGTATATACTCAGTTTCAGCAGTGTAGCAATGCTCAAGCTAGTTCAAAATCTGCTAAAATATCAGGAATTTTGAAATCTAAAGATCATCTGCACCTATCTATGTATTTATTTTGCTTAATAAAAGTTAACAAATATTAAGCACAATTTTGATGAGGAATAAAGAGGGATAGTCTATCTCGGTTAGCATTGGGGTGCCACTCAAGCTTATCCTGAGAATCATTAATTACATTTCATTTGTTTTTATCCTAACCAATCATTACATTTCCTGTCCTATATGAACTTCCCTATTGCTGGTAACTTATCCTGCTGTCTTTAGGCTGGTTCAATTACTCAATGTTTCTTCTTTATAGTAATTCCAAATCTACATTTTAATTTTCCTCATTCCTATTTCAAAATCGTATTTCTTCTAAGCAATTTTTAAGTTGGATACCAGGCTTCCTGCTTATTCTCTTTCACTGAAAGAAAAAAATACCATGAGGTTGGGGCATCCAAGATGAAATTTGACAACCACCTTTCTGGGCCTGCATATTCTCCGAAAATAACAACTAAAGATTTCCCCATTAAGCCCTCCCTTTCCATTATTCCTAACCTGTAACTCACACTCAGTCTTCCTTTTCATCACTCCTGATATCCTGATATGCCTACACCAGGTTCTTTTCAACTATCCATTTCTCATCTCATATTCACTTCTCATGGAACATGCAACCATCTTAAAACCCCCAACTCCTCTTATCCAGCAGGAAAAGCTTAACTCTTGAGTTCCTGGAAGGTAGAAACCACCTACCTGGAGCATCACAGCTTTCTTCCTCACCACAAGAAACACCTAGGAATTCTCTAACTTTATCTCTCCAAGGTGAGGTCTCTTTCTGGTACACTTGATGCCAATTTCCCTTGTTTCTTTCAGTATAACCCTCCTCTATATTTTTTACCTTATTTCCTCTTGCCTTTCTCCATCATTTAAGATAATAACTGCATCTCTGAAATACCTTCAATGACTCCTATTTTATTCACTCTGCCCTCTCACAGTTAATATATTCAAGGGTCTCCTATTTTCAAAATAAGAAAAAATAAAACACCCCTTGATTTTGCTTTCGCCTAAAGCTGTTGTCTTCTTTCATTCTTTCCTTTGCCATCAACATTCATTTAATTATTTTAACATGATACTCTCCCATGTAGCTCTGTAGTAGAGCTAGATGTATAAAAATAAATGAGATACAATCTCTGATTTCAAAGCATAATTTATTTTGGGAGGCAGAGACATAATAAACTTCTTGTAAAAAACTGACTCTGCTTGCTGCTTGCACACCTTCACCTTCTCCTCAATCAACTCCACCATCTCCTCAATCAAATTTCTACCCCCAATAAAATCAATGATTTCTGATTCTTAAATCTTGAGGCTTTTTAGTTTTCTCTCCCTTTTTGACTTTTCTCATGTTAGAGGACATTTATGATTGCAAAAATATTTTCACATGTATGCTCAACACTAGTTCTCACAGTAACCCTGTAAAGGAGATACACCATCACAACCCCAACTGCCCACTCTCATGTATCGGTTGAGGCTCAGGAAGAGTATGTCATTTACCCGAGGTCACTCAACAAGTACATGACAGAGCCTGGACTTGGTCTCATATTCATGCCTTCCATGGCTGAATAAATAAATGACTGGATACATCTATATTAATCAACTGCATGCATACAGAATACATACTGTTTGAAAACATCTTTCTTTCTCTGACCTAATCTGACAGCACTTCATGCAGCACTAGGCATGGAATTACTACCTAGTAATTGTTGCTATCTAGGTTTCAAGACAAATGCATGCTGACCTTAACACCTGGATGGGGAAGATGGTACCTAGTTGTACTGAAAAGCTGTCCTTAGGATTCTTGTCACGAAAGTACCTAATGCAGACATACCTTGGAGAAATTGCAGGTTGGGTTCCAGACCACAGTAATAAAGTGAGTATGGCAATAAAGTGAGTTGTAATCTTTTTGCTAGTGGAGGGTCTTGCCTTAGAACTGTAAAGAAAAAAGAAACCCCACAAAACCTGTGAAGTGCAATAAAGTAAAGTACAATAAAATAAGGTATGCTGGTACATGAACCAGCTTTAAAATTAGAATCTTTTTGTACCTGAGTAACTCAATAGCCCCAGGCTTAAGAGCTGATGAACTCTCATTTTATCAGCTTTCACTACTAGGAGGTAATGTTTTAGTGAAGTTATAATTTGCAAACAATCACCTTTATTCGAGTATTTTTGAGTAATCAGAGAAATTGGAGCATCTTAAATGTCCAAACTAAATCCACTATTGATTTCTCAACTTACATAACCTTTAATTATTAGATTAATTCCAACCTTGTTCTATTCTAATAATCTTGAAACCCTTATGATTTTGGCATCATCTAAAAATGTCTAAATCAATGCTTCATCACTTTCTCACTTTCTTATAAAAATCATGAACACCAGCTATCTCAAATTGCTTCCTCCTCTAATTTGTTTATAGGTAACTTTTTTAAATTGCCTGCATCTGTTGTCCCAGGAAAATTGTTGTCTGATAAAGGTAGCTCTCCACCTGCTTTTTTTAAAGTAAGAGATATAAACACATCTGGATTTTTATCTTCTAAACAATCTCTTGCTTATAGTCCTAATTAGTTCAGTGATTTACTTTTTTTTTGCCATTCTATTTGAACATTTTATTGCCATTTGAAATGTTTTATATAACTTGCTGCTTATTGTCTTTCTCTACTCCAATATGTAATTTTTCCTTAATTTGGCCTGTTTACATAGCTTTCTTCCTCCTTCACAAAGTCTTTGTAAATGGATATTTTTAAATCTCTTCCATATGTCTCTATAACTGCCTTAAGATTACTGTTAGGGCTCTCTTTTTCTTTCTTTTTATTTCCTTGGATAAACTCGCCTTAATTTTGTCATACTTTTTGAAGGGTTTATGATTAACTCGAGCAAAATCTTTCTGTTTGCAATCAACCAGCTACTTGCTGGTGACCCCTCTCATGCAAAACCTTGTGCTAAGCCATGGGATGGAAAAGCTAAGCAGAAGGAAGTCCATGAAATTAGAATGGAATACAAGAGTCCTTGAATTCAAAATTAAAGTGTTGGTTAGATACAGGGTAGAAAAGATATCTGAAAAATCAGAATTCAAAAATAAATGAGTAAATAAAGGAACCAGGTATAAATAGACTCTCTACGAATACCGAGGGATTAAGCAATGAGGAGTAGGAGCCATCGAGAAAGGTTCATGAGCGGGATGGACTTTCTCAGAGAAGTGTTTAGGATATTAATAGTCCAGCTGGTGGTGGCAGTATTCCAGCTGCAGGAAATGACACAGAGGTAGCCATGAAAAACTTACTCAGACAATGTCTACTTTGTTAGTGGATGGATGAAGGTGTCAGAGTCCTCAGAAAAATGAGAGAGCAGAGGCAAGATGGTAAGAGCAGAAGAAAAGAGAAGTGTTTATCATTTTTAATTTGTGGAAATTCTTTACAAAGTTTTGATTCTGATCTTCGTTAGTTTTATGTTTGGCAAATGCTTCCCTCCGATTTCTAGCTTGTTGTCAATCACTTGATGATTACTTAAAAGATTACTTGATGAGCACAGGTTCTTAATTTTAGAGTAGTCAGATTCATCAAACTTCTCCCTTTTATGATTAGCACTTCTATATCTTGTTTAAGAAACCCTTCTCTCCTTGGAGGTTAGAAAGGTATTAATCTGTATTTTCTCCTAAACGTTTTCAAGTTTAGCTTTTGGCATCATTTAGGCTCGTAATCCATCTGTAGTCAGTGTGTTAGCGATCCACATTTTTTTCCTAGCTCAACTGGTTCCATTGTTTTTCCTTCTCCCAGTGATCTACCACAGACTCTCTGACATATACTAAAAATTGCACATATCTGTTTCAGGTTCTCTGTCCTGTTCCTCTGGCTAATTGAAAAGTTATGCTCCTGACCACTGATTGTTTAAAATGTTGCTTTAACTACTATAACTTTAAAATATAGTTATATTTGGCACAATTGTTAATCCATAGACCAGTTTGGATATGGTATTTCTAGAGGTAAGTAAGGCAGATAGATGGATGAGCTGAATGGACCAATGGTGATAATTTTCATAAGCCCAGGATTGTGAGTTAAGCTAATCCTATGCACTTGAGGTCCACAGGTTGCTATGACTGGGGAGTAAATGAGGATGCTGAGTGCATTTTTTGTAAGGTAAGAACTTTTTAGATTCAGGTCATCTTTTAGATTATATAAAGAATGCCATTGAAGAAAACAGTAAACACAAGATATTTGTACCAGCCAACTCAAAATTAGGCAATTTAACTATTGGTTGGAATAAACCACAATTTTGAGAAAAATTCATTACCTGCCTTATAGCTCCCATTTTTTGAGGGTATACACTATGTACACCCAGAACCTGAAATAATTATCAAATTGTATTCCTTCTGCATTTTTCTGCAGTTGTGTTAACAATCAGCAGGACTTACCAGCCCTCCGGAGGAACAGACACACTGTGCTAAATACCAGGAGGGGCTGTGAACAGAGATACATGAGTCAAGCAGGTGGCCCCCATTGTTCCAGTTTTCATTCAGGCTGAGAATACAAAAACTAACCAAAGAGAAAATGTTAGAATACTTAGAGTAATGAGTGCAATTTAACTCTGTGAGAACTGTGTGCACTGGTGCTGAGAGAATGCGGGTAAAGCAGCAGATGCCCCTTTGGAAGGTGGGAGCAGAGCTTTTTCCTACTACAGAAGGATTTACTGAAACTTCTTCTTTTTCAAAATGTGCTCACTGACCATTGGCAAGGTATAATTAACACTATTTCAATAGAAGAAAATATACATCATCTATAATTCATGTCTTATAGGTAATATAAAATTTAAATTGTATCTATAATTGACAGATTTAGTATAGGTTTATTTATCTATCTATAAACAGAAGAGAATATTTCATAAAGTACAAAATGGAATACATGCATGCCACTACTAAAAATGGGAAATGAGCATAAGTTTATTAAACTTTGTATTTGTTACTTTATATTTGTAGGTGTGTGTTAATATAAACTACGTCTCTTCCTGTGGAGCAATGCATGTTTGAAAGCAGCTGCCCATTTACCACAGTGAATTGAGTAACAAAAGCATCTGTGCAGCCGGCTGAGGAGGCCAATATATGAACAACCACCCTTCCTGTTCTGTAAACACAGTGATAACTTCTCAAGGCCAAGTTCTAGTCACTGGCTGATAGGATTATACTTTGTTGCCTTGTCTTTTTAAATTTACAACTAGACAGCAACCTTTACTTAAGAGAATTTCCCCCATTTCTTATAAGTACTTTCAAGGCTGGGAATTCTGGTGGTAGCTTCCAGGTATTTATAGCTCTGCCATCAGTTTGGAAGTTGTTATCTCATCTTTCAAATCTTCATTCTGCTTCCTCAACCTAGAGCAAAAACCTCAGCAATAATACGTGGGTCCTGTTGCTCCCACCTGTTCTATTACCAGCAGTCTAGCGGACCAATGTCCGGATGAGCCTGTAGACATGAGAGAATCTCATGCTGTAATTTCTTTAAAAGATATGGTTCATGAGTATTTTAACTATATTATGTAGAATGAGTTTATATAAGTTTAATGTTGAGTGCATATGCCATTATGCTAACCTCTACCAGTAAATCTGTAATTATCCTGTGGCACCTGCTTTGCATCATTTCTTTTCTAGATAAGCTCTGCAAGTTTTTGAAATTGATAAAATAATATTTAGACTAATAAAGTTGAAATTGTCAGCATGTTTCCTCTAATGCTCAGTTGTCAAAAGTTCTTGAAACAATGAAAAATAAATGTGTGAAGAAATAGGATAAATGGGTTCTATATATGGAGACCACTTTTACTAGCATTTTGTTTTGTTTTGTTTTTTAGTATTTTTTTTAAGTGAGAGTGTAACAAGATAATCCAAGAACCAAGACAAGGTCAGTTTTACAGATCTGTCCTGAATACAGCAAATGAGCACATAGTTAGGAGGTGTCTGCCAAATTAAGAACAACCTAGACAAGAATCAAAGGGAAAACAGAGCTAACAAAATGTAGTAGGCTGATAGGTTAGAGACTGAACGCCCAATTTTTACTGTTATCAGCGTCTCCCACTTCAGTGAGAATCTGTGCGGCACTGGAGTTCATGTGCTGCCAGGTGAGCAGAGAAACTGCGCCGGCAGGTGACAAGCAGAACATGAAGCCGCAATTATGTCAATTATCTGTTACAGGGGAGAGTGCTAGAGGAAAATAGTGCAAGGGATAATTGCTTTTAACTAATGCTAATGTGCCATAGTAACCAGAATGTGCTTTTAAATTTTATCATTGAGTTTTCATAGAAAGAGAGGTGGAAAATCAGGAGGCTTTAAAAATGACATTAATTTTTTTTTGACTGAGCCAAATGGATTCAGTGCACAGAAAGGTAAGTTTTTGAGGTTCGAAACAGGGACATCTTCCTAAGTATATCCATACAAGACTGGTTCTGCCTTTCCCTGTGGTGGGTGAAACTTATGAACATTCATAACAGGAGGCATTTCATAATTCTTTTTTATTGTTTCCTATGCTCATCAGACATTTCCTCATAGTGCGCTTCTCAAAGTCAGGGCTCATGAAAGTCCTCCGGGTTGCCCTTGGGATGGTCTCCATACACCAATATTTACAACTGCAACTACACAGTTGTTTCTGGAATAAATTTAACTTGTTGGTGATTTCTCGAAGGACATATCCTCAGAGCCTGTTGTTCTATGAGGATACACTATGAACCCTCTGAATGTGAGAAGTGTGGGTTGCCTAATAAAAACCACAAATGTAATTCTTCTTGATAAAATTAAGTAAGCTTAGTAAATTCATTATTGGTACTGTATAAATGCTTTAAAAAAGAACCTTCCCTATGATTGTGGCTTGTTGGTTTTGCAGGTGGTTTTCTTTTATTACACAGAGAGAACTGTGTAGTTAAGAATTAAAATTATATAACTTTACAAGATATGCCTAATCTTGCTCAGCCTTTCTACATTAGGCTTATTTTTTCTTGAAGCTTTCAAGCTCCATGATGAGGTTTTAGAGGAAATACACTGTTGGTAGGATTGCACACTGGTGCAGCCACTGTGGAAAACAGTATGGAGTTTCCTCAAAAAACTAAAAATGGAACTGCCTTTTGACCTGGCAATTCCACTGCTGGGATTATACCCTAAGAACCCTGAAACACCAATCCAAAAGAACCTATGCACCCCATTGTTCATAGCAGCACAATTTACAATAGCCAAGAGCTAGAAACAGCCTAAGCATCCATCAGTAAATGAGTGGATTCAAAAAACTCTGGTACATTTACACAGTGGAATACTACATAACAGAAAGAAAGAAGGAGCTCCTACCCTTCAAGACAGCATGGATGGAACTGGAGAGCATTATGCTCAGTGAAATAAACCAGGTGGTGAAAAACAAATATCATATGATCTCACCTATAAGTGGAACCTAATCAACAAAACAAACAAGCAAGCAAAATAGAACCAGAGACATGGAAATAAAGAACAAACTGATAGTAACTAGAGGGGAGGGGGAAGAGGATAATGGGGGAAGAAGGAGAAGAGTCATCAAGGAACATGTATAAAGGACCCATGGACAAAGACAACGGGGGTGAGGAGGATTGAATGTGGGAGGTAGGGGTGGGTATGGCAGGGGAGAGTAATGGGGGCAAAATGGGGACAACTGTAACTGAACAACAATAAAAAAAGAAAAAAAAAGAATATCCTCATTCCGTATTTACTGTATTAAGTGCCTAAAGAGGTAAAACTTTGTAATACCTGACATGACAGAATTAATCCGGTATTGCCATCAATGCTGGAGAGCACTGTGATCTTTATGTTCAAAATCGGAAGGGGAAATGAGCAGTGCTCATCAGTGGAGTTCTATAAATAAATGGGCAACTAACAGGTAGGAATACTTCTTGTTAATTAAGAACTATTCAAAAATGGGTTCTTGACTTTAGTAAGAGTATTGCATATCTTCCCATTTTAGAGTGCAGAATTTTTATTTTTAAAGGAAACATATTATATCTGTGTTTTTACTAGATGACAAATAGACACTTCCCATTATTAGTTATTCTCCTGTCCACCACTACAGATGTTATAAGGATCTTCTACACTTCCCCCCACTCTCAAGGCTAGGAATGGAACCTAATATTAAACATCATAGTAAATGAAGAGGCAGAGAAAATCTGAAATGATACCCAGCTGCATAATGAGATTAATTTGTCCTTCTAGCAGTTGGTCACCTCAACAAACAGTATGCTTACAGTCTAGACAAAACTACTTTTTTCTTTTTGCATAGGTACCTGGCAGAGAAATCAACTCTTCCTTCCATAAATTGGACTTTTAAAAATATTTACCTTTTAACTGTAGTTAACATGCAATTTTACACTACCTTCAGGTGCAAAACATAGTGACTAGACATTCATACACCTTACAATGTGGTCACAAGTCCAGTAACCACCTTTCACTGTGCTTGTTATTATAGTGTCACTGACTATATCCCCCGTGCTGCACACTACATCCCTGTGACATTCTGTAATGGCAGTTTGTACCTCTTAGTTCTCTTCATCTTTTTCACCCATCCCCTTACCTCCCCCCCAGTTACCCCCATCTGGCAACCATAAGTTTGATCTCTCTCTTTATGAGTCTGCATCTGGTTTTTTTGTTTGTTTGTTTGTTCACCTGTTTTGTTTGTTAGGTTCTACAGTTAAGTGAAATCATGTGGTGTTTGTCTTTGTCTGACATACTTCACTTAGCATAATACCTTCCAGGTCTATTCATATTATTACAAGAAATGGCAATATTTCATTCTTTTTTAAGGCTGAGTAATATTTCATTGTGTGTTTGCGTGTGTGTGCATGTATCACATGTTCATTAGCCCTTCATCTATTGGTGGACACCTAGTCTGCTTCCATTTCTTGGCTATTGTTAATAATGCTGCAGTGAACATAGGGATGCATATATCTGTTGAACTAATGCTTTTGATTAATTTGAATAAATACCTAGAAGTGGGATTGCTGGACCATATGGTAATTATATTTTTAAAATTTTGAGAAATATCTCTATATTATTTTTAAATATGCATTCAGAATCATCCTTAAGTAAAAATCTTAGTTAAAGTCCTCTTATCTGTTGGTCTGGTACTGACTTAATTCTCTTTATTGCCTAAGGACTGTATTAACCTTGTAATGAACAAACATTTGATTCACATTCTCTGAAGCCACTTGGAATCAAGTCAAAGGGTGCAAATTCTATTACAAAATAATACACTCACAATATGCTACTGGGAAATAAAGCTTTTCCAGAAGAACCCAGTAATGACCTCGCTACACAACAGTTCCAATCAGGATATATTGAGGAAGCAGCATTCCCCATCCTTTCCATCATCCTCTCTTCTGTGGGGATAATGGTGAGTGTGGGGAGCATGCTCTGTCCTCAACTCCACTGGTTCACTGCACAATATTTATTGAGGGTCTACAATATACAGAGTTCCTCCTAAGGATTTTAATATCTTGAGGACTTTATTGTCAGCTTCATTTTCTTTCCATAGCTTCAAGACTTTGGAGAACTTTAAAAAACTCTCATCACCACACATCTGAGGACCCCAGATCTGAAAATTGAGCTGAGTCCATTCTCCACAGAACCCTTTATGATAATTAGGAAAAAAGACTCAAGCTTATCTCTAGTTAGTAGACCTAGACCTGGAGTGCCAACTGTATTGTAAAGATTTCTAAGGAAAAGAGAAGCAAAGTATAGTTTTGTTAGACTGAACTTCCATCTACATGGCCATGAAAAAAATATAGATTTACTTTAAATAGTTTTATGTAACCAACATTTTGTAAGGTTTGCTCTAAGGAGAGAAAGGCAAATGACACTGCATAAGATCATAGGATGAAGGACTTGTGTCATTGGAGTCCTGTTCTTGGAAAATTAATAGGTTCCAAAATCGAGACAGATGATTAACACTGGCATTTATTTGATCTATAAACCACAATGACAGGCACAGCATGCCCCTGAATTTGCTTGGCACTGTGATTTAATAAAAAGAGAAAAGTTAGAAGACTGAAGGGGGAATAAAAGCTTCTGTATTAGCTTGGAAGCTTCTTGATTGATATACCCACCTTCTGATTTCTAAATCTTGATCAGAGGACTTCTGTGTATGGTGGATATTTTCTTTATCAAGATAGCAGGGTAAAAGTTATTAGGGATTTTTTTTTTAATACAAGTGACAATTTTATAGAAGGAAAGTGATAGCTTCATATGTCCTAAAAGAAATGCATTTGCAAAGAAATATTAATAGTGCTGAGGAGAGTAGGGGAAAGTAAATGTCCTAATTGTGGGTATACTTTTATAAGAAAATCACCATGAAATTTTGGTTAACTAAAATCTGTTTGGAAAACTATTTGTAAGGCTGAAATCTGTTTGGAAAACTATTTGTAAGAGTATGGTTCAGGGCACAGAATATACTAGTTTGAATGAATGTACCAGCCATGCTCTACCAGGTCTCATGGGTTTTAACTGGGGTTGAAAGATCACTATATGGATAAGGAAGATGGACTATTCAATCCCCTGTGTAAAAGGTGGGAACCCATGTGGAAACCTGTTGCTCTCACAAAACCAACCTGAAGCCACCCCCACTGTTTTTCTTACAACTGTTGCCAGGTTGCTGTTTACTGTAGTTCAGAACTCTGCTCCAAGATGGTCTACATCCACCAAGCCACCTGAACTGTCCTTTCCATGTCTCACTATGGCTCCTTTAATGTCTTCTCCTGCCTTCTGCTCCCTGGGCAGCAGAGTCTGAGCCATATCAAAGATGGCTTACATGCCCTGCCTAATTTTGCTTCCAGAGATTTCTTCAGACCGTAGTTCCTTGCCCACTTTGCCTAGCCTCTCTCCAGGGAATTCATAAGTCAAACCGAAAGTGCTCTACACTTTCACAAAGAAATGCTTTATCCTGTGATTATATATTCATCTCTGCCTCAATGGCTGGTCTTAGTGTACTTGTATTGTCTTTCAATCACTCATTTTTATCCACATTTATTGGGCATCTGCTATATGCTCCAGCCCTCATCTCAGAGTTAAAATGTAGTCCTTATTCCCCTGAAGAACTCAACCTGGTGAGGAGAGCAGCCAAGTTAGAAGTTACGGTGTAGGGCTGACAGGTGCTTTGATAGATGTAAAAATGGGGGCTGTTGGGCCACTTAAGCAGCCTGCATGATTACTTTGGCTGCCTACCACGAACTCGCTGGGTTGAAATGTCATACAATGCTCTTTTCAGAAGCAAGTTTGAACCTCAAATATCTTGGGATTATTCACTCAAAAATATTTATTGAGTATCTACAATGAGCTCATGCTGTTCTAAGAATATAATTTTGGTACTCATTCCTGTCCTCATGGACCTTACATTCTGCAGGATATATCCACCAGAGACCACATGAAAAAGTTCGACGTAGAATAGGAAACACAGTGTTATGTGCTAAAGAGAAAAGAAAAATAAAGTAGGGAAGAAGGATATGAAAATAGGGAGACATCACTATATTAGGGTGGCTAAGGAGGAACCTGATGAGAAAGTGACTTTCGCACAGTGATGTGTAGGAAGTAGTAGAGTGAGCTGTGACACTTTCTGGGAGGAATGCATTCGAGACAAAGGGAACAGCAAAACCACTGGCCCTGTGGCAGGAAAGTGTCTCATGTGTCTAAAACAGTAAGGAAGTCAATGTAGCTCAAGATCAGTGAATAAGTTGGGGAGAAATCACTCTTAAAGAAGAGGAGATGACTAGCTTCCCAACTCAATTTCAGTACTCTATTAGAAGACATGATATTTGGAGAAAGAAGTAAGGCTGTAATCAAGGGCAGTACCGTGGGAAGTCAAAGCCCAGTTTCCTGGGTCTGTAGTCAGCCTTGTAACCTTCAGTCCCTTTTCTTGTAATAGCATTTGATGTACACACTTCTTCCAGAGAAGAAGAATGGAGGCAGTAATCTTACCAGACAACAAGAAGGAAATCAATGACCTCAGGTATATTTAAGGAAAGGTACAAAAGTGATGGTGAATCCCAAGTATTTGCCCCTGACCAATCCCTGCAATGTTCTTTCTCATCCTGACATCACTGTACACAGAAAGTCACCATCGAATTTCAATGAAATAACATTCTACAAGAAAGACCTAAACCAACTGCAGTAAAGAATTGAGTCTCCAGAGAACTTTCCACCCCAAATTGGCTCACCATCTAGGAAAATGTCTTATAGAAAGACTCTCTGGTCTCAGACAGTTCCAAATCAAACATACACACGCAAAAGCAAGTCAAAACTTTAGACAGAAAAGGGTACCTTCATGATAGTAGTTCTTAACCTCTCAACAATTATGAATCCCTTGGAGAATCTGATGAACAATATGGAATCTATTTCAACAAAAGTCTTGTGCTTTCCATTTCAAGGGGTTTACAAACCCCATGAAGGCCATTGGTGCATGGCTCTATAGATCTGGGACTCAAAATATTCTCTTTGGAAGAAAAATCCATTTCTTTTTCGAAAAAAACTAAGTTTTTCTGTATTTAGGTTCATTAACATTGCTAAGACTTCAGAGTTACAGCTCTATTATCACCATTTACTATAAACACACTATAGTTTACAATTCAGTAATTGGAATCTAACCTCCCTCATGATATCAGAGCAGATTTACATCTGCTAGAGCCAGGGGAAGGGACTGGTGCCAGAACTCAGCGTTAGGGGCAGGGGTCATCCAGTTCAGACAGATGCAGGACTAGGTTCCGTGACCCCCTCAGCTGCATTTCTGAGACTCTGCTAGGAGCTGTAGTCCCAGGAGAAGGCCTGAGTTGTGCAAACAGATTTAGCTGTCTTGGAAAGAAACCTTGCACCACTGCTTCGTATCAGTGGGGGTCCTCTGTGGTATCCTTTATTCACCACACTCACCTGCAATAGCCTGTAGAAACTCTCTGCAAGCACCGTGTGCTCTGTTCCAGCATGTAAAAGAGGAAATTAAGGAGAGGGGAAGAAAGAGATTCTGCCTGCTGATATTTTTCTCATCTGTGTACCTGCTAACCTACCAATGGCCCTGTGAATTTGAACATAAAAAATGAAGTAAAAACAAAAACAACAGCAACCACAAACCCTATAAAATGATACATTTTTACTGCTGGGAAATGGTGCAGAAAAAGGAAGAGTTTATGCATGCATATATACTGTAAATTGCTTTTTGTTTTTGCATAAAAAAAAGGTGCTGATACTTTTAATAAAGTGCAAAATGCTTCCCCCACTCTTTTCTTGTTCCCACACACCCTCTTATCTAGCCTCCTTGGTTTGCGAACTTGTTGTTCCCACCAAAGGAAGAAAACTAATTTACTTAGGATGATTGAAATCAACACTGCCTTTAGGAAGCAGGATCCATAGCCCTTACTTGGTCTGTGACTCATTTGCAACCCATGCTGCTGGGAGTGGGGGACACTGTCTTTTCATAAACGTCTCCCTGCTTCTGGGAGGGAACTATGTCACCATCAGGGAGGTGGGGCAGCCCCCTGAGAATCAAGGACTTGGCTCTTAGGCAAAAAGAAGTCTTCCTCTCCTCTGATTGGGGGCCAGGGCTCAGCCTGCAGAAGTGCTGCCACCTGCACTGATGGTGCTCTGAGGAGGACATCCCAGCTACAGTTTCGCCCATAGTTGCCACCTCTATGGGGATACTTCTTGTCCTCAATCAGGGAAATTCTTGAGCATGATACAGAAAAACACAGCAGCCACAGACACCAGGAAAGGAACTTGCTGAGTTCCTTACCGGGCATAGCTAGGTGGGGTTGTGGGCTTGGTGCACACTTTGGCCAAGTCTGGTTCGGCACTGCACCTGGGAACTGGGTAAAAGTATGCAGCCATTCTGGATTATATAGTCAGCCCTGCCCCATAGAATGGTCCTGTGAGAGCAGTGGTTCTCAAGTGGGGTCCATGTCTGGAGACATTTTTGATTATCATGACTAACAGAAGGGGTGTTACTTGCATCTGGTGGGTAGAGACCAAGAATCCTGCTAAATATCCTCCAATGCCCAGGATAGCTCCACCTTGCTCCCCAACGAAGACTGATGCTGGCCCAACATTTTCAGTGCCAAGGCTGAGAAACCCTGTGCTAGAGGGAGTGAAGGCATGGATATGTGGAAGGCAGGAGCAGCAGAACGCAAGGGAGCCAAATGCAGCAGATAACCATGTGGGTGGCAGAAGTTTGGCCTTTTCAATCAAACCTCAAAAGCTCCAGAGACTTCAAAATAGAGTGGGATGTTTTTGACTGAATATTTCACTTCAGACTCAGATAATAGTAGCAAATTGTTGGTAAAATTTGGAGAATTCTCTGGTGGCTGCTTAAAGTTAATGACTTTGCCTTCCAGGTGAGTTTTTCATTTTCTGTTTGTATGTATATGTGCACGAATGTATTGAGAAGGGCAAGAATGATTGCAAACACGTGGTGCATCTGGAAGGAGGCAGTGTATAAGCCATGAATGAATAAAACCTGGGTCCTTTGTTCCACAGACAATGCTGATAAAAAGAGGTTACACATCCTGGTTTGTGTACATCACGTTATCGACAACTGTGGGCTTAAGATAAATGAGCTGTCTCCCGCCCCTCAAGACTGCAGCACCAAACCTAAAAATTTTCCTGTGAAGGACTTCTCAGGAGTGACTTTTCAAAGGATAGGCCCCAGTCCATGAAAAGAGTCCCTCCTCCATCCACAGACATCTAGGTTGTTTCCTTATCTGAGCTACCCTGAATAATAGCATAATGAATAGGGGAGTGCAGATAGCGCTTCAAGTGATTTTACTTCCTTTGGCTATTTACCCATAAGTAGGATCACTGGATCATGTGACAGTTCTGTTAAAAAAACAAAATTGAAGTGAGTAAATTTAAGTTCTATTGCCTTTATTACGCATTTGATTCATGGATCAGACAGCATCTCATCTAGCAACTAGAAGAGCATTTGGAAGAACTGTACAAAATAAATTGTTTTTATAGAAAGAAGGATGGGGCAAAGGAATTATTAGGAAAAGGGGGGAAAAAGGATTCTTTTTAGGCCAGAACATCTTTGGGAGGGGAAGGGAACAGCAAGGATTTTATCATGCAGATTACCTCTTCTTCCTCCGGGGGATGGAGCGGGCCCAGGTAACTGATTACCTTACTGGTGCTTGACCAGAATTTTCCAGGCTTGTTTGTGGTGAAAGCCAAACAGCATTTAGGTCAGGTATCAAGTCTAGGTTTGATTCCATAGGCTTTAGCACAAGTGATGCCATTTGAGCCTGTGGTTTTCCTTTTAATGAGTTCTAATTTTAATTTTTGAGCATCCTCCATACTGTTTTCCATAATGGCTGTACCAATTTACATTCCCACTAACAGGGTATAAGGGCTCCCTCTTCTCCACATCCTTGCCAAGGTGATGCATAGATATATCAAAAGGTAGAAACTTTTAGTTAGAAGATAAGTTCTGGAGACTACTGTATAGGATGGTGGCTATAGTTAATAATATGTACTGTGTACTTAAAATTTGCCAAGAGCGTCTACTTCTTGTGTTCTTACCACACAAAACAAAGGAACTATGTGAGGTTATAGACGTAGTCATTTGTTTGTTAGCTTGATTGTAATACTCATTTCTCAGTGTATGTGTATATCAAAAAATCATGTTGTACACCTGAAATACATGCAATTTTTGTCAATCACACTTCAATAAAGCTGGAAAAGTAAGATAACATTTTTAAAAAAACAGCTCCCTCCTCTACTCAGGAGACTATTATCTTGGGAGAATTTACTGAGGACAGAAGGCCAAGGTGTGTAATTATGAGAAAGAGACTGAGAGAGAGAGAGAGAGAGAGAGAGAGAGAGGAATATGCACAATGAAAGAGTGTATATGCATATTTTCCTGCCTTTGCCTGAATGTACTTTCAAGTGGAGCAGCAGCTCTGCCAGGAACAACCGTGCCACCTCCTCTTTGGACCTCAGCTTCCTCGTGAAGAAGGGGAGCTGAATTCAATGATCTCTAAGGTCCCTTTTCAGCTCTCATGTTTCTGGGTTCCAAGAAGACAGTCGTTTCCATGCCTGCAGGGGAATGCCAAATGGCTATATCCCCTTCCTGTCTTCCGTGGCTTGGCACAAACTTCACAAGCACAACAGACTGCTCTGTACGTGTCAAGCACCCAGGACATCCATTCCTCACCTCTCATTCTTGCTGTGAAGAAATGCTTTATATTCCTCCTCAAGATTATGTTAGAAGGACTTTAATGGGTTGATTTTATGTGAGGATCCAATGATAGAAAAACAGATTCTAGTCAGTGCTTTACTCAGAGGATCGTTCCACAGAAGCTGAGCTCTTTCTAAAATAGTCCCCAAAGTAGCTTAAAAAATAATGGAGATTCTAAAACCAGATCATTTCCTGATGAAAACAGTAGGCCTGTTCAATTTTTAATCCTTTCTAAAATCAGCATGGATTTTTTTCCTCATAAAGGTATTTAGAATGAAGTCCTTGAATTTGCCCCTTGGACACACTTACAGGTTGTATCTAATTTCCTAATTTTTTAATCAAGGCTTTTCTAGCTTTAAATCATAGTTAACTGTCTTTTGGGGAATTAGGGTGCCTAATTACTATTTGACAAATATACTGTATCAAATTATTCATCATTTAAATGCAATTACAATATAGAATTACAAAAACATCATTGCAAGAATTTAAATTGCTACAGTTTTAATTAAGGGATTAGGGCAATTGGGGATTAGAGCATAACATAACGCACAACCAAGAAGCCATATTTTTATGGGTTTTTAATGATGTAAAACTCTTATGACTTCAAAGATAAGAGGTATGGGGGTGTATTTGCCAACAGTGAGTAATAACGACACTAATGAAGAATCAAAAACAAGGGTAGAAAATATGAAAACTCAGATATGCTGAGAAATTTAAGAACCTATCTGCCCAATGAAATGTTCAACAATCTAGAAATTCTTCCAGGTTAAAAGCAGTGAGTCAGAATAAAACTTTACATATAAGGAGCATATGGACTTCAGTAAAGTTGTTAGGAATCACATCTCTATTTTTAAAAACCTTGCATTTATATTCCTATTTCACTAATATCATCTTAATTTCTGTGTGGCTCTGGGACTTGTGGGACCACTTTAATCTGAATGTTTGCAATTGATCTAGAATGTGGTCTGTAGATGATAAAAGTGATCAAACACTTTAAAATTAATTGACACTTTTATTATTCAGTTGGCCTTTGAAATGACTCCATATAAATTATATCACCAAATATAAACTGTCTGAACTTAAACTGCCACATTCTCCATATAACCAATAGCAGCTATAAACAGTGTTAACTGAAGCGAAAAGTAGCTTCCTCCGGAGGCTGGAAATGTGAAGTCTCTCATGACTTTTAGCCTCGTATACTTTTATAATCAACATCTCCTGTCACATTCTTAATTAAAGTGGCTTCAGTGCTCAGTGCAAAACCCAAGCTCGTTGGCTACCAGAGGCATCTGTGTAGCACTCACACACTGAGACAGGCATGTGCTGGGTCTCCCTTGGACCCACCTCAAATGACTGAAGGGGCAGCTGTACACCTGCCAGGGACTGAGCATCCACGTACTGGCTCCAATGGGCACCTGGATCTTCAGCAAATTTTCGAACAAATAACTTGGGAGTTCATCCTGGCTTTTAGCAGGATTATAAGTGAGCTATCTGTATAAGATAGTGATCTAGATTAGCATTGGCTCATAAAAGTATAATTACTTACGTAATTTTAAATTTTCTCATAGCCATAATTTTAAAAGTAAAAACCAGGTAAAATCAATTCTAATGATATATTTCATTCAGTCCAAATCATATTCATTTCAATAAGTAATTAATATAAAAATTATGGAATTCTTTTACATAATGTTTTCATGCCAATTCATTGAAACCTACCATGTATTTTACACGTACAGCCATCTTACTTTATACTAGCCACATTTCAAATGCTTAGAAGTAACACATAGTTAGGAGGAGCTACGTATTACAGTGCAGCTCTGGGCTACCAAAGTGGAGCAGATGGTTTTTGAACACTGAAGAGATGAAAAGCCTGGAAAAGGGTAGTCTCTCCCTCAGAGGGCATTATTGGCCTCAGAGCTTCAAACAGAGCCATGGAAGTTAGATTGTTGTAGCTAGTTGTAGGGGTAATGTTTCTAGGAGGATAAATTATAAGTATAGAAGAAGATATAGATAAGTAGTGATCTATTCATACAGTGGAATATTGTGGAATAAACATGAAAAATCTACGACCACATAGAACAATAAAAATAAATTTTACAAGCATAATATTGATTGAAAAAAGCCAGATACAAGAAGTACCTAATTTATGCACCCAATTACATACAATACAAAACAGGCAAAACTAACCCAAGGAATAAAAAGTCAAGATAGCAATTACCCTTGGTCAGGGGCAGCAACTGGACGGGAGCACAAGGGAAGTTTCCAGATGTTGGTCATGTTCTGTTTCTTGAACTGGAGGTGTTTTACTTATGACAATTCATTGAGCTATATATTGGTAGAATATTTATTTGTCATTATATATGCTATACTTCAATATTAAGTTTTCCAAAAGAAAGGTAAGAGTCAAAGTACTAAGTTTCTACATATTTCTGTGCTGGAACATTAACATGTGTTGTACTAAATAGCATTATTAAAAAGATATCTCAATACTTCTGATCTTTAAAAAATAGATTATAAAATAAATTATAAAAATAAACAAAATCAAAGCTAACAGATATTAATTTCTGAAGATCAACTTGAAAAATGACCAGGGGCCTGGGCACAGGACAGAAATGGGACCAGGTTCAGAGATAGTCTCATAAGTCTCTGTGTGGAATTGGACATAGAAGGGACTTGGCAACATACCATACCCCATTCTTTCCTCTGAAGAATGTTTTATCTTCTTGTCCTGATTTTCTCCAAGTGGCCCTACATCTCTGGTTTTAGAGTCTTTGCAACTGAACCCAAGAGAAAGGGACCTTCAAGACAAAACTTGCCTCTTAAGCCTTGAAACACTTAGTCTAAGGATGATAAATTGAAGCATTTTGGTATTTCAAATGTAAGTACCTCTGATTTTGAACTGTATCCCACTGGGAATATTATGCTTGGAAAATTTGTCCTAACTTTACCATTAAAACTACTTGTATTTTGAAGGCTTATTCTTGAGAAATTTTTACTCTTGAGAAAAAAATGCCTAACAATTCTTAATTGAAAGAAAGAAAAATGAAGATCCATCTTGTAACTCAGGATGCTATGATTCACAACCACCCCAAGGTCACTTCCAGAGAGTCTAATTAGGATGTAATCCCCGGGCTGAGAGAACCTAACAGGAGAAGGACCTCTGCTTGTCATGTCTGCAGAAGTTCTTTATGTTCTCAAGCCTGACCAGATTCCTCATCAATTCTACTAGGTGCTCTTGGCACTGGGCATTAGAATAAACATTGAACCTTACAGAATAGCTCAAATGCTTACCGCAGGACTGTCCCAGCCTTCCTGCCCATACATTTCCACAGACCATTCTACCATTAGAGTCAGCTGTTCTGAGCTCCCCATATGTATACAGCTGACAGTTGTAGATGTGTTGAAGAATGTTTTAATGGTTATTTGTTGAGACGTCTCTTGCAGTGAAGGCTGAAATGATAGTTTAATTATTTGAATATTATCACAAACACTTTTGCTTAAAGTCTTGGACTCTATAAATCTATTTTTGTTGACTTAAATTCATACAATTCAAATAATATGGATTGTACTGGAGTAAAACAATGTGCCATCCCTAAAACACTTCTAAAATATATGGTTTTGCAGGTATAATCATTGACATCCAAATATGAGGTTGCCTATATTCAAATGTAAAACTTACACATTGGGACCCATGTAATCTAACCTAGCAGTGGAATGTCAGTCAAGTGACAAGAAAGGAGTTCCCAACAATTCAAGTTCTCTGTTTATGTTGCTTGAAGAGGCCATGTTGGGCACAAAGATATTTCATAAAAACCCCTTTCCATCTGAAATACTTTCATTATTTGCCATAGCTTCTCCTGTACCTCTTCTCATCAGCACTCTAATCCTCCCCACCACCTTTCCCCTTTAATTGAGATTCTACAAAAGCAGCAGGCTGCTTAGAGGAGGTTGGAGGGCAAGAAATGAAACAGGCAAAGTCGGACTTTTCTTTAAAGGAATGGGGAAAGTGAGGGTGGAACAAGCATATGTTGATATACTTGCAAATCTGATACTAACACAGTGTTAGTATTGCGTTCCTGGATAAAGAGACTCTGAAACAGAGATTTGCCTGCAAGAGGCTTACTGAGGAGAGGTCTCAGGAATAACACCTGTTACAGAATAAGGAAAGAAGGATAGTAGGGCAGTTCCAGAAGGAATGTGAGGCAGATGTAACAGAGGCCTCCCACAGTTCTACAGGGGAACAATGAAACTAGATGGTCCTTCAGAGTTGCCCCAAATCCAGACAAGGGGACCAGGACTATATAACCCATACCCAAGAGTCCCTGGATGTGGACTGCCCCAGAAGAGGGTATGACCTTCCGAAAGGCTGCTGTCTTTAGCAGAGGCTTAGGAAATTAGCTATGAGTGGACAGCAGCCAATGTTCCAGGCAGCTGAAGGAGAGAACACCTCAGCCCTGGAGTGAGCATCTAGGTGGCACTTAAGAGCGTCCTCCGCAAGCATTGTATTAAAAGTTGTCTTTTAATACCAGGTAACAGGAATCACCTGTCCCTATGTTGCTATGTATGATCATCACTCCTCACTTAATGATCTTTGGGACATATTTGTTCCTAAATACTGTTTTGGGTGGCCACATATGAAGTGAGTTTGCTTAGCCTTGTTTCAAATTAGGTAACAGTTATTTCTTCCCTGGAAATGTTTCTGCAGCTGTCTGTGAGGAGTTCTTTATGCTCAAACCTCTTCCTATGAAAGTTTTTTTTTTAATTTAAATTGTTGTTCTTGTACAGTTTCCTGTCTTTTACTCCCAACCCAGCCCTCCACCCCAGCCCTCCCCACCTCCCTCCCATTTCCACCCCACTAGTTTTTATCCATATGTCCTTTATACTTATTCCTGTAAACCCTTCCCCTTTTCCCCTGAAATTCCCTCCCCTCTCCCCTCTGGTGACTGTCAGTCTGTTCTCAATTTCAGTGTCTTTGGTTATATTATGCTTGTTTGTTTTGTTGATTAGGTTCCTGTTAAAGATGAGATCATATGGTATTTGTCTTTCACTGCCTGGCTTATTTCACTTAACATGATGCTCTCCAGTTCCATCCATGCTGTCACGAAGGGTAGGAGCTCCTTCTTTCTTTCTGCTGCATAGAATTTCATTGTGTAAATGTACCATAGTTTTTTGATCCATTTATTTACTGATGGGCACCTAGGTTGCTTCCAACACTTGGCTATTGTAAATTGTGCTGCTATGAACATAGGGGTGCATAGGTTCTTTTGGACTGGTGTTTCAGGGTTCTTAGCATATAATCCTAGCAGTGGAATTGCTGGGCCAAAAGGTAGATCCATCTTTAGTTTTCTGAGAAAAATTCCATACTGTTTTCCATAGTGGTTGTACCAGTCTGCAATCCCACCAACAGTGCACTAGGGTCCCCTTTTCTCTACAACCTCTCCAACACTTGTTGGTTGTTGCTTTGTTTATGATGGACATTCTGACTGGTGTGAAGTGGTATCTCATTGTGGTTTTAATTTGCATCTCTCTGATAGCTATCAATGTTGAGCATCTTCTCATGTGTCTCTGGATCCTCTGTATGTCCTCCTTGGAGACGTGTCTGTTCAAGTCCTTTGCCCATTTTTTAATTGGGTTGCTTGTCTTCTTACAGTGGAGTCGTGTAAGTTCTTTATATATTTTGGAGATTAAAACCTTGTCTGAGGTATCATTGGAAAATATGTTTTCCCATACAGTTGGTTCTCTTTTTATTTTAATACTGTTTTCTTTAGCTGTGAAGAAGCTTTCTATTTTGATGAGATCTCATTTGTTTTTTCTTTACTTTATGTCCCTTGCTTTAGGGGACATATCAGTAAAAATGTTGCTGCATGAAATATCTGAGATTTTCCTGCCTTTGTTCTCCTCTAGAACTTTAATGGTGTCACAGCTTATATTTAAATCTTTTATCCACTTTGAATTTATTTTTGTGTATGGTGTAAGTTGGTGCTTGAGTTTCTTTCTTTCTTTTTTTTTTTTTTTGCACGTAGCTGTCCAGTTCTCCCAACACCACTTGTTGAAGAGGCTATTTTTACTCCATGTTATGTTGTTGCCCCCTTTGTCGAATATTAATTGACCATAGAGACTTGGGTTTATTTCTGGGCTCTCTGTTCTGTTCCACTGGTCCATGTGCCTGTTTTTGTGCCAGTACCAGGCTATTTTGATCACAGTGGCCTTGTAATACAGTTTGGTATCAGGTATTGTGATCCCTCCTACTTTGCCCTTCTTTCTCAAAAATGCTGCAGCTATTCGGCATCGTTTCTGGTTCCATATAAATTTTTGAAGTGTTTGTTCTATGTCTGTGAAATATGCCATTGGTACTTTAATAGGTATTGCATTGAATTTGTAAATTGCTTTGGGTAGTATGTACATTTTGATGATGTTGATTCTTCCAATCCATGAACACAGTGTATGTTTCCATTTGTTTGTGTCTTCCTTGATTTCTTTCTTCAGTGTTGCGTAGTTTTCTGCATACAGGTCTTTTACCTCCTTGGTTAGGTTTATTCCTAAGTATTTTATTTTTCTTTTTGCTATATCGAATGGGATTTTTTTCTTGATTTCTGCTTCTGCTGTTTCATTGTTGGTATACAAAAATGCCTTTGATTTCTGGATATTGACTTTGTATCCAGCTGTTTGGCCAAAGTCATTTATTAGGTCGAGCAGCTTTTTGGCTGAGTCTATAGGATTTTCTATGTACACTATCATGTCATCTGCAAACAATGATAGTTTTGTTTCCTCGTTTCTGATTTGGATGCCTTTTACTTTCTTTTCTTGTCTAATCACTGTGGCTAAGACTTCCAATACTATATTGAATGGAAGTGGTGAAAGTGGACACCCTTGTTTTGTTCCTGATCTTAGTGGAAAAGATTTTAGTGTTTGCCCATTGAGTATGATGTTGGCTGTAGGTCTCTCATATATGGCCTTTACTATGTTGAGGAATGCTCCCTCTAGTCCCACTTTACTGAGTGTTTTTATCATAAATGGGTATTGTACCTTATCAAATGCTTTTTCCGCATCTATTGATATGATCATATGGTTTTTGTCTTTGCTTTTGTTTATGTGATGTATTACATTTACTGATTTGCGAATATTGAACCATCCTTACATCCTTGGGATGAATCCCACTTGGTCATGGTGTAGGATCTTTTTAATGTATTGTTGGATGTGGTTTGCCAATATTTTGTTGAGGATTTTAGTATCTATGTTCATCAGCAATATTGGCCTAAAGTTTTCTTTCTTTGTTGTGTCTTTATCTGGTTTTGGGATTAGGATGATGCTGGCTTCATAGAAAGAGTTTGGGAGTCTTCCTTCATTTTGTATTTTTTGGAATAGTCTGTGAAGGATAGGGGTTAGCTCTTCCTTAAATGCTTTGTAGAATTCTCCTGTGAAACCATCTGGTCCAGGGCTTTTGTGTGTGGGGAGTTTTTTGATTACTGCTTCAATTTCATCTGCTGTTATTGGTCAGTTCAGGCTTTCTGCTTCTTCTTCATTGAGTTTTGGAAGATTATATTTTTCTAGAAACTTGTCCATTTCACGTAGGTTTTCAAATTTCTTGGCATACAGTTCTTCATAGTAATTTCTTACAATCCTTTGTATTTCTGTGGTGTCAGTTGTAATCTCTCCTCTTTCATTTCTGGTTGTGTTTATTTGGGTCTTCTCTCTTTTTTTTCTTGATGAGCCTGCTCAAAGGCTTGTTGATTTAGTTTATCTTTTCAAAGAACCTGCTCCTGGATTCATTGATGCTTTTTGTCACTATGTCATTTAATTCTGCTCTGATTTTGGTTATTTCCCTCCTTCTACTTGCTCTGGGCTGTCTTTGTTGTTGTTCCTCAAGTTCTTGTAGGTGTAGAGTTAGGTTGTTTGTTTGAAATGTTTCTATCTTTTTTAGGTAGGCCTGTATCACTATGAACTTCCCTCTGAGGACTGCCTTTGCTGTGTCCCATAAGTTTTGGGTTGTTGTGAGGTCATTTTCATTTGTTTCCAGAAACTTCTTTATTTCTTCCCTAATTTCATTCTTGACCCATTCATTGTTTAATAGCATGGTATTCAATCTCCATGATTTTGAGTGTTTTGGATTTTTCCCTTTGGGGTTGGTTTCTAGTTTCAGTCCCTTGTGGTCAGAGAAAATGCTTGGTATGATTTCAATTTTCTTGAATTTGTTGAGGCTTGTTTTGTGTCTTATCATGTGATCTATTTTTGAAAATGTTCCATGTACATTTGAAAAGAATGTGTATTTAGTTTCTTTGGGATGAAGGGCTCTATATGCATCAGTTAAGTCCATTTCATCTAGAGTGTTGTTCAATGCCACAATATCTTTGTTGATATTTTGTTTGGAAGATCTGTCCATTTTTGACAGTGGGGTGTTAAAATCCCCTACTATAATTGTGTTGCTGTCAATATCTTCCCTGAAGTCCTCTAAGATTTTCTTGATGTATTTAGGTGCTCCTATGTTGGGTGCATATATATTTATGATGTTTATGTCTTCTTGGTGGATTCTTCCCTTGAGTATTATGAAGTGACCTTCTGGGTCTCTCTTTATGGCCCTTCTTTTGAAGTCTATTATGTCTGATATGAGTATTGCTACCCCAGCTTTTTTTCCCTGTCCATTTGCTTCAAAAATTTGTTTCCAGCCCTTCACTTTGAGTCTGTGTAGGTCTTTTGTCCTGAGGTGGGTCTCTTGTAGGCAGCATATGTGTGGGTCATGCTATTCTATGCCTTTTGATTGGAGCATTTAATCCATTTACATTTAAGGTTATTATTGATAGGTACTTATTCATTGCCATTTTTGCACCTGTGTTCCTCTCCCTCTCTTTCTCCTTTCCTTCCTTTCCTTAAAGCAGGCTCTTTAGTATCTCTTGCAGAGCTGGTTTGGTAGAGGTGTATTCTTTTAGAT
>PVKU01000299.1:280898-455415 GCA_004027475.1 Anoura caudifer
CTTCCTTTTTCTCCCTTGCTGCCTTTAAGATTCTCTCTTTGTCTTGGAATTTTGTCATTTTAATTATGATGTGTCTTGAAGTGGGCCTCTTTGGGTTCCTCTTGATTGGGACTCTCTGTGATTCCTGGATTTGTGTGACTTTTTCTCTCATCAAATTAGGGAAGTTTTCCATCATTACTTTTTCAAATAGGTTTTCTATCCCTGGCTTTTCCTCTTCTCCCTCTGGTATCCCTACTATACGGATATTATTACGTTTCATACTGTCTTGAATTTCTCTTAATCCCTCTTCATTCTTTCTAAGCCTCTTTTCCTTTTCTTGCTCCTTCTGGCTGTTTTTTTCTACTTTGTCCTCCAACTTGCTGATCTGATCTTCTGCTTCATCAATTCTGCTTTTCATTCCTTCCACTGTGTTCTTCAGTTCAGAAATTGTATTTTTCATTTCCTCTTGGCCCTTGTTGATAGTTTCTATTTCCTTTTTCATGTTGATATAGTTTGCAGTGATTTCATCGTAGCTTCTGTGTAGTTTTTGGTAGCTCATTGAGAGCTCATGGAGCTTCCTGACAACCATTGCTTTGAACTCAAAATCTGATAGTTGAGTTGCCTCCATTTCATTTAGCATTCTTTCTGGGGCTTCTTCCTTTCCTTTCATTTGGGGTTGTTTCTTTGTCTTCCCACTGTTTGTGAGACTCTTCTTGTCAGCCTCAGCCTCTTAAATTGATCTGTTCTGGCTCCCTGGGTTTATGGTGTGAATTTCTGTGGTAGAATACCTGTGAGATTCAGTGGTGCAGTCTCCTTTGGGTATCCTGGTGTTCACAGCTTCCACTGTTTCAGTTGTTGGGATGCTCCCTTTTTGGGTTCAACTCTGGTTTTTTCACAGCTCCAGGGTTTTTGTTGTTGTTGTTGTTGTTTGGGTCTCACCTAGGATCATGGGTGTGAGCTCTGGGTCTTCCACAAAGCCCCCTCTTCCAGTCGCTCTGCCGCCTCTGGTCCCAGAGCCGCCCCTGGCCTCAGGGGGAAAGTTTTCCTGTAGTTTTCTGCCCAGCAATTTGGATCTCTTTTTGCCATTTACCCTCTGCACATTTTTAGGCCAAGAAAAGTTCATTCTCAGCAGGAAAACTGCAGTGCAATTTTGATGACAGTGATGGTAAGTAGTTGGCACAAATGAAATAGCTCTAGAATTCAACTGCTTGATACTACATGCCAAAGTCCCTCAGGCCTTTAGGAAATTTGGTTTGCAGCATATCGCAAGTCTGGCTTGAATTTCCCCAGGTATGCTGATGCCAATTCAGTTTCCAAGCCATAGATTCGTTTGATTCTATTTTTCCTCCCTAATCTACTTAGCATGCAGTTTGGGATAACAAAAGTGTGCTTGTTTCCATTGAAATGCTTAGTTTACTTGTCCATGATACATACCATGCTATATAACATTGACTTTCTTCAGCCTAATATTCATTTAACTTGGTAGTGAGTCTGTGCCTGTCCTAATGGGTGTTAACTTGAGCACATAGGTATAAACATAAAGTGGTACTAAATCAGTTCCTAGCTAATGACTGAAAGAACCTGTAATGAATTCTAGTTCTAACTCAGATCTTTGCATTGAATGCAGCTGGGACATGATTCATCACCCCTGACATGACAATCCATACCATCTTATCATGTTTCAAAGGGCCTGCTGGAACTTCCTGGTGAACAAACATAATTAGTAGTTTTTAGAATTACCTGATTGTCAGTGGGTGCCCTCTCTGTTCAGCCATAACACTAGGCATTGCACAGCACAGGTCAATGGACAGTGAACCTCGGCAAGTTCTTTGCTTATTGTGGGACCCCATCCTAGTTGGCGGGAGGTATGTCAACTCTAGGCCATTGATTGAAATATGTCGCAGAATCAGACTGAGCAGCCAGACCTTAGAAAAACAACACAATTAAGTCTTGGCACAAAAACAAGGGGGATCAAAGGCCCAAAGCCAGTCATCAAGCCAACCATAAACCTGAGGATCAGGAAAATGAGAAGTCAGGGAGCAAGGAGCCCCTGGAAGTCAAGACAAGACAAGGAAAGAAATGGAAGCAATGGGACTTTCTCATCAGTAGTGATATGGGCATGTTATAAACTCTCCTTGATGTCTAAAAGTCATTGGATTATTTAACTCTGGCTTTTCAAAGTTAGTCACATTGCAAAACCCTCTAGTAGTTTACCTTTCATACAAGAAGCTATAAATAAGAGTCACTCTGTACTATTCAGGGCTATAAAGCTAACTTTTTTCTGCCCTGGCTGGGTGGTTCAGCTGGTTGGAGCATCATTCCATACACCAAAAAGTTGCAGGTTCAATCCCTGGTACCTACCTAGGTTGCAGGTTTGATTCCCGGTCAGTGTGCATACAGGAGGCAACCAAGCAATATTTCTCTCTCACATGGATGTTTCCCTGCCCCTTCCTCTATCTGTCTAAAATCAATAAAAGCATATCCTCAGGTGAGGGAAAAAATAAAAACTAACCTTTATCTTTTTGCCATCATAGAGAGCTTTGAAGAACTGACTAATTTAGCTTCACAGTAATAGATTCAAAGTATAGCCCCCTCCTGAAATAAAGTCCCATTTGGAACAGAAGCTTTTTTGGGCTGTAACTAGATAGCAGTTTAAGACAGAGTGTGGAGGACAACATATGGGACAGAAACCCAAATGGATGAAAGAGGAAAATAGGACAGGAAGCTAAAATAGATGTGCACTCAATTTCTTTAGTATAAATAGCATTGTCTGTAATCTCAGGTATATGATTCGGCAACTGCTAATGGAAATCATTTCTAGTGTTGCAAATGGGCAAGCAGCAGGTCAGTGGATTCCTGTATTAAAATGGGCAGGTCTCTGAAAAACTCTGAAACACTCAAAATTTCAGTTGGGTTACTTTTCTTCTGCTTGTTGATATAACTGGAGTCCAAACCTCCTAAACTAAATAGGGATGACTGTTTACCCACATAAACAGTAAGTTTTGATTGCTGACAGAAGCCAACCTTAGTAAGAGTGGGTGCAAAAAATCACAGAGCTGTTGGCTTTCACTACAAATTCATGACTACCACACTCACCCAGGCCCTCTGCCATTTATTTACTCCTCCCAGGATGAATCCCTATCTCATTCACAATCAAAAGTTTTTCTCTCCCTCTTTAGCTCTCAGCTCTTTTGTGCAGCCCTCATTCTCAACGGAGCACCTCACTGTCTAACCTGAATTGGTCCAATTTCCTTCCCATCCATATCTGGTGCTAGTTTTTACTCATCCTTTTCTCATTTTTCTCATGCCTCAAAAGAAGCACTGTCCTTACTCACTTCCAGGACCAGTCCTTCCTCTTGATTCTATCTCCTCTTATCTTCTTTGGGGCCTTATTCCATTTATCAAGCTTCTCTAACATTGTTTTTTTCAATTTTATGTATATATAAATATATTTATATATTTATAATATAGACATATAAATTATAATTATGTAAGTATATAAAAATTATACATGATATAGAAAATATAGAATATACAATATATGATATACATGATATATAACTGTATATTATATAATATAGTATAGAATATATAATTTATATAATATATTTATATAGAATATATAATATTGTATATATAATATAATATATAAGTATATAAAATTAAAATTATATAAATGAATAAATAAATAAATATATATATCCTGGTCCATGCACCTATTCCTCAAAAACTTTAGTGGCTTAAGACTACAGTAGTCAGTGCTTGCTTTGGCAGCACTTATACTAAAATTGGAACAATACAGAGATTATCATGGCCCCTGAGCAAGGATAACATGCAAATTCATGAAGCATTCCATATTTCTGCTTGATATCAAACTGTATTACAAGGCAACTATAATCAAAACAACCTCGTACTGGCATAAGAACAGACACATAGACCAATGGAATGGAACAGAGAGCCCAGAAATAAACCCAAATCTCTATGGTCAATTAATATTTGACAAAGGGGGACAAGCACAAAATGGAGTCAAAATAGCCTCTTCAACAAATGGTGTTGGGAGATCTGGACACCTACATGCAAGAAAATGAAACTCGATCACCAACTTACACCATGCACAAAAATAAATTCAAGGTGGATAAAAGACTTAAATATAAGTCATGACACCATAAAAGTCCTAGAGGAAAACATTGGCAGGAAAATCTCAGATATCCCACACAGCAATATCTTCCCTGATATGTCCCCTAAAGCAAGGGACATAAAGGAAAGAATAAACAAATGGGACCTCACCAAATTAAAAAATAAATGGCTAAGAAAACAGCATTAAAATGAAAAAAGAACCAACTATATGGGAAAATATATCTGTCAATGACAGTTTGGACAAGGGTTTGATCTCCAAAATATATAAAGAACTCACATGACTCCACTCCAGAAGACAAACAACCCAATAAAAAAATGGGCAAAAGACTTGAACAAACACTTCTCCAAGGAGGACATACAGAGGGCCCAGAGACATATGAAAGGATGCTCAGCATCACCAGCCATCAGAGAGATGCAAATTAAAACCACAATGAGATATCACCTCACACTGGTCAGAATGGTCATCATACAGAATGGTCATTCAACAAACAAGTGCTGGCAAGGTTGTGGAGAAAAGGGAACCCTAAGTGCACTATTGGTGGGAACGCAGACTGGTGCAGCCACTGTGGAAAACGGTATGGAATTTCCTCAGAAAACTAAAAATGGAACTGCCTTTTGACCTGGCAATTCCACTTCTGGGATTATACCCTAAGAACCCTGAAACACCAATCCAAAGACCCTATGCACCCCACTATTCATAGCAGCACAATTTACAATAGCCAAGTACTAGAAGCAACCTAAGTATCCATTAGTAAATGAGTGTATCAAAAAACTGTGGTACATTTACACAATGGAACACTACACAGCAGAGAGAAAGAAGGAGCTCCTACCCTTTCTGACAGCATGGATGGAACTGGAGAGCATGATGCTAAGTAAAATAAGCCAGGTGGTGAGGGACAAATACCATATGGTCTCATATGGAACCTAATCAACAACAACAAACAGGAACCTAATCAACAACAAAAAACAAGCAAGCAAAATATAACCAGAGACATTAAAATTAAGACAATCTGACAGTAACCAGAGGGGAGGTGGAGGGGATAAATGGGGGGAAGGGTTTTCAGGAACTACTATAAAGGACACATGGACAAAACCAAGGCATGGGTGGAAGCACGGGAGGGAGATGGGTTTGGCTGGGGTTTGGGAGGAGTGGTGGGGGAAAAAAGCAGACAACTGTGATTGAACAACAATAAAATAATTTTTTAAAAGAAGACTACAATTGTCAATATTTGCTTACAATTCTGCAATTCGGGCACAGGAGGGCTCCTCAGAAGTGGTCTGCTCAGTGATCCAAGTATGTCTTCTGGGCCTAGAAAGCCTACAATTGCCTCACTTGTGTTTGGTGTTGTAGCTGGTAGGCCTAGAACAGCTGGGAGCTGGTTGGATCTCTCTCTCTCTCTCTCTCACCACCCCCCCCCACCACCACCACCTCTCTCTGTCTCCCTCTACGGCACTTCCATGTAAAAGAGCCTGGATTTCCCCTCCAGAAAGATGGTGTCAGGTTCAGATCTCTTTTATGGTGCTTGGCTCCTACAGAGTACAAAATCAGACGATGCCAGGCCTTCTTAGTGTCTTTGATTAAAACATTACATTCTACTGGTCACAGAGTAATTTCAAATTTAAGAGGCGGGAACTCCAGAAGGACATGATAGTGGGAGATAGAGCTCACTGGGGTCACCAAAGCAACAGACTACCACCTGGTCTCTTCCTTTTCTGCTTAAATAAACTTTCTTTATGCTAATAAAACTTTCTTTCCACCTTATTCTCCTCAAAGAGTTATAACCTTCTCTCATTTACATTTCATCCCATTTCTTGAAAATGAGTCTTTACTTGTGTTTCTAACAAGGTCATACCTCTCATTTACTACCCAACCCACAGCAATCTGGCTTCCAATCTCATCACATTATTAAAAACTAACAGCAACTTTCTATTGTTAATTCCACACATTTCCTCTTTGTCCTCCTTTTACTGTGTTTCTCTGAATCATTTATTTTTGTTGACCTCCTTCTTGAAATCCTCTCCCCATTTGGTTTCTGAGATATTGTGTAGCTCTTCTCCAAGCTTGCTCCTTCTTAACATTTTTCTCTAACTCTTTCTCTTCCTCTGCATAAATGTAGGAGGCTTCTGCATCACCTGTACTCCCATGAGACTCAGTCTGTCACTAGGTTATCACAATCCTACCCTGGTAAATCTAGAAACCACCCCCTCTCTCCATCCCCATTGCTCCTACACTAATTCAGAGCTTCATTTTCTCTTCATTAGTCAAATGCAAGAGCCTTCTATTTAATCTTCAACACTCCAGATTCTGCCTCTTCCAGTCTTACAAACGGGCATAAGAGTTAGTCACCTTCATTAAACAGAACAATCAATGCTCAAAAACTTTGCTCACACACTTATTGCCAATCAGGAAAAGTTTAGTCTTCTTGTCTTAGTTTGCCAAACTATAATTCTGGTCTTGGACCATATTTCCAAATACCACACCAGAATTACTATAGACTAGGTTTTAGTCCCATCGGACATTTCATCATCTCTAAAGATGTCTTATGTTTTGCTCTTTCCATACATTTCCTTCAGAAAATTATTCACCATATTTGCCCATTGAAAACTTCCTCATCCTTTAAGGTCAGCCTAAAAGCCACATTTTCCACAAAGACTTCTCAGAAAAAAATGACTCTACTTGCTTTATACCTATAGAATTTTGTTTTGTTATTGCTTTTAGAGAATATAAGTTATAATAGGTGATTTCAGTGCTCCTCACTAGATCGTAAACCCCTTGAGATTAGAAATTCAGTAATCTCAGCATCTAGCACAGTTGATAAGAACTTAAAATCATTGAGTTGAATCGTATAAGCATTATGAAGTATTCATTGGCTTTTGACCTTTAGCCAAGGAGTTGTGTAAAATGAGAAATGTTTCCTAAATACATGTGATTTGGTTGCCAGCTTAGAACAAAAGCTCTCTGTGGACAGGGTTACTAAAATCCTGCCCAACTCAAATCACTCCGTGGCATAAATATTCATTAAATTCTAGAGGAACACTTAAAAAATATCTAGAATTTTCAAGTGAAACAACTCTGAATTTTCCCAGATTACCTGGATAAATGCCTTACTTCACCATCCTGTTTTACATTATCACTAGGATTTATTATGAATGGATGTTCATTAAATCTTAATAACTCTCTGGATATATGTGACAGTGGCAGCACTCTCACTAGCAGCATGCAGATATTTAAGCATTTCTATTAAGTGTGTAAAATAGTATGCAGATAAATCTACACAGAATGGAATAAGAAAATATCAATATTCCATGTTACAAGAGGAAAATACTCAATTACTCCCAGTAACAACTACAACAAAACTCTACCGTGCCTGTGGGCAGCAATTAAGGCTCTGTCTCACTGTCACAAAGAAATTTCTACCTAAGACATAGAGATCAACAAATCAATTCCATTTTGCTATCTCCCTACACTTTATTTAATATGCATTTCTCATGTATCTTTGTCTAACAGTTTCTAACTTTTGTGCAATAAAGTGCTTAACCCACCCTGGGAGTCTTTGTCGAGTAGTTAATGGTCTGGAAACAAACACTGAAGAAGGAAGTTCCTGTTGGAAAGGAATCCTAGTGTGAATACTTCTGCAAACTGCATGATTAGATTCTGATTTGTACTTGGAAAAATCAACCTTCTATAAACAGCTCAGATGTATACTTGCAATTTATGATTACGTTTGGTTCCTAAGATAGTTTGAAAATTGATTACTAAAAAAATGGAGCAAAAATTTTCCACCCAAATCATTCTAGCCAACTTCCACAAAATGATACTTTTTAACTCTAATGTGGGTGACCTGTACCACATAAGCACTGTTAATGAGTAGATCAATTTCAGGATCCTGGGACCAGAGAGCATTGGATAACAATAGGAAGAAATAGGAGAATGGAGAAGTTTCCTCTTTTCAGTCCTTGCTGGGTGGTCCTAAGTAATACTTCAAAAATGCAAGATCTTTTATCATTACTCTTCTACTTCCTAATTTAACTTTTTCTTTCCTATTCATTTCCATCCTTAGGCTCTTGCCCTAAGTTTCTCCTTTTATATTCTGTTGCTTGAATGTCATTAAAAGATGTATTTCAGGCTTCATCATAACTTAAGCCCATCCTATCTCTTCCAAATTGCTCTGCCACGCAGTTGGACTAAGAATGCAGGAAGCCGAGACTCTCGTGGGGAGAGGAGAGAGTGCCAATCTCAGAGAGAGAGTCCTTATCTCTTAGAGATAACACTCTCAAATAGTACAGATGAAATAATATCTAGGGTTTGTTTCAAAATAATATAGGAGTAAGGGTGTGCATCACAGTACAGATGAATAGGACTGATAATTCTTAAAGCTCTTGATGGGTATACGAGGTCCACTCTACTCTTAGCTCCATTTAATTATACGTTTAAACATTTTCCATCATGAGGGCACATGCACAAACCAAGGGGGAGGTGGAAACAAGGGGGGGAGGAGGGTTTTGCTGGGGTGGGATGGAGGGAGTGGTGGGGCATAAATGCAGACAACTGTAATTGAACAACAATAAAATAATTTTAAAAATAAATTTCAATTACCCCCTGAAAAAAAATTTCCATCATAAAAATATTTTCAAAAATTCTCAAACCTGCATCTGTTTTTATATACAGCCTCCTTTGAAAATTTTCCACCATAAAAGTATTTTTTAAAATTCTCAAACCTGCATCTGTTTTTATGTTCACCCTCTTTCCTCACTGGAGCAAAATTCCGTCAGACTCATCCCTGCTTCTTCATCATTCTCAGTCATTGCAATCAGGCGTTTTGCGTCCAACTACTCCGCCAAAACTCCTGTCTTCCCAATTCCCTATAACCTTCATCTTCCAAATCCACTTTCTGTTCTCACCTCACTCAAACTTTTAGCAGCATTTGATAGCAATTTGACTATTTTGCTTTCTGGTTCTCCCCAGTCTCGCCAGCTCCTTCTAATTTCACCAGCTTAACTGTCTTTCATTCCCCTCACACACACTGTTGGAATGCCTCCCACCTCCCTATCAACATGTCTTGCTAGGTCATCTCATCATCTCACTCAGCTTTAAATCTAATCTCAATGCTGATGACACCCAACTTGGTATCCCCCTTCCTAAGCCCCAACTTGCATGTCCTACTCCATTGCAGTGTCTAACCGGCAGAGGTAAAAAACATTAGTAAGTGCATGAAACGCCAGACCCTGCTTCCTCCCCTTTGCCTACTCCCCTACTCCACTGCATCTCCCCATCTCAATGAACACATCACCATTCCCCCCCCCACCCCATCATTCTGGCAAAAAGTCTGTTATCTTTGATCCTTTTCCCTCTTACTATACACACTTAATCTGTCAGGAAGTCCTGTAAACTCTAATTGAAGTATATCCTAAACCTCATGTCTTAGTCAGGTTGGGCTGCCATAAAAAAAAATACCATCGACTGGGGAGCTTAAATGACAGAATTTTATTTTTTGTAGTTCTGGAGCCTGAGAAGTCCAAGGTCAACGTGCCGACCAGTTCAGTTTCTGGTGAGAGCTCTCTTCCTGGCTCACAGAAGACCACCTTCTCACCATGTCCTCATATAGCCAGGAAATGGAGAGAATATTTCTGAGGACACCCATCCTAGAGAATCAAGGCCTCATCCTTAGAACCTCACTAACCGTAACTACATCCTTGGAGGCCCTATTGTCAAATACAGTCATAATTCAGCCTATGGTGTCTGACCACAACAATCAGGGCTTGTACATTTTCCCCCTGCCTAGAATGTTCTCTCCCATCTTCTCAGGCTAGCTCCTTTTCAACATTCAGATCTCAGGGGGAATGTCCCTTTCCAGAAAGCCCTTCCCCAATCATCCTGTCTAAAGAAGCCACATAAATGTGATTAACCCCAGTTACTGCTACCATTGTCCTAGCTTTATTTTCTTCATAAGTCTTATTACTATCTGAAGTAGCACACATTTATATGCTCATCAAAGCTTGCACCAGGAGCAGGGCCCTTGCCTGATCTGTTCTCCCAGCATGCCATGGGCCCAGAGCAGGAGATGCTTCAAAGGAACTGGTTAAATACTTCACAGCAGGATCATGCCAGTTTTGGTCATCTGAGCTCTAGTACCTACAACAGTTCTAAGGGCAGTAGACACAAAATAAAAAATTGCTGACTAAATCAGTGATTTTCAAGCTTTTTCATCTCATGGCACACAAGAACTAATTACTAAAATTGTGCAGCACACAAAAAATGTATCCTTTGCCTGACAAAAAATAGGTATAATTTTGATTCATTCACACCAGATGGCTATTATTGTGTTGGCTGTTGTCATTTTTTTAATTTGATAATCTATGAGAAAATAGGTCAGTGCCCCTGACAAAATAGTCAGATATTGCATGTTTTAAAAATTCTTGCAGCACACCAATTGAAAATCATTAGACTAAATGAATAAATGAGTCAATGCATCTTTGAATTGTAACTTATTGACCCCTCTATCTCTCCCTTATTTTAGATTTTATGTATATATTTTCTCCAAAGTTGTGATCTGTACAGCCCTCACTAAAATACTCTTTTTTTTCTCCCTTTCTTAATGAATGTGTAAGTACCAGACTCCTGGTTATTCTCAACAATTCTAGAGAAAATTTAAAGAGTAAGTGACTAGAAGCTTACATTAAAATGATAAGAAATACAAGATCTTCTAATGATCACCATACCCAATTAGCCATGTACTCTGAATTATTTTTATTTCTCCCATATTGAGATTGAAAAGTGGGAAATACAGTATTTCCAACAAAACAAAAATCAAAAAAATTGTACTATTTAATTTTTCCACTACTTTTGTTCTTTATACCTATACACTTACATACACAAATGCATGCATATATATGAATACTTACTTTTTTCTAACAAAAAGGTTTTGTTCTATATACATATTAGTTCATAACTCATTTTCTCACATAGCAATATACCCTGGCTATTCCTTCTGGTTTAGTAAATCTACCTTGTTCTTTTCATTTATTTATTTTTTCAGTTTCACATTTTAAAAGCTTTTATTTATTTATTTTTAGAGAGAGTGGAAAGGAAAGAGAAAGAGAGAGAGGGGTGTATGTGTTGTTGCCTCTTGAAGGCCCCCAACTGGAGACCAGGGCTGCAACCCAGGCATGTGCCCTGACTGGGAATCAAACCAGCGGCCCTTTGGTTTGCAGGTTGCTACTTAATCTACTGAGCCACACCAGCCAGGGCCTACCTTGTTCTTTTTAAATGTTGCACTATAGTCCATCGTATGAACCACTGTTTCTTTATTCATTCCTCTACAGATGGCAATGATCTTGTTTCAAATAATTTGTTATTGCAAAGTCCTTTGCACATGTGTATTTACAGACTTGTGCAATTAATTTTGCCGACTAGATTCCTAATATTGACATGGCTCTCTTAATAAAGTGAGCATTTTCATTCCTGAATTCATGTACCTATTTCAATTTCTTCCACCAATGTATGTATTACTCTCATCAGCTCAAAATGTTATCACACTTGCATATTTATGCCAAAATGATAGAGAAAATTATCTCATAGTTTTAATTTTCATTTATTAATGATTTATGAGATAGAGCATACTTACATGTATCCACTGACCAACTGTAACACTACAAGTTTTATATTCATGTTTTGTGAATGTATAACAAAAACGCTTTATTGAGATTTGAGAGGACTTACAATAGAACACATATGGAACTACTGAAATGGATGAAATGAAGTGTTTGGGGAGATTAAGCTTCTGTGCTGTATATAAGGCACAAACCCACCTCATAGATGTGTGTTTCAATCAACAGGTATGGGATGCTTGCTACAAACGAGGCACTCCTGTAAGCCCTTGAAGGCAAAGATGACCCTGCTCCTGAACTTGTAGTGTTTCCATATAATTAACTAAGCATTCTAACAGGAGAAATTAAAATATAAAAATGACTAGCTTGGCAGCTTCATGTGAAAAATTTATAAATTTATAATAATGCTAGGATACAGAATCAGAATTTAGATCAATGGATGTGCTAAGGCAGAACTTCACATAAGAAAAAATGTAGTAATAAGTTTTCCCATAAAATGTAGGATTAGGTTTTCACCATATGGGTAAATTGATCGCAGGTTAGCATTAAACACATATTAGATTTATATAATAAAAGTGTGCTAAGGTTTCAGTAGGTGAAAACAAATTTAATTTCCTCAGCAGTCAGGAGAATATGCATGAAGAGTTGATGAATTGCCTCCCTCACCTCTTAAAACCTCTGCCTGCAGATTCTCTGACGGTTTTACAAATGGCTGAGTCCGCTGGGAGGCTGAGTTTGGACTCTCAGATGTATTCTCTCATAAAGGAGTCATAGTCTGTAATAAAATCATTCCAAATACTAAAAGAGAATGAGAGTGAAAGCCATGTGTGCAATTCTCTGCAAAGCTGAGAAACAAAATGCTCTCACTTTAGATACCTTATCAAATGCTCCAGAACTGAATTTAGTTCAGGATTTGACACCCAACATCCCAGATGCTTGCACATTTGGAAAAGTGGGGCTGACCTAATTCTGGCACACAGTAGAGGTATTTATGAGAGAAAATGCAATTTCTTCCCCACAAGCTGCCCACAGACTATACAGGGTCCAGAGATTGACCATTGAGGATGGGCCTTTCTGATTGCACAGGACAATAAATTAACTGATGAGTGAGTGAAGGGTATGGATCCTTCCCATCTCCCCTCAGGTCAGGCAGGCCTGGCCCTCTCCATGAGAAAGAGGATTATTTTGTTGAAACTCTGTTGCAGTTTTTTTTCTTTTCCAAGAAGCCCTGAAGTCATCAGGAGGCAGTGTGGACAATGAAGGCTAGATAGGATAGGTTAGAGCAAGGAGACAGGGAGAAAGAACACCATGGAAGCATGGTCAACTTGGAGCTCTACCAGGGGGGTGTTAAATGTTATTGTTTGAGTTCCTTCCAACGATTAAAACGTTTTGCCCCAATCAAGAGTGGCCTCAACACCCTGTACTCTAACAGATCCTTTTAAGGTGGGGGAGAAAGCAGGGCGTATGCTGTAGTCAGGGCATCTCTGTGGCATCTTGAGTCAAGGTCTTGGTACTACCTTGTTGACTCTAAGGCAGTCTCAAAACCATTATAAGCACTAGAGTTTGCTCCAGAGCCCATTACAGAGGGACAAAGAAAGTCATGCACCATCCCTGGCCTGAGGCAAAGATTTATGTGACTGCTTTGGTATTCTGCTCCCAGAGCAAGTCCAGTTCCAGCCTGGTTCCTAACATATGGGGTTTATGCTGAATTCTCGACTCTCAATGTAACTGATTACAATTTGGGAGACCTACAAAAAACTCCTTGTAGTGAGTTGTATGTGTCCCCCAAATATGTCCAATCCCAACCCTAGGCACCTGTGAACGTGACCTTATTTGATAAAAGGGTCTTTGCAGATCCTTAATAAAGTTAATGATCTCCTGATGAGATCATCTTGGATTCAGATAGGCTCTAAATTGAATGACCAGTGTTCTTGTAAGGCACAAAGGAGAAAAGACACAAAAACACAGGGGGAAAGGCCACGTGAGAATGGGGGCAGATATTGGCATGATGCATCCACAAGCCAAGGAATGCCAAGAGTTGGCAGCTGTCACCAGAAGCTAGAGAAAGGCATGGAAGGGATTCTCAGAGCCTCCAGAAGAACCAACCCTACAGATGCCTTGATTTCAGACTCTGGTCTCTAGAAATGTGAGACACTAAAGTTCTATTATTTTAAGCCAACCAGTTTATGGCAATTTGTTAGAATAACCCCAGGAAATGAGTACACCCCACGAACTGGATCCAAGGAGTTAGTGTGCTCTGTACTGATAGACTGCATTAACACTCTGAAAATCACCCTTCTGGGTGCAATTAGGATACAGAGGACAGAACACAGGGTTTGGAGTCAGACAGACCTTGTTGGTTACTGCCATGTGTACTTGGCAAGTCTCTCTAGACTTCTGTCTCTTCATGTAATACCAGGAAGGCAGCCTGTGGGTATGGGGCAGAAGTCAGGTAGCGTAAGCCAAGAATATATTAGAGGTTATCAACCCAGGCTTCACATTACTATCACCTGGGGAAGTTTTAAAAAATATTGTTGACAAGATGTCCCCTCCAAACAATTAAATCATAGTCTCTGGTATTGAACCATGAACACCGGTCATTTTTTTTTAAAACCCCTGGGTACCACTTCATACCCACTAGCATAGCTATTATAAGAATAAATAAATGAATAAATAAATAAACTGACAAAAACAGGAAGAAAGTATTGGTGAGGATGTTTAGAAATTCAGAACCATTGTGCATTGTTGATGGGAATGCAAAGCAGTATGGCACTTCTTAAAACAATAACATAGAATTACCTTATGCAATTCCACTTCTAGGTATATACCCAAAATAATCAAAAAGCAGGATCTTGAACAGATATCTGTATGTCCATGTTCATAGCAAGTTTATTTACACATAGCCAAAAATTGGAAACAACTCAAAGTTGGATAAGCAAAGCGGATGAGCAAAATGGGATATATATATAGGATGGAATGTAATTCAGCCTTAAAAAGGAAGAAAATTCTGATACATGCTACAATATGGATGAATCCTGAGGATGTTATGCTGAATGAAATAACACCAGGCACAAAAGAACAAATGTTGTATAATTCCACTTATATGAGGTACTTGCAATAGTCAAATTCATAGAGATGCAAAGTCAAAGGGTAGTTTCCAGGAGCTGGGCAGAGGAGGGAAGGAAGTGGCAAAGGGTATAGACTTTCAGTGTGGGGAGATGAAAATGTTCTGGAGAGAGATGGTGGGGACTGTTGCATAATAATGTATTTAATACCACTGAATTGTATACTTGAAAGTGTTTAAAATGTAAATTTCACATTGTATGAGGTCTGTCCAGTACATATGGAGCCATGTAATATGAAAAATAGAGACATTTATAGGAGAAGATACATGATACAAGAAACATTGTACACAGGACAATGACACCTCAGTCCTTACAAAGCAGGCTCCTTGGGACCTCACACAGTTCTCCCAGCATCTCTTCCACTGTTCAAAACACTGCAAAATCCTTTGTTGGAATCACCATCAGTTGCCCGGCCATATTACCCTGAATCTCATCAACAGTCTGAAATCTCTTCCTTTTCAAAGGTGATTTTAGTTTTGGGAAAAGCCAGAAGTCATAGGGTGCCAAATCTAAGCTATAGATTTTGAGTCCTGGGTGATTTGATGTTTTGCCAAAAAACTCTGCACAAGACGGATGCATGAGCAGGTGTGTTGTCGTGATGAAGTTGCCAATCACCAGTTGCCCATGGCTGCAGCTGTTTTTGTCATATTGCATCTCTCAACCAATGAAGAACATTAAGGTAGTACTCCTTACTAATTGTTTGGTCTGGAGGGGCGTACTTGATTTGGACAACACCTTCCCAATCAAAAACACTGTTAACAGGGCCTTGATCTTGCCGCGACTTTGCCCTGCCTTCTTTGGGTGTGGAGAACCAGGAGACCTCCATTGGGAAAACTGGGCCTTCACTTCTGGATCATAGCCAATTTATCTCTGGTTATGACCTTCTTGAGGAAGTCTGGTTCACTGGTAGTGGTTTGAATCAAGCCATTAGCAACTGCAGCACACATTTTGCCATAGCATGTTTCATGCCAAGATCCTGGATCAAAATCTCAGACATAATAGTTTTGGAATCCCCAGATCAGCTTCTAGTTCTCACACTGTCAGTTGCTGATATTTGTGGATTGCAGCCCATACACGTTCAACATTCTCAAGTGTTCTACTCATTGCAGGCCTTCCAGAGCATGGATCACTTTCAATAGACTCTTGACCATCTTTGAAAAATTTGTGCCACACTTTCATTTGTGCTACACTTTCATTTGTGCTGCTCTCATTTCATCATCCCTGAAATCTTTCTGAATCATTCGGATAGTTTCTGTGGAGGAATGTTCATGCTGAACGAAAAATGTGATGCAGATTCATTCCTCTAATCACTCAGTTATTTTGAATGTGACAGTACATACATAGTACACGTGCTCATTCAATGGCATCTACCGCTCCCATTGACTAGTAAAGTTGTTATTGTTCATGCATGCACATTCCAGTCCACTCTCCTTGGCTGCCAGGTTACATTGATGTCATACACACCACTCCTGTTATATCAACAATAGCTGGACCTTTTGTCATAATAATAAAAAAGGATGCTAACTACACCTATTGCGGTAATTATTTTATGACATATATAAATTAAACCATCATGCTTTATACCTTAAACTTATACAGTGATGTTTGTCAATTATATCTTAATAAAACTGGAAAAAGTACTCCCCAAATAGCCTTCCTCTGCAATGGTGATATGCAATAGAGTTGAGAAACAGGAAGAAGCAGTCCAAAATTAAGAGGCTAAGGCAGGTCAGGCAAGACTCAGAAGAGACCACCTTGTCAATGGCCAGACAGGAAACTCAGGGAGATCCGGGACAGAGACTCGAGGTGGAGGTTGGGAGGCTGAGAGTCAGTAGCAAGACGGTAGTCACTGCAAGAGCGAGTCACTAAAGTCAGAGGAGGACCTGTACTCAGTGATTCAGAATCACTGATATGGTTCTGAATCAAAAACTATGTAAATGGTGTTCCTTTCCAAACCTGTGTATAGGACAAAACTGGTGCTGACTCTGGGGCAGAGCAGGACTGGAGGTGGGGCGGGGATATGAGTAGGGGAGCGCACCTGACAAATGACCCAGGAAATGGAGAACCCAAAGACTGCTACAGTCCAGAATCTGCTTTGTTTTCTTAACATTTCTACTCCATAGAGTTTCTTTATGTGCAGACAGACCCTGTGAAACCTCAACTCTTAACCCTTTGGGTAAACTCCCACTCCGAACATCAGTCTGAGAGAGGCTCGAGAGCCTGGAAGCCTTGCATAAGTCTGACAGAACACTCTATTGATCTATTTCCAGCACCGAGTGGGTTGCAGGGAAGAGTTGAGCAAGGGTGCGTGGGCGGGGCGAGGGCGTACGTGAATAGAAGCTGATTCTATTCCTTTCAGTTTCAGAGGGGACCGTTTCTGACCTTGTCCCCAGGTTGGGACATGCACCCTCCTTGGAATGTGGACACTCCTAGCATAGCTTTTGGACTCCCTTCCTTTCAAAAGTGGTAATAATAGTGTAAAAAACAAATCTTAGCCCTTTTATTTGAAAAGATTATGGCAATCTTGTTTTTAATAAAAGAAAATAGAGAGCTTTAGATTTAGCTACTGTAAATACGGACTCTACCCTGAGCCCATTTCTCCCCAGCATGACAGCTCCATCCCGTGTTCTCCCAGGCCTTGCCTCTTCTCCTTCGTGATGCTTCTGAGAGTGGAGATATCTCCTTAGCACAGTTCAAGAGGGAAGCAAATGAGAGGGAAGTGGGTATCACCTGACAAATGCCACCCCTGAGAGCTTCCCAGCAGTAGGTCATGAATGGAAGGAAAAGTATTTCCCTTCTCCTATTTAATGCAGCTATTAGGAGTAACTGTAACACTTCCTTCAAATAATTTAAGACAAGAAAAAAAAAAGGATGATACCTTTTTGTGTTTTCCATGCCCTTACAGTTTTGTTTGTACAAAAATGGTGTTGGATTAGTTAGTCCTGTGCTCAGGGTTGGAACAAGGACAGACCAGAGGCTGGTCCAGGTCTGAGGGACAAGAGAATGCTGACCCAGGCACTTAAGGCTGCTTTTTCCTTGCTTTAGTGGGGAACCAACAAACGGGCTGTGCAAGATGAAGGATGTACATGGTGTTAGTGCACTTGGCTCCTGGGCCTCCTTATTCTTTGGGATGCGCTCCCAGAATTTGGAGTGCTGGCAGCTGTGCAGAGTTTAAAGTCCAGCAGATCAGAAGATCCCACAGATGTGCTTGCTGCCTTTTACACTTTTCTAAGAGGGACAGGGTGGGCAGGGGTGGCAGGGGCCTAGCAGCCTGCATTACTCAGGCCTAATGGCCCAGGATTTCTTAGGTATCACAACTACATTATTGCCTTGGCCTCCTTTGCTTCTTGTTGAGCCATAGGATCTACTTGGGGCTTCAGCGTAAGTGGCCTGGACATAGCCTATCGTTGCTGTGGAGAACAAATAACCCAACAAATAATTGACTCCAAGTTCTTTGTCATTTTACCAAAGAAATTCTAAGGTGAGGAGTAGCAGTTTGTCTCAGTAAATGTCTGCGCAGTGACCCTTGTAACAACATTTAGAGGCGAAGCTTGTTTGATGGCTAATTCAGAGATGTGATTCAGAGGTCTGTCTTGATGATCTTAAATCTCCGACTGTTCTGAGGACTATTGCATTGAATGACTGTCCTGTATACACCATGACGTAGGCTTCTGAGTGACTGGAATAATCAGGCCTGCCAGACAAAGCCTTGGTTAATACTGGGTAACACCTATAATTCTCATTAATCGTCTCACATTCCTTTCTGGATTTCATCCTGACCATAGCTCATTTATGTAGCTTCTCATGTTCTTCTGACTCAAGACTTCATGCTGTAGTTTTGCTATTTTTATTTATCTCTCAGATCATATTCATTCATATATTTACTAATTTACTTCTTCAAGAAATGTGTGAAGTGTCTATTATTCACCAACTGGTGCTCTGGGCATTGAGGAATGCAACAGAGATAAAAGACACCATCTTTACTTTTAAGGTTCTCACATTCCAGTTGGGCAGTAAACAAAGACACCCCTGACAGAGGTCTGCAAGTATTTCCCAAACCAACTATTTTACATATATTTTTCACTTTTATTTTTTTATTGTCCAAGTACAGTTCTCCATTTTCTTGCCACCACTCTCCCCTGCCCCAGTCTCCTACCACCTCCCACCCTCAATTCTCCCCACCTTTGACTTTAAATCATTCTCTTTTTGGATGGTGTTGTAGCTAATCTTGAAGATGGCCTCCAATATCTTCACCTTCTGATCTTTATCCTTTAACAAGGTCCCTTCCCACATTGACTAGTGCAGTAAAATTCACACAGAAGAACTGATGTCTGAGGTCGCAGCCCGTGTCACAGCTTTCACCACGGTCTCTTGGATGGCTCACCAGTGAGCCATATACTGTAAGGACACTACAGTAGACTATGGAGAGACTACTTGGAAAGGGATTGAGACCTCAGCCATAGCCTGAATGAACTCACCAGTCACATAAGTTGGCCACCTGGGAAGCAAATAATCCAGCCCCAGTTGAATTTTCAGATGAAAATTAGTGGTGTTCTGGCCAGCATGTGACTACAACCTTATGAGATCTCAAGCCAGAAACTGGCAGCCAAGCGAATCCCAAATTCCTCACCCAGAGACACCATGAAAGACATCAATGATTATTGTAGTTTTAATCACGTAATTTTGGTGAAAGTTTGTTATGCAGCATTAGGTAACCAATACAGAAAGGTTCCTTTTTGTCTTCTGAATTTCTCCTCTGTCTGAAATCCCTCAGTATATGTCCTCCCATTTTAGCTTCCCCTTCTTTTAAGCCACAACACAAATTTCACCAAATAATTGCTTCTCTTAGTTATACCAGTCTCGGATGTACCAGTTACTTGGCACACTGCAAGTATCATAATTATTTGTCTATTTTTCACAACTATTTGTAGATTATGAGCAATCTAAGAGCAGGCTGTGTTATATTGTAAGTTTATAACATCAAAACACTAGCCTAGGGTCTTATGTGTCATATGTGTGCAATAAATATCTGATAAATGAATGATATGAGTGATCAGTGATAGACTGGCACATACACAAATTGTTCTATATTAATTTTTATATTTTTATGTTTCATATCAAGGGATCTTTTTTACATTTATTTTTCCTACATCAAAATTTCAAAATTAGTCTGGGACCCAAGCATTATCTGTTATATCTTTTCTGCCTGCCTACAGCATCTAATATAGTGCTAGATACTCAATGTGTGCTCAGGTTGACTGACTAAGTACTTAATATCTTAAAACAGAAATTCAATAAATGTAGTCCTAGTGACCTAAAGAGTAATGTTTCTCCTTGTGTGTCTAATGGATTACTAAGAAGTATCTTAGAGCCAGGATTTTAGGAACGGTTGTCAATGCCAAACTCAAGGACACAGCTGTCACCAGCAAGGGCCTGCTTCAGAAAGAGATCATGGCTACAGGATAATAAAGAGCTGAAGAAATCAGCCTGCTGTCAGTCCATAGGCTCTTTAGATATAAAGGACTCCCTCTGACCCCTACTCCCACCCTGAAGTCCAAGACTTCCTTAAAGGAGAAGGAATCTCCCATCCGTGGTCAGGGAACAGTCAGACCCTAAACGTCAGGGGAGATCTCCGCTGAGAATCCCTGTCAAAGTGACACCTACAACATCAAATTATAGGAGACTTGGTAGCCAGTGCTGACTCTGCTCACCAAGAAGGAATCTTGCTCATGGTGCTGCCCCTCAATACACTGTCCTGAGAAGTCACCTTGACCCTCTAGGGTGATACTAAGCCCTTATCTCTAGCCCTGCTGATGGCGGCGTTCTTTCTCTTCCTTGGCCTTTATCTGTGCTGTGCCTTAACCTTGATTCATTGATGTATGCCTCCTGGATGGATTTCCTTTCACCCACTCAAGGGCCACTTATGAACTTGTGACTAATTAATTTTTCCTCAGGTTCCAAAATAGGAGTTTGATTTACTGGGGAGTAAATGCTGATAATACCCAAACTTTGAAAACAGAAACCAACTGATGATTAAAGAGAAAGCAGCCTGAGATCTGATGATCAAATTATTCCTTAAAAATGCTTTATGATATGATATGGCCAGGGTTATGAAAATGATAATATTTTAGTTAAATGAGAGAAAATACAAAAGTGGAAGGAATATAATGAATATTCAAGCCTTATAATACACTAACATTTACCATTTGGATTTTCAATAATTTATTAGAGCACCAAAGCAGGTTTTTATTATTCAACATATTTGTCTCTGGATTATCTGTCAGAGATGTAAATGCCTCTAATTCAATCATGTGTATTTTGTAGGTATATTAATAATTTCACTGTTGATGGCTTTTGTGTTTTGTATTCAACTGTACATTTGCCATTATGAGAACAATAAATATAATTTTATAAAAGAGACAAAATTACATAAAGTTGAATTATATCTGAAGGGAATGAAATAAAGTAAAAAATATTAAGAGAACATTAGGAAATAAACTGATTTTAAAATAAACCTTATGGTACAAAAGGTTTTTTAAAAATTTGTCTACCCTACAAAGAATTATGATTCATGGATGCCTTTTGGCTTTGATACTTACTTAAATGTAATAATTTAGCCTGAACACTCCTTGGTATTTAATTAAAAAGTTCAATAAAGTATAGCAAATAAAGCATGATGATCACAGTCTTCAGTGGTATTTATTAAGCTCCTGACTGCTTTCTTTAAAATTATAAAAAGTTCATAAATAACAAAGTAGGGGCGCACTAAAGCCGATCTTTGTATAGCTTAATGTTCATCCTCTGCCCTGTTCATTGACAGCATTTCCTACCACCACCGCCACACTTACAAATCACCCACCAAGGTCAAGAACTCCACTAATCACTCTCATGCCTCATTTAACATTCCAGACCACCCTGTGGCTAAGTACTTAGTATCCTGCATAAATGGAGAAACTCAGAAGAACTGAGGCATAAGGAATTGAAATAATTTGTCCTCAATTACACAGTTAGAGGTAGCAGGGCCAGAATTCCAAACATATCTATTTGATTCCTAAGCCCAAGCTCGTACTTATTCTACTCTGACAGTAATTAAGAGTGTAAGTCTCCTTTGAAAGACTTTCCTGCTTTTTCAGCCCGTAAAATGTCACTCCTTTTTCTATATCAAAGATTTGTAATGTATGCCATGTTTTGGTTATATACTGCCTTATATTATTACATACATGTTTAAAGTGTGTAAAAGTTCTTCAATTAGACTGTAAACTTCATGAAGGTAGGCTTGTAAAATAAACATAAAAACTATCGGAGGGGATGTGGAGAAGAGAGATTTCTGTACACTGTTGGTGGGAGTGTACATGGATGTAGTTCTTAAGGAAACAGTACAGCGGCTCCTCGGAAACCTAAGGTCAGACCTGCCAGATGATGCCGCAGTCCTTTTTCTGGGTAACCACCCAAGTGAAGTGAATCAACACCTCAAAGAGATATCTGCATCCCCCAGTCACTGCAGCATTCTTTATAATAGTCAAGGTATGGAAATGCCCTAAGTGTCTACTGATGAGTAAAGAGATTGTGATAGATGGGATGGAATATTATTCAGTCTTAAAAAAGAAAGAGATCCTGTCATTTGCAATGAACCTAGAAGACATTATACTAAGTCAAATAAGCCATGTACAGAAAGGGAAAAAAAAACTGAATGATCTCACAAATATGTATAACCCCAAAAGTCAAACACATAGAAGAAGAAAATAGGATGGTGGTTACCAGGTGAGGTACATGGAGAGATACTGGTCAAAGGGTACAAAACTGCAGTATTACTGGATAAATAAGTCTGGGAAACTAATGTACAGTATTATAGTTAACAATACTATAATCATCTATAGTATTATTATAGTATTAAATAATGGGGATTTGTTAAGAGAATAGGTTTCAGGTTTCTCATTACAAGAAAAAAGTAACTATGTGAAAAATTATGTTCATTAACCAGAGACATGGAAATAAAGAACAAACTGACAGGGACCAGGGGACAGGGGAGAGGGGCGTAATGGGGGAAAGAAGGGGAAGGGGCAAGTCAAGGAACACGAATAGAGGCCTCGTGGGCAACGACGTTGGGGGGACAGACTGAGCGTGGGGGGGGCAGGGTAAGGGAGAACAATGGGGAAAAATGTGGGGCAACAGTGACCAAACAACAATTAAAAAAAAAAAGTTCATTGGCTTCATAGTAGTAATCATGTGTGTGTATGTATATACTTATATACACATATGTATGCATGGACATACACACACATCATGAGATGAACAGTGAAACACATATATACACATAGCAAAATATATAATATACATACTTCATGTATATAAATATAAAATCATTATGCTATACACCTTAAATACATAATTTCTATTAAAAATAAATACATTTTAAATGTGCAGTTTTCCAAACCATTATTTCATACATAAGTACTTCATAAATATGATGAATTTAACTGAGTGTGACTATTTAAAGTAGATGTTTATGGTCAATAAGGTATTTAGCACATTTAATCCTAGTAGTGTACTAAGTTCTTTACATATTATCTTTACATATTATCTCCTTTTATCTTGGAGGTAACCTGTGAAGAAGGCTTCATCACATGAACCCATTTTACAAATAAAGAAGTGAAGGAAATATTAAATAATGACTAAGGTCACACAGATACTCGTGACAGTCTGGGATTCAAATCTAAATTGCCTATAAAACCATTTTTATTATCTACAGCACTGTTACATTAGGACTAGGGCAAGTGAGATTAACAAAAGTAATTTTGCTTCTTGGTAAAGGCTGAAATAGAAGATATATATATATATATCATTGTTATATACTATGTCTGAGTGCATGGGACTGAATACCAGAGGTGTGACTAATAGATAATTTAATACTATAGAATAGGGGAGAAGGAGGTAGGTAGGAGATAGTCTTCCTAGATATTTCACTCACCTTGGGGAGAAAAACTGAATTTAGTCAGAAGTTTTACCTGTAATCATTCTAGAAACAAAGCCTGACATTTAAATAGCCTCGGATTTCATATAAGATTGCCAACTATTTCTATTGGAGAAGTAAAGTTACTTTCCTTTCTTCAACCTGACTTTTTGAGATGAACTAGCTTTACTATGAGAGATAGTCTATAGTCCATTGTTATTGAATTGTTAAAAATGACAATCTTGAATGCTCTCTTTTTGACCACAGATCTCCTGGGAAACATCACTTACTCTTCCTACCTCAAGTTTGTATTATAGTAAATATTTTATTCATTTCCAGGGGTCAACCTGGAGTCATTCCTTCACTTCCTCTTGCTTTGTCCTTTCCTGATAGATGATTCACCTAAGACGGGATTTAATCAAAACAAGTCCCAGGGCAGCAGGACAGATGCAGAGTGTTCAGTAAGAGAGGACTGACCTCCACTGTAATTTCTCAAAAGCTGATGACTCAGTCCTGCTGCAAGTCACTGAGAGCTTCTGCTCGGCTGTCTCTCTATACCTTTGCCAAAGACAGCCACATTGGGCTGACAGCATTTTCATTTGGTGGGAGGCAATGCTTTTGGTAGTTCACAAGGGGGCTATATCAATAGTTAACAGAGTCATCAATATCCAGGAGCAATATTGATTTAGACAGCACAGAACTGGAAAAAAGACTTAGCAGACTTTTCCTTTTGCCTTTCAAAAACCCATGCATTTACATATACATATCCCTTCATGGTACTATTACTTAAATGGTTAATATGCTTTCAGACAAAGCAAAAATATAGATATGTAAAGGATTACTAATGATGAAGAAGTGGAGATACAGTAGGTAAAAATGAATTGCTGCAGAATGTGATACAGCTGAGCAAAGCAGAAATAAGAAAAGAGAAAAATGGTCTGACACCATACAGGAAGATTCTCTCAATTCCAGGCTGGAAAAAAAAAAGTATTGCCCTAGGGAACTGACCAGAAGCACATCTTTTATGTTCATCTCAGCATTATTTATAATGATGAAGACTTAGAAATAATATAGTAGACCAGGTTAATGCCTTACTCGTGTGAGAGAACACTATTACAACATAAAATGGGTCATAGACAAAAACATTTCATTCAGTACTATAAAAAAAATAAAAACCAGATTACAAAATGAGACCATGATGGAAACCAGATAAAACACACGGAGACACTCATCTGCCCACACAGAACGTGAAGTGGCAAAGACCACCTTTCCAAGTATTATTCTGTGGGTCTGGGCTGGTATGAGCTTATGGATTATGTTAATGCTCTTTTCTATACTTTGTCTATTTCTCACATTTTCTAACATTAACATGTATTGCCTTATAATTACAAAATAAAAACAGTACACTCTATTTAAAAAAGAAGATGAAGAGAAGAACAACTATTTTTGGCAATAAGGCTGACTAGATACCCTAAACACCCCCTTTGCTAAAAATATGAAATTCTGGGCTGAAATAAAAATAAACAAATAAAACCCCTCCTCTTAAAACATATTGCCAAGCTGGTAGAGATATGGAGAAACCTAAAACAAAGTCAAAGAGGAAATGCAAGGAGGCAGTTCATCACTCAACTGTCTTTCACCCTGAGGGATACTCCAAACTCTGGTGAAACAATCTCCAGTTTTCATAGCCGTGCAGTGTATGGGCAGTAGTGTGATGGAGCTGCCCACTACCAGCCCCGGGAGTGGCTGTATATACCACTTCCCAGCTGCATGTTCAATGGCATCATGTCGGTACTCAAAATCAGCCATGTGAGTGTTATAACACGGAACTTGGTAACTTCAGGATTTTTTTCTGGAGTGCCAGTCCTTAAGCATTTACCAACATATTAATAAGCACAAAGTTTGGAGTCTATAGAAGATAGTCTAATTATAGACACCACGTGCAGCTGGGATGCCAGAGAACTACATACTGAGAATAAGAGGTCAGTGGAAAAAAGCCTACTTCACAGAAGGAATCATCAAGGAAACTAACTTGATGTTGGGGTGGGGTGGGCGAGTAAAAAATATCCTCCCCGAAATTTAACCACAAGCCTACCCTCATGGAAGTTTTAGGATTTGAAACTCATACCATCTCGGTGGCCCACAAAACTTTAAGTCAAAATTAAAAAGTGGTTCCAGTAGATAATATCCCCATGCTTCGGAGTGATTCAAATATAGATCCTTTCTGTGGAAACACACTTATCGCTCAGTCCCTAAAATTAGCACAAGTAAAAAGTATTAGCTCACATTATAAAAAGAAAATAACACCCCAAAAAACAAGGCAGTAAGAAACAACAAACAGCAAAATCAGACTTGCCAAAGTTTCATATATTTAAGCTAGGCGTAAAACAGAAAACAAGTTAGATATATTTTTAAACATAAAAGAGAGGACTGTAAATATTAGAACAGTATGAGAGTCTATTAAAGTAGGAGAAAAGGATTTGAAAGAAATGAATGGAACCTGTAGAAATTGGAAATTAAATAATGGAAATCAAAAACTCAGTGAATAAGTTAAACAGAATATTAGACACAGATTAAGAGAGAATTAGAAAAGTCAGAAGGCAGATCTAAAGAAAGTATCCAGAATGCTGCAAAAAGAGTCAAAGAAGTAGCAAATATGTAAAGGAGGTTAGAAATATGATAGAATGATTGGGGGGACACATTGTGGTGAATCCATAAATAAAAGCATTGAAATGGTAAATATTAAAATAGAACATTAGCTACCTGTGGGAGAGAGTGAAGAATTGGATCCTGTTGGCATATGGGGTTTTAAATAGAGTGGTAACTTCTGTGCAGATCGGCTATAGGTGCACGGGTGTTCCTTTTTATTGTTGTTCTGTATGCTTTTAAAATATAAATACTTGTTTTATGTTGTCAGCATTTGATGAAAACCGTTTTTAAAGTAGCCCTAAAGGAATGCTCCACAATATTCACTGTAGTTACATTTGAATCATGAGACTATGAGTATTTTTATTTTCCCATCTTTTCAGATACTTTAAACATTTATTTCATAAAACTGTATTACATTTTCAATAGAATATAATGATAAATACTCTTAAAACAGGAAAACATATGTTTTCCCAACATGATAAATGTCTTTGCATAAAATAGCAAGTGCAGATGATCTTATTATCGAGGATTTTATCTTTTATTTACAAATGGACAAGTTTTTAAAATCCTGTATTCAGAAGTACAAAGGCTCCTCTTGGTTCTGTTTCTTCTCTGGTGAGGTTAAACATGGTATCAAATTTCCGGTGAATTAAGGAAGTTTTTTAATTACTCTTTGGAACTTATGAGGGTTCTACACTGAATTACTTCTATTTCTTAATTATATTTAATAGCAAATTAATTAGAGACCTGGGACTGGTAAAATTACAATAAGACTGCTGAGATTTAAAGACGTTCCAAGCAGAGCCTGTGGCAAAGATAAGATTGATTTAATTTTGACTTAATGCGTGTATAGAGAAGGTGAGAATAAGGCCCACTGGTAAGAGAAGCAGTGATACTGGTGGATATTTAGAGAACTTATTTGGGCTTCAACATATTTTTACTAACTAGTTGAATAATAATATCCAAAAGAGGAAAGAAAAACACTTGTTTAAAGTTCTGTATTTGACTTACTATAAAATTATAGTTTGTAAAATCACTTAAGGGAAAAAAGATAACATTTAAAAAAATCTTATTGGCAGTTGCTACAGTTTTTCTTACATAAAAAAAATAAGCTATCATGTAATATGCTTAAGAGTGAAAACCGCTTCCTCTCTTAAAAGTATAGCATAGCCTGGAATTTTTAAGTGGCCTTAATTGTCATAAGTATTGTCATTAGTTTCCAGCCATATTTATTGAGGTATAATCATATACAGTAAAATACACAGATACTAAGTGCAAAGTTCAATCAAATTTAACAAATGCATACAACTGTGTAATCCAAACACCTATATAAAAAACTTTTAAAGGTGGGGCTTAAATCTCTCCACTTTCCTGCCCTTTCCCCAATCTGTCTAGTAATGACTCAGTGAAGGCCTGTGGAAAAGATTCGACAAGGGAGGATAAATGGTGGATGGGGATCTTAGGGTTTCTGATTCATCACACCAGCCTTTACTCAGCCTTTAAACTGTGTTAAAAGCTCAGCCATTTTCCTCCTACCCTCTTTTGCGGCAGCTTCCTCCTCCTCCAGCTGTTCCACCAAGGGTAGAACATCTGCAGATCTCTTCGCTCACTTTCCCAGTTGCAGTTCATTAGGTTTCTTTGCATCCTCACTCTTCTGTGCCCCAAAGTTGGTGGGGGGCTGGGGGCAGATATGAATTTGTAAGTTATCCAGATTGTTCTTCCACCTTAACAGGTGGGAGCAATGCTTTCCTGTGACTTTCTATATCCTGCACGCAGGCTGGGCACAAAAGAGGCAGAATAAGTATTCAAATGACATAAGACTCTCTTAAATCTTAGACAATATTAAGTTCTTCAGATAAGTGTGTTAATACTCTTTTCTCCAGGGAGGACTCTGATTACATTAACTTGGCTTTGATCTCAGGGCTCCTCAATCACTTCTTGATGAAGTTATTTTCAATATAATGGAAGTTCCATGTGCAATATAACAGAAGTTTCATGTACTATTGTAGAGATTTCATCTAATATAAGCGAACATTACCCTTTGCAAGTCCCTCCAGTGTGACTCTTCTCACTCCCAGTGTCTCTCCACCGTCCTATCCTGTCACTGAGGCTCCCTCCTCCAATCTCGCTTGCTCTCCAGCTCACTGTGCACACTGCTGGGAGATAATTCCTGGAACACAGAATGATAGCTAGTTGTGAAGCCCTTCAGTGGCTTCCACCAACACAGTCTACAATGCTCTTTACGATCTCGCTCTGTGTTATATATACAACCTCTCTATTTTAGATAAAAAGTTGTTAATCTTATTTTTATCCAACAACTCTCTGTTTGGAAATCATTCTGTTTAATGGAAGAAAAGTGAAGTCATGGTTTTCTTGCTCCTCATTTTCTCCCCTCGATTGAGTTTCTCATTCTGGATTGTCATGGGCGCATCTTGGAACATTTAATTTATCACCACTTCTCTATAGAGGAAAATCCTGCGATGTCTGAGTTCTCATCTAGCGTCTAGCGGGTCACACACTGCATCTGCTGCTGTGCCTTTCTCTCCCCCTCATGAGGCCCCAAACCACAAATCCACAAGTTTTCAGTGTCCTATTCACACAAAAATCTTTCGGTAACTTTTCCCTCTTACTTGAGTTGGAAGGAATCTATATGACTTCCTAAGATTCCTTTGTTCATTGTTTAGACATTTCTAATATATTCTCCAGTGCTATGGTGACATAAAAATTTCTGCAGGGCTTGTCACCTTCCCAGAAAACCCTACAGAGCAGCAAGGTGCAGGATTCCTTACTTCAGAATTTCTAATTTATATATGGCTCTCCATTCTCCCTTGAAGTTCAGAGAATCTTTATTTTAGATGGGATGATAAAAAGTAACTCCTTTTCATCACATATTTTTCCAAATATCTCTGGCTTACTCTTGAATTATATCTTTTGAAACCCAAAAGTCAAGACTTGACATCTTTGTTCTTTTTTCTACTGGGGCCCCTCTCACTGAGGACAATCATTTTCCTACCTCATGACTTAAACACAGAAAAGGTGCATAGGGTAATAGAAAGTGATGGAAGGGAAAGAGGAAAAAATACCAGTTAATGTTTCAAAATATCTACCACATGAGCTTGTTTTTATCCTTTTCAAATTTAAAGTATCGGGACCCATAGGAATAGCAAGAATAGAGGTAATGGCATTCTCTGAGAAACGTCTCTTTGCTAGGAGTTATTTAAAAATGATGCTACTGAACCTCTATCAGTAAAGCATATGTCTAGGTAGATTTTCTCACTGAGGCTACATTCACCAGTGTCCCCAATCCTGTCCCTCTGATCGGTAATACACATCAGAGGGCCAGGGGCCAACAGATAGGGGTGTAGCCCTACAATGTTAAAGTCAACAGAACTAAATAATGACATAGGATTCTCCTAAAAACCCAGATTACAAACTACCAGTTTCTTAGAGTTAAGGACATTGTAAAAAGTATTGACCATCTGGGACTTCCAGCCAAGATGGAGGTATAGGTAGATACGCTGTACCTCCTCACATAACCAAAATAAGGACAACAAAAATTTAGAAACAAACAAACAAACAAAAAAACAACCAGTACTGACAGAAAATTAAACTGTATGGAAGTTTGGCAACCAAGGAGTTAAAACGGACACATTCATCCAGACTGGTAGGAGGGGTGGAGTTGGGAGGCCAGGTGGAGAGGGTCACAGCAAAAAAAGCAGCTGCTGGAAGACCCCAGCCGCAGGGTGGCAGTGAGCAGACCCAGTGAGGTGGTGGATTGTAGAGGAGTGTGGCATGCAAGGCGGCTGGCAGACTGTGGGGTCCCACATTTGTACACAGATAAACCAGGAGAAACTGGGGAGCAAGACAGACCGAGTAACCCAGGGTCTCAGTGCGGGAAATAAAGCCTCAAAACATTGATTGAAAACACCTGTGGTGTTTGAGGTGCCAGGAGAGACTCCCAGCCTCACAGGAGTGTTCATTGGAGAGACCCAAAGGTTCCTAATGTACACAAGCCCACCTACATGGGAATCAGCACCCAAAGGGCCCAGTTTGCTTGGGGGATGTGGTGGAAGGGACTAAAATCCATCAGAGAGTGAAGCAAGCGCCATTGTTCCCTCTCAGACCCCTGCCACACACACAGCGTCACAACCCAGAGACTAGGTTGACCCCCACGGTGAACATCTAAAGCTATGCCCTTCACTAGTAACAGGCAGGACAAGACAAAAAAAAAGTGGCCCAAACAAAAGAACATATCAAAGCTCCAGAACAAATACAACTAAGCAACAAAGAGATAGCCAACCTATCAGATGCACAGTTCAAAGCCTTGGTGATCAGGATGCTCACAAAATTGGTTGAATTTGTTTGCAAATTAGATGAAAAAATGAAGACTACGCTAAGTGAAATAAAGAAAAATATACAGGGAACCAATAGTGATGGGAAGGAAACTGGGACTCAAATCAATGGAGTGGACCAGAAGGAAGAAAGAAACAACCGAACAGAAAAGAAGGAAGAAACAAGAATTCAAAAAGATGAGGAGAGGCTTAGGAACCTCCAGGACATCTTTAAACATTCCAACATCTGAATTAGAGGGGTACCAGAAGGGGAAGAGGAAGAACAACAGGTGGAAATCTTATTTGAACAAATAATAAAGGAGAACTTCCCCAATCTGGCAAAGGAAATAAACTTCTAGGAAGGCCAGAAAGCTCAGAGTCCAAAAGAAGGTGGACCCAAGGAGGAACACACCAAGGCACATCATAATTACATTAGCCAAGATTAAAATGAAGGAGAGAATCCTAGAAGCAGCAAGAGATAAGGAGACAGTTACTTACAAAGGAGTTCCCATCTGACTGTCAGCTGATTTCTCAAAAGAGACCCTGCAGGCAAGAAGGGGCTGGAAAGAAGTATTCCAAGTCATGAAAGGCAAGGACCTACATCCAAGATTGCTATATCCAGCAAAGCTTTCATTTAAAATGGAAGGGCAGATAAAATGCTTCTCAGATAAGGTCAAGTTAAAGGAGTTCATCATCACCAAGCCCTTATTAAATGAAATGTTCAAGGGACTTACCTAAGAAACAGAAGATAAAAAGCATGTATAGTAAATGACAGCAAACTCAGCAAACTCACAATTATTAACAACCACACACAAAACAAAAACAAACTAAGCAAACAACTATAACAGGAACAGAACCACAGAAATGGAGATCACATGGAGGGTTAGCAACAGGGGAATGGGAGGAGAAGAGAGGGGGAAAAGGTACAGAGAATAAGTAGCATAGATGGTAGGTAGAAAATAGACAGGGGGAGGGCAAGAATAGTATGGGAAATGCAGAAGCTAAAGAACTTATAAGTATGACAAAAGGGGAGAATGTGGGTGGGAGAGTGTGTGCAGGGTGGAGGGGAGTGAAGGGGGGAAAATGAGACAACTGTAATAGCATAATCAATAAAATATATTTTAAAAAAGACCTAGACCACGGTAACTGTGTTTTTTGTTTGGGACAGTGTTGTCTGCCAAGAGTACACCCCTCCAGGCCATTAATAATATTGATGTGAGAGAGAAACATCAACTGGTTTCTTGCATCAGCCTCTTGCACGCCCCAACTGGGGACCTGACCCACAACCCAGACAGGTGCCCTGGTGGGGAATTGAACCAGTAACCTTTCAGTTCATAGGCTAATGCTCAATCCACTGAGCCACACCAGCCAGGCTACCATGGCCTCTTATTATCTAGCAACCAGCCTGGGTGCATGAGCTTGAAGGAAGAAGGATTTTCAGCATCAGGAGAGGCCAAGCCCCAGTGAACAAGACCTATTCAAGCATCCCTGTGCATCATGTTTACTAATGATCCATTGGCCAAAGCAAGTCATATGCCCAGTCAAACCTTCTGCAGGGATATAAAAAATACATTCCAATTGTCAAAGGGCTGAAATTCTAACAAGGGATCAGATAAAAACTCAGATTCAGTGTTGAGTATCTCATTTGGTCCCAATGATGTAGTAACAGAGCAGACTTCTTAACAGGCGTGCAGTGAGAGAGGAGAGAAATGCGTGGCCACAATGCTGTCTCCTACATCGTGCATCTTTGCTGATGGTAAAGAAACAATGATCATAGCCGTATTCAAGTTGGAAATGTCAAATGCACAGTTTACTATAGGAGCTTTTAGATATATCTTTTTTTCTTTTACCTTGATTTTTCTACTGAACAGATAGTGAACAAGTCCTAAGGGTTTACAATTTAACACATTAGCACAAAATGAAGAAACATGCGTAACTAACATCTAGGCCTGGAAACTGAACAATACGACCACTCCAGGAGTCCCATTTATCCCTTCTCCCAACATCACCCGCCCTCCTCCCAAATGTAACCACTAGTCTGACTTCATCAGCTTTGCCTGTTTTCCTGCTTAATGTAGTTGGGCTCATTTAGAGTGCGTTCCTTCGGGTATGACTTCTCTTGTTCAACATATACTCATTAGATTTATTTATGTTGTTGCATATAGCTGTGGTTTTGTTGTTTATTTTCTGTAAAGTATTTTATTGCACGAATAAAACACAAACTTATTTATCCATTCTACTATTGATGCACATCTGGGTTGTTTCCAATTTTGGCTATTAAGAATAATGCTATTCTGAAAATTCTTGCGCATGTCTTTTGGTGCATATTTGTACATATTTCTGTTGAGAAGAAAGAAGATTGAAAATGTTTGCAGTGTTCTTACTGTTCAGGTACCTAGGTACCCAACATCTTTTTTTGTTCAGCTTTATTGAGGTATAATTGACAAATAAAATTATAAGACATTTAAAGTGTACAAAGTGATGATTTGACATATGTATGTATACATTGTGATATATATAGCTATGCCTATCACCTCACATATTCACCTTTTAGAGAGAACATTTAAGTTCTTTTTTTCAAAGATATTCAACATTTTTATTTCATTATTTTGTTTTATTTTTAACTTTATTTTTATTGTTGACACTATTATAGATATCCCCATTGACTGCCTCCAACCCTTTGCCTGCCCCGCCCTGCTTCCCTCTGGTCATCATCACAGTTGTCTGTGTCTATGGGTTATGTATGCACACACACACACACACACACGCTAATCCTTTCACCTTCTTTCATCCAACGCCCCTTCCTTCTCTTAGCAAATTTCCATTATACAGCCTTATTGACTATCATCAACCATGTTATACATTAGATCCTCAGACTTCATTCATCTTGTAAGAGGAAGTTTGTACTCTTCCACCGAGCTCCCCCTACTCAACATGCAGTGCACCACTCTCCTCTTGGGCACCCAGCAGAGGAATTGCTGGCTCATAGGCAACATGTATATTCAACTTCAGCTGATACTGCCAAACAATTTTCTAAACTGATTTCACTCATTTATACTCCCACCACTTTTATGCATTTTTTCCTTTAACACAGTTATAAATGTATTTTATCTTCATTTTGGTGTCCTAGGTTTTAAGCCAATGCATTCTTGCCTTCTACTCTCTCTTACTCTACCATAAAATACTTACATTTAGTCTCCAACTGAGTTAATAGTAGTTAATCCTTTCATAATTCATGATTTAAACTTTCATAAAACCCCAAGAATCTCAAAGTATATCCAATCATTCTGCTTAGCAATAAACTAAAATTATCTATTTCCCCATTCATTCATCAAATGCTTATGAAGCACCTACAAGATATTTCAGATTTGATCCTGGGGATGCAAAGGAATGTAAACAAAAAAATGTGACATTGAACTTCTAACCTTCAAGAAGTATCTACAGTAGTAAATGGCCCATCAGTAACTGTCTGCTCCTGTCTGGTGGCCCCCACCTCTCCACTCGCTTCACCAATACTTGCCTGCAGCCTAGGCGAGCAATGCAGCACGTCTTATTAATGGCAAACCCAATTTTCCCTCCTCTACTTTCTCTCTTTGGATAAATATCCATGATATTTTTATTTTCTCCTTTTTTTGACAAAAATAGTATTAATGACACAAACAAAATTGTCCTCAAAACTTAAGGAATTGCGACAATATATACTTTTCATATTTTTTCCTATATTTCAAGGAACAGTCTTTGCATGTATTTGTATATAAGGGGATTTTCAGACTGTTTATTTTGTATAAGATGATTAAAAATGTTCAGTGTTCTTACTGTTCAGTATTTCATATTGCAAATGATCAGAATACATTAGTTGTTGAGGCAATATGCTCAAGTATTTTGTGTCTTTTTATTTTTTATTTTTCTCTTCACAATTTATTTATTTTTTTATTGTATTTTTTTCCATTACCAAGTATTTTGTGATTTTAAGGAAGTATTCCTACTCCCAAAATAGCTTCAGTTAGTCATTTTCTCTGGTAGTATGAAACCAATTTTTGTTTGAATTCTTGCATCTGTGTATTACAGTACATTATATTACAAACTCTGAGAAGAGTGCTTTAGGAAAAAAGAGGTTCTCCATTTTTTAATGGAGTATTAACAATAAAATTAACCCCATTTAAAATCAACCTCTAATTTAAAAGGACCTAAGAGCCACCAAAGATTCTTTGTTGTAATTTTTTCACAGGCCATCTTTATTGGGTCCATATTTCTTTCCCTCTATCATCTAAGGGCTGCAAGAAAAAGTACCTAAGTGGAGGTCTAGTAAGATGAGAATAGCTGTCCTTAACAGCCAATGATGCCAACAACCTGTCCATCAACAGGAATCGCCCCGGATTGGTACAGACTTTTTTGTCTAAGTGGGAGAAATCCAAATCAAAGTGGCTTAAGTAGAAAAGTGTCATTAAACTGAGAGGTCTAGCGTCAGTGAATTCAATTCAGGAACTCAAACAAAATTTTTAGGACCCACCCTCCTCCTCCAACTGGGCTCAGTTTCCTTCTGGGCAGCTCTGATCCTCTCTGCTGCAGATTAGCTTTTTCCACAGTAGATGCTTCAGCTGCAATGCACACACTCGTTGGTCTGTGTGCCCTTATACGTGGCCCTGTGCTTCATGCTCTAGATTGAAACACTACTGAGGAAGGACTCTGAGTGGCCCAGATTAGGTCACATGCATGCTCCCGTACCTTGCCCAGGGGGATTAGGTACTATGTATGGCCAGGCCAGGGAGTTCTTTACTTGGCAGGTTCATCAGAAAGATCTGACCAGAGAGGAGAAATCATCCTCTGACAAAAACAGCAAATGTTCAGTACAGCCCTCACAGGGTCTTCACATGTATTGGTCATAAAAACAGCGTTAGGGAAGGGAGGATAGCTGGTTAAGCCAAACGAGGTACTCTGTAAACCATGGGACTCATAAGGACTCCTAATTCGTAACGGAGATACATGTTCCACGATTCTGTCTAGGATGGAAGTGAACTCACAGCAGATACAACCCCACTTGCCCAGTCTTTTAGGTCTCATAACGCATGAAGTTACTCATTAAATGCCTAGTTTATTCACTTTAATAATCACTGACTGTCCCTGAAGTGTTCAATCAAAACTTAAGGTGTTTGGATGGTGAATAATCTAATTATGAAACATAGGATTAAAAATACTACAAGTCTCAGCTGGCTGTTTCCCATTTCTAAAATGAGTTGGTTATAATAAACAGCTACAGTGAGAAACCAGACCTGTATGGGATAGTTATATTATTATATATCATATATATTTAATATTGTATATTATATTAAAACCTACCTCTTAAAACATTGACCAGCATGTTTCCCCTGGGATGTCCGAATATTTTGTCAAACAAAAAGCAGTAGGATGTTGCCATCCACCACTCTGTTAAATGATGGGTTCCTTAATAACAAAAAAAAAGCCTTGCACAACCAGGAGGACAGTAGAAGTCACTGCTTTACATGAGTGGACACAGTGACGTTCCCAGAACAAGCACTATCACTGCAGTGCCCTAAAGAGTACTTTCTAAGGCTAGTATGGCAGTGGTAACCAACCAGAAGCTCTTTTGCCTCCAAGGGCATATTTGGCGATGTATGGACACAATGTTTGATCATCAGGACTAAAAGGTTGGTGCTACTGGCATCCAGCAGGTAAGGTCAGGGATGCTGCTAAACATTCTGCAGTGTGGGTGAGAGTCCCCCACAATGAAGAATGAACTGAACCAAAATGCCAATAGTGCTGAAATTAACACACCCTGGTCTATAGCAAGGTGCAGGTAGAAGGGCAATGTTTTAGACACAACTCTTGCCCTTGATAAATGCATAATCTACTTGGGGGAGGGTAACATAAAGAAATAACAGTGAGCTCACTGTACAATTTGTAAGTGCTAACAACAAGGCCTTTACAACATGTGCCCTGCAGAGCATCAGGTGCTATAGAAGGAAAAGCCACTGCTGGCTTCTACATCGGAGCACCCTTTGTATTAGTGGCCAGGTAGACGTGAAAGATGTGAACGATTTGGACAAGTAACCAGGAAAGGATATTTTGTGTAGAAGGTAAGAAGGAGGCAGAAATCCAGAGATAAGAGAGAGCAGTGTCTTTTCAGGTCAGTTAAATAACCAGCCTGGCTCTAGCAGGATTTGTGTAGTGAAAGGCTCAAGAAAAAATGCTTTCACCTGTTACATGAAGCAATGTGGCCAAGGGAGTCCTGGCTTTGGTGTGTTTTAGCTAGGCAGGTTGAGAGCTGTAAAACCGGGATTTCTCTTACCTTACCACTGTTGCTAGAAAAACGAGGCACTCTAAAATGCCTGCTACACAATAGTATTCAAAGGATGGCAGCTCCTAGGACAAATATTCAGAGAGACAGGTTGAAGTTGAATTTTACAAAACAGGCTGTGGATTTACATTTCTCATGCAGGCTAGAGAAGTCATCGCACCTCAGTGTGTAAGGGAGTGCCAGGAGGAAAATAAACCTTCAGATTAATCTGAGTCTGGGTGGATACTACATGGGTGGTCACTGCACAATTCTTTTGGCTTATCTGAATAGCTAACGTTTTTTCAAAGTACTGGGTTTTTTTCTCTTAACTTTCTGTTTTCCCCTGGTAAGAATTTAGGCTCCATGAAAAGCAAATCCCTTTGTGGTCACTATTATATCCTCAGAACAGTACCTGGCACATAGTAGATGATCACTAAACAATTGTCAAAGTCCAGCCACAAAAGAAAAAGGGCCAGAACCATGCAATGACAGTTTGGATGGGAAGATGGAAACTTATACCAAAGATTCCCAAAAGCAATATTGATAGAATTTGGTGATTTAGGGATACATAGATGGCTTGGAAAACTCAAAAGTGATGGGGAATTGGTGGACTCAGTTCTAGTTAACTTAGAAAACATACTGATTTGAGCAAAAATAAATTGTATTTTGAATACACTAAGTGCAGAACTAAAACCTGACAGAAATTTTACAGTTTAGGTACAGGAGACTGCTGAGGTTAGCAAAGCAAGGAAGTTTTCTCTAGAAAGACGAAGGGTCTTATCCTTCTAGTATAATAAAGAGCTGAAGTAAAAAAAAAAGATTTTCTTTGTATAACAAATAGTGTCACTTCAAAATTAAGTAATAGTTTTGGATGGTCTAGACAAACTAGTTATTTAAAAGCTTATTTACCTGTAAATATCATTTTTTAGACTGTAGAATTTTGGGGTGCTTTACATTTAAAAAAATCATTGTCTACATTTAAAAATCACAAGGTACATAACAATTCTGATTCTTTAATTTTCTTGAAACCCAGGCAGACTTACCAGCATTCAGCCTTCTTTTCTACAGGCACAACCGGGTGGAGTCGAGGAATGGCGGCTGCCTTCAACTGACTCTGACGCACTACCCCACCCAGAGGGCCCATTCGTGCTGGTGCCTGGCCCTTCCAGCTGTTTGAGCTTGCATTTCCTGGCCTAGTGGCACCGTGTCTGCTTCAATGACAGTAACAATAAAAATGGTGCCAGTAATGGCACACTGAGCACTGTTCTAAGTAAGCAAGCCCCAGGGATCATTCACTACTTGAGGGAGTTACTATTAATATACCATTTTACAGATGAGAAAACAGACGCGGAAGTTCAAGGACCTGCCCAAAAGTCAACAGCCAGCAAGTGGGATAGGTGAGATAAAAATGTAAATGTGCAGTCAGCCCCCAAATATTCACATTAAACGGTAATAAATTATTGTGTATGAATCTGAGTCTATTTCTAAAAGTAAGCATCTCCACTTCAGCCACAGACCGGGGCTTTTCTGCAGTGCACCTACGTACAGACATGCACACCCGTGTGACTTTGAGTAGCTATCTTCTTCCTTCTACCTTGTGTTCTTCTGGCCTAAGTTGAGTTCCATCTCTCTTCAGAAGCCATGGCTTTTGCATGGCGGGGAGGGTGTGTGGTTGTGGTAGAGACCAGTCCTCACTTTCATCTGCAGAAAACATAAAACGTATAGATAGGACTAACTTCAAGAAATATATGTTCTAACTTGAGATATGCAATGTACTCAAAGGTTTTTACGATTTAAAAAGAAACATGTGGGTGGGTATAAATGGAAGTGGTAGAGCATATCCAAGTCTGAGGGTACACAAAAAACAGCCAAGAAAACCACTGGGAAGTGTTTCAGTTAGGGTTTGGAAGTGTGTATGTGAAGATGTGTACGTTAAGTAAACAGAGGTCACCCTGGGCACTCTGGGCTCTCCCCTAAATTAGCAGTGGGTGTAAAGTTTGCCTGACTGAGGAAACACATGGAGTGGAATAAACCTGGAACAGAATGAGAGTATCTGAAAGATCAGAAGGAGTATGTGCCTACCTTAAAGAGAGTGAGAATTGGGGAGAAAAACATCTGGGTTCTAAAAATGTTGATGCTGGAAAGCATAAGTATGAGGTAGGCATGATTAGGAAAAAAACACATCAGTTGAGTCAAGATGAAAATGCCATAAACAAATTATTGAAGTCAAGAATCAAAACTTCACTCATAACTATTGTAGATGACCAAAACTTTTTTCTCCCTTTCTTACAGTACACTTGGGAAATGTGAAACCATGAAAATCATGGGTGTAAAAAGCGGTTGCCTTGAGCTAAACGAAGATACTTGTATACATCTGGGGAGGCAAGTGATGGAGGATTACTGTCACAATGATTCCAGAAAAATCCATTCCTTCTCTGAGCTACCTTAATGCCCCCTGCCACCTTTTTTTACAAAGTGCTATTTCCGATGAGATGAAACAAAGCAATCCTAATGAGTTGGTCAATGAGCTTGAATTTTCTTCTAAGTCTTTGTTGCATACCGGGAAAAAAAATAAACTGTTTCCTGAATACTCATTCTGTGCTACATACTACCCCAGGCCTGACTGCATTACTTCACTATTACTATTACACAGTAGCAGCAATTATTACTGCTACTGTGTAAGGTGGGCACAATAAATACAGGGGTAGGCAAACATAGATTTATAGTCACTCATATGGAAAAAAAATAAGAATAAACTTCCACATACAGCTTTATTTTACTTCTCGTATGTATAACGGCAAACCTACATTTGCCCACTTCTGCATTTTTTTTTTTTAAATCCTTACCTAAGGATATCTTTATTGATTTTTAGGGGTGGGAGCAGGAGAGAGGGTGAGAGAGTTATCAGTTGCCTCCTTATCTGTCCCAACTAGGGATCAAACCCCCAACCTAGGTATATTCCCTGACTAGGTACCGAACCCGCAACATTTTGTATGGGATGATGACACTCCAACTGAGCCAGCCAGCCAGGGGCCCACCTGTACTTCTAAAGATGAATGTGAAGGTCAGAGAGGTGAAATAATATGCCCAGGTTCACACACAGCTGTAGGTGGCAGAGCTGGGACTCAAATACTCTCAATCTTATCTCTATCCTCCGGTTGTGCTTTGGAATGACGCTGATCTGGGGGAAAACCTGGTCAGACTACTTCTTACCAGCTTTGAGGTTTGAGCCCAATTAACCTCTCTTGACTTCAGTCTCCTCTTCTGTAATATGAGAGACAATGCCAGATTTCATAGGGTTGTTTTGTAAAAATTAAATTTATTTATTCATATATTCAAATGATGGACCACAGAAATGGGGGGGTAACTAATGAAAACAAAATCAATAGATTTGAAGTTTTGATAACATGAGATAGAGTTTGAGGGTAGCAGGTGAGCTGGATGGGGAATGGTCAAAATGTGATGCTTACAGGGGAGCTTTCAGAGGTGGTAGAGATTGTGAAGTCAAAATAAAGGAGGTAACCCTGGGAGTAACTGGCTAAGAATGAAGTAGGGATAGAGAAACCTTGGAGACAAGGAAGCTGAGACGCTGAAAAAGAATTGAGAAGTGTATGCAAAATATCTGGAACTCAGCTGATTCTTTAGAACGCTAATCCTAAAAAGTAAAAAATTAGAAATACAGGCAACCTGTTTCTCATCTGCATATTAAAAGGACCGAAGTGATAAAGCTGCCGGACTGGAGGTAGCGCATGTGAACACATCTTGTCGCTGCAGAAATGTGTCATGGAGGCAGAATGGTCCTGTTCTGCACTCTATTGCTTAGTCCCTGTTTCCTCACATGAGTCATTTACACTCAAATACTTCTGCTTGACGTTAGTTGGGTGTTCTGTTAACTGCTTCTGTTAACAGTGAAAACAGTGAGGAGCAAAAACTCCAAAGAAGTAGGATGGGGAGAGGACAGGAGGACTGGAGGAGGAGGAGGATGCTTCTTTATTTACATGGACTTTATTTTTACTTATACTCAAGCTTTTAAAACAACAAAAACAGACAACACTTTGAATCAAGAGTATGCCTGAAAGTCAGACATGAAGATGGTGGTCCCATTATTCTTGAACCTAGACATGGGGTAAAATGGATTTTATAAACTTTTAAATAAGTGAGCGAGCACAAGCAGTCTATTAAGAAGTAGGGTTAAATGTCTGCCAACAAATCTAAAATTTCAGTGGCAATGTTTTATTTAAAAAGTGATAAATAATATGGTCACATAACATTCGGTGAGTTACAATGCTGGAAACTCTTAAAATTCTTATAAAAATTGGAATTATTTCAGTTAGGTTGTTCACATTTCTCATGACTGTATGTTTTCCAATTTTGTATTAATGCAAATAAAAAATTAAAAATGTAATTTACCAACAATAACTTCAAGGCTGAGAAAAAGCACTAGTCACAAAGAATTTCAATTAAACATTAATTTAGCAGTGCAGAAAGAAGAAATGTTATAAAATGAGAGAAGTTTTAATTATAAATAATATAGCTGTGTATCTGTTTAAAGACTAAAATACACCCAGGTTCACCAAAACACTTGTGAAAAACAATCACACATACTTCTTTAGTTCAAGACAAAATATAAAACTTGAAATAACTGCTATTAAAAAAAAAAAAAGAGGTAACTCCCAAAGAAGGTTCATAGGATCTCATTCACAAAGCAAAAATATTACACTGAAACAGTTCACTTATTTTGGTCTTCAGTTACAAATAAAAAGCCAGTAATAATTAATTATAATAGTTCTATGACAACTGGAAACATTATTATCAGAAAAAAAAAACTGTCAATGAAAAAAATCACTCATTCAGTAAATGTATTTAATCATTTTATTAACAAAATATATACAAGAATTACATCCCTCTCCAGTGAAACTTTTCTCTTCAAATAATTTTATGTGGAGGGCCTTGAAATGTATCAATTATATAAACCATGTTAAAACGAAAACATTTTTTAAATGTACAATACAAACCAGTACTTTATACAAGAATTCTTATGAAGTTCATTAATCAATGTAAAAAATAATTTGTTTTGACCTGAATATAAGGCATGTTGAGTTTCTGTTATTTTGTGTAGTTATTTTTTTTGTTTTGTTGGAGACTTTTCTCTTCGCCGGTCCTGATTTCTCTTTGATTCTCTGGATTGTTCCGAGTATCTGCTAGATTTTTCCCATCGTCTATCGGCACCATTCTGATACTTATCTTCATCGCTTCTAGAGTCTGAATGTTTTCTATTCTTTTCTCTTGATTTTGATCTGTCTTTTCTTCTAAAATTTTCACTGTCCTTATTTCGGGGTCTATGCTCATTTTCAGAAAAAGAATTTCTTCTTTCTCCTCTCTTCTTTTTGGGATCACCATACTTATTTTCCACATCTAGGTGCATTTCTTGGTCTCTGTCATTCGTGACTCTACTGTAACTATTTCGTTCAGAGGGAACACCTCTGTCTGAAGTGTGTTTTGTTATGGGATCTCTCCAATTTGGATCCCTTGAATTTTTATCTCTGAGTTTTTCTGACCTTCTTTCTCTTTCAGTCCGTATTTCTTGGTGCCTTGGCTCTGACCTTCTTTCATCTTGTTTCCTATCATTTATTTGCTGTTTCCTGATCAATTTATCTACTTCTTTAATTCTGGCTTTGCCTTGTCCTTTCTTTCTTGTATCTTTAGCTGCACATGTAAAGTAAAATACAGTTAGCTTTAATTTCATAATTTAACAAACACATTTATCAATACAATGCAAGTTTATTAATTCAGATAAACTGGAATAAACTAACTGCACAAAGAGTCTGAAAGAACATTGCACAAAAATTTTTAAGAGTATGAAATATGTCAACATTAGTCATCAAAGTATTGTTTTGATCTTTAGACCCAAAACAGTTAATGCAAACTTTTAACTACAGCAAATGTTGTAAAATATTTTATGAAGTGACTAAAATACATTTCTACTTACAAATTTTATTCAAAAACAGGAATTCTAGTCCATATTCATTATGTCCTATGAAATATCATGTCAGGTCTGGTACATAATCAAAATACAATGATCACAAACACCAGCAACATCAGTTCCCACAAGTGAGAGGAAGTGGGACAGCTGGGTTTGCTTAACAGCATAAATAGATATATTATAAATAAAAATTGCTTCCTACAAAACAGCAATTTTTCTTCCAGTGCTGTTAGAGGATTATGAATTGTACCACCACAAGAAGCTATGGTAAGATACCATTCACAGGCTTTATAAGCACCACTAAAGCTTGATTTCTGAGAAACTCCTCAAAAAAGGCCTTGAACAATTTAATTTTATTGACGGAATCACAAAGATAAATATTAAATAATTACAGTGCAATAATAGCATTTTCAGCTATAAAACAAATTTAATTGCTTTATTTGTGTTATTTGGTTATAAAGTCAAAGGCGTTGAAATGACCAAAATTTCTGCCACATTTGTATGTGCACAGAAAAAAGAAAATAAGGTAGAAGAGTACCTATGCTCATCCTACTTCCACCATCTCACTGCACCAACCTGTCTTTCCTCTGCCAAATGCCTACCCTTGAACAGTCAGTGGGTTTGCCACTAAGAACGTACTTCTCTGTTCCCATCAAGCAGCGCAGCTGAACTGCAGGTACCCAAGCAGAAACCATCTGGCTCTGTGCTAGCCCAGCGTCTCTGACACTGCTCCGCACTGCTCAGTCGTCTGCTGACACTCAAACCCCTGCCATATAACAATGTGCAATATCCTCTCTCCTTTGGTGTCTACTTTATAATTTTTCAATTTGGGGGCAGTTCATACTGCTTTCATGCTATTTAATTTTTTTATTTAATATTTTATTTATAAAACTGAAAACTCTCTACTGAAATTGTATGATGAGACAAATTAATTTTGAATCAGCAAAGCCTCCTTATTGCAGCAATTCACGCTGTGTTGTCATCTGTTCTCAAAACAGATCATGAAATAACAAATTCTTCAGAATTAAAAGAGGTGCATGTTAAATGAACAATGCTAGCATATTTCAATTCAAGAAGAAAATATCCCGTGAGCAAATGGAATCTTGCTCTAATAATATAAAACTTGAGAGTCCCACAGATCTGGCTGGCACATAGTATGAAAAACACTTCGAAGTGTAACAACCCAGGGAATAAGAATAAAAAGACCAGGCTTCCAACCTTCTGAGACTACAGGAAAAAGTGCTCCCTCTCTGACATATGCACTAAAAAAGTAATATGCATTTTATACAATTAGATTAGCTCTAATTCTGACTAAAATACTATAAGGAAAGAAAGCAGAGCTGACCTTGCAGAAAACAACACAGACCTTTTCAGAAAATGAGACATTTGAAGTACTACACTAGTTCCAAGTAGAATAAAGAAGGCTGTGGAAGACCAGTGTTCTTGCTGAAAAACAACCAGAAATGCTGGACATAAATTTAAACCTTTTACTTAAGGATGATAAAGATCTTGAACAACCTGAGATGCTATAAAGGAAGGCAGTGCTCAGGAAAAGGACAGGGGTCTGTCCAAAGAACACGGGAGCCAACTTCAAGGAACTCCTAATTGCCAAAGCTGAATGATCTGAACAAACTGAATGACAGTACTGGACTTCAGTCCACAGGATAAGATAAGCATCCATGTATCCACACTGATAAAGTGTATAGTTAAACTATTAAGTAAATGGGAGGAAGGGGCAACTCTTTCTTACAGAAGAAATTCAATTACTAAATGCAGAAAAAAAGAGAAATAGAAAAAAAATCATCATTCAGCAAACATCACAGAAATAAGTGTTTCAGACAAAAACCAAAGATAAATGCTAAAACCAGAGAAGACAAGCTAAGGGGAGATTTGTGTAGTATCAAATTATCTCCCTTAAGATCCAGGTTACAGAGAAACACCTTTGTATGAAGAAATCCAGCAGACATCACCTTAACCAAGTTATCAAAGTTAGTATCACCAATACCAAAGAACACATCACTTCTATGCTCTAGCCAAAAATGCATAAACCCATTCTAATCATGAGAAAATGTCAGACATGTCTCTATTCTGAAGGACATTCTACAAAATAAGTGGCCACAGGACTTCCGAGTGTCAAAGCCATTAGGAAAGCCTGAGAGGAACTATCACAGATTGAAGACGACTAAGGAGAAATATAATTAAATGTCTAGTAGCATCCTGGAACAAGAAAGAGAACATCAGTGGAAAAAACTGGGAAATGCAAAATTATTAAGATCTGCTGTTTCTTTAATTGTACTGTTCCAGTGTTAATTTCCAGGTTTTGATACATGAACTATGGTTATGTAACATGCTAACATTAGGCAAAGTTGGGTGAGGGCTACATGGGAATTCTCTGTACTATTTTTGCAACCTTTTATAAGTGGAAAATTAGTTCAAAATAAAAAGTAAAAAATTAAAAAAGTAATGGCATCAGAGGGCTGGTGAAAGAATAAGGACTAGGGGAGTCAAGACTCAAGAAACAGCAGAAACGGAGAGAGGCATAAACTGACGTTCTACAGCCACTTTCTCCCGGCGAGCACCTGCTCATCCTGGCTGCTGCTGAAGCAGAGACCAGCAGAGCTCCGGCAGCTGCAGAGAGACGAGAATGTATGTGACAAATGATATGCATCCGAAGTACAGAAAAGCTACCACAAATCAACAGAAAAAAATAATAAAAAAATTTGAGCAAAGATTTGAACAACCACTTAACAAAAAGAAAATTTCTAAATAATCAATAGTAAATAAAATGGTGCTCAACTTCCTTAAGTGATCAAGGAAATACAAATTAAAATCGCAATGCAATGCCTTTTCAGTGACCAGGATGGCTAAAATGAAAAGACGTCAAGTGAAGTGGTAGCGAGGCCAGGCTCTAAGGTGAACTCTCAAACCTGGCTGATGGGGACGTAAGCTGGAATAACCAACCACTTGGCGAACTATTTGGCAGCATCTTCTAAAGCTAAATATCCACACAACCTAAAACTCAGTAAGTCCACCTCTATGTAATACATGTATAACAGAAATGCGTATGTATCCAGTTCCAAAAGATATGTACAAGAGTATTCATTGGAACATGAATTACATCTAATTGCCATTAACTAAAAAGGATGTTAAATATACTGAGGTATATTCATGTAGTGGAAAACTATTCAGTAAGAAAAATAAATGAACTATAAATGCAATAATATGGATGAATTTCACTAAATAATTTTGAAAGACAAACCAGACAAAGGAGTTCATAGTACATAATTATAACCTTAAAAAAGACAAAACTAATTTATGGAATTACGAATCCTAACAGTAGCTGCCCTGAGGCAGTGCAAGGGAGCAGTGGTGGTAACTGGGAGAGGAAACAAGGAGGACTCCAAAGGTACTGGGCATTCTTTTCTGGGTGCTGGCTGCACAGTGTGTTCTCTCTACACAGCTGTGCATGGATGAGATATGCACTAAGTATGTGATACATGTCAGTAACTACCATAAAGCTTCCCTATTAAAAGTAAAAACCAAAATTTCTTAAAATATGAACCTCAGGAAAACTCCTATAAGACTAGATTACAGACATTACGAATGGTATGAAATATCTTCACTTCTATGAAAGGCTTCCAAAAGGTAATCTTCACATTGTAAATGTTACGATTTGCCACAGACTGCAATAGTGATAGACGATCATTTATGTTACTAATTGTGGATTTTAAACAACTGAACTCTAAATTAAGAAAAAAATCAAGTTATTTATTTCTCTCATTGTAAACATCACCAGCAATACACTGATTAGAAAAGAGCACCATCAATTACGAGTTTCAATACCTGAGGCAGAGCTCCGACTACTGGCGGATGAAGAGTCGCTCTCCTCGCTGGAGGACTCTGAACTGCTGTCACTGCTGTCCGAGTCGGAAGCAGAGGAGTCGGACCCTGCAGAGGAGGATGCGGACGAGGAAGAAGAGGATTTATCCGGCTCAACTTCTGGTTTCTGCGGCACAATAACCTTTGGTGTATTTTTGAGATGCTCACGTAATTCATCCCTAATTAAAAATATAATATGTTAGAATGTGCTTAGAAGGCAATTCTGAGATAATTTTGTAAATTGAAAATAAAATTCCAAAAATAATCCTTACGTTAAACCTCCAAGACCTATAGAAGTAAAAAAGTTGATGGCAAACCGAGTGTTTCTGGGATTATCTCGGGGTAATAACCCTTCAAAGAATGGCTGTAGGGTTCTAAAAAAAAGAAAAGAAAATGAACAAAAGAAAATGGATTGCTTAAAGATAAAATTCTTTGCTTACAGGCAAAGTTCTTATACAGTCACTGTTCAGACTTTCTATGTACTAAATTAGTAAATAAAATACAACCAAGTAAATGATTTATATAATTTATTAGGTTAGGCTACATGGTATCTAAGTGAAATGAGTAGGGTCCATTCTTTACTAAACTTGATTTATATAATTATACAACAGAGGTTTTTATAAACTTTTTTATACAGAGGCCACACACACAAGGAGAATATACATACATATATATATAACATACACAAACATGTGCATATATTGGAATATATATTCAGAAAGGTAAAAAATCCTCCTCTGTTGTGCATGTGTGTATACATACACACACATCAACATACATGCATACATGCATGCAAAGACAACACTGTGCAAGGCTCTGGGGGAGGGGAAGTAATAAACAAAATGGAGAAATCATGTTTATTGATTGCATATAATTACTATTTATTAGAAGGGGAACAAAAAACATTAACAATGTAATGTGGTTTTGAGTGTCATAGTGAGTAACCAGCAGAGTCAAAAAAAAAAAAACTGTTTCATAGAAAAGGGTGACAAATGATTAAGAATAATTAAGAGTTTGCTGGACAGAACAAGAGAGAGATCTCCAGCTCTGGAAATAGAAGTAAAGAGGCATGAATGGACCAGATCAGCTTAATAAGCTGGGCAAAGCTGGGGTGGCTGGAACGCAGCTTGCTGGAGCAGGCTTTACCAGGTGAGCCTCGGAAAGTGGGCAGGGACCAAAAAACGAGTCTTATAAAGCCAAGGAAAGTGGATAGGGTAGCACAGAGAGGGCATGGAGAACCCAGGACTTTGGTACACACTGGAAAGCCAGGCCGAGGAGAATATAGGGACTGGGGAGAGTAAGGTAGAATGAAGAAAGTGAGGAGCCACAGTGAGCAAGTGGTCCACTTGTATAAGTGAGGACAAGAATTCAAGGGGCGTGAGGACTGAGAAAGACTACTTGATTTGTTTTTGGCAAGCAGCCAAGAGATTTGAAAGGATAACTTCAGTAATGTGAAAGGAGTAGAAGCCAATATGAGTGGCAATGGGTAACCTGAATAGCAAATAAAGCTGGAATAGAGATTACATAGTAGTCCCGAGACAAGACACTAGCTCACTGTAAAGATGTAAACAATTACATTACATATTCATCTGTATATATTCACAACTGTCCATGATAATAAGAAGCTAATTATCATTCTGAGGCTCAAAGTTAGGAAAAAAATAATAATAAAACTATAAATACTCATCACTGAAGAATTCCAGTGAGCATACAAAAAATAATTTTCTGTTTTTTAACTGAATTAAAAGAGGCATTAATTCTGTGTTTCCTCTACTGAACTGAAACCATCATTGAAAACTGCTTGTTGTTCTAAGCCACAGAATGTGAGATTCAGAGCAGTAACTAATGAAGAAAAGTCATGGGTGCTTAACTCTTGCTTTACAAAAGAAGGGTGGACATGTCCCTAAACTGAAGGAAAACCCCGCAGGACAATAAGAACGAAAAGCGCTTAATGATAAACTCACTCATCCTTTAATCTTGCGTTAAGTTTAGGAAGACCCATGTATTCACACAGTTCTTGGAAAAATATTTTAACAAAAATTCTACTGGAAGACGTAGTAGTTTCTTCACTCAGCTTTACACATTCAAGAACCTGAAAATTAAAATTAAAAAAGACAGCATTTGTTCAAAAGATAAGACAAAGTGACCAATATTTGTAACTCAAAGTTCCTCTTGAAATTATGATTTAGTTTCATCTTCAGTCAGAATTATCTTTGAATATCTTCCCTTATGCTGACATGTATTGTACTATTTCTTGGCAAAGTTTAAGAGTACTTCTCTGTGCTAATTTTAAAAATGTTAAGGTGCTACAGAAATAGAGTTCATTCTGTTTCTTGAGTAATGTGCTTTTTATAGCAAGGATATATTGTCTTGAGTATATAATGCTGAAGTAAAGATTATGAGCTCCTAAACCTCACTCATCAAAATGTGGGTATATGAGGGTCTGAGGCAAAATGCCATTTAGAGCATCAGACTATAGTTTTGTTTAGCACATATAATATACCATAAGGGTAAAGGCAGAAAGAATGGTGGCTTCTCCTGAATACTAAGACTGAGGCTTAGACACTGAAGCTCAGACAAAGATGTCTAACAATCAATACAAATAAAAGCAACCTCCTATTTGTGGAGTTATGTGTGTCAAGAGCCCTTTTGCTTCAATGGTTTAAAACTTTAATTTCATGTTCTCAAAAAGGGAAAAAAAATAAGAAAAAATTATGATTTGGCTACTATGTTAGCTTACCAAGTGCCTATTAATGCAGCTGAACATACTTAGTACTTAAAATGTAACAAAAATCTATTCAATGTTTATAAGCTCACTGATGTTGCTTCATTCTTCCATTAGACCCAGGTATTCTACAACGTGATCCTCTTCTTTCTTTCTTCCTGGATGCTACTTCTTTCTATTAGTGGCTAAATAAATGGTTGTTGAATGAACAGTAGTTGTACAATAAATGCCAACTCAATGAATGCATTTCGAATTCTAGCCCAGTGTGCATTTCCTCATTAAGAACACCTTTCCTTGTTCTGCATGTGACAGGAACTCCTCCCTATCACTGAACCGAATTCAATATTGGCTGAAAAGAACACATCCTACTAGGACAAACGTTTCTCCCATGTCCTAACTAGAGGAAGCACTGACAGTCCCCTAGGAAACAAGCAGTAACTCAGCAAAAAATTACTACCAAATCTTCGTGTACATTAACATAAGTGTCCACATATGTATACAGAGATAAAAATCTGTAATGATTTCCATGAAAAAACTTGTAGACATTGCTATTAAAAAGCACCATGATGTTTGAACTGCTAGTATCATCTAGAATGGTATTTCTTACTCTCACATATTTATGCACTTAGCTTTTTGATATCATGTTACATGAACATAATCTCAAAGATGGCTATTATAGTAAAAGCTGGACAAATATTTCATTTTAAAGTACATTTCCTGTGAAAGAAAAGTGTGGCTATATTATACTTAATACAAATCTGAGTATAACAGGATCAGGAATAAGTGTAAACAATGACCTCCATCTACTTACACTCCATGGAAGTGAATCAGTGTATAGAAGATGAGCAAACATCTTAGCAACATTCCTCAATTTGTTTGTTTCCAAACGATGGATGGTATCATATTGTTCTTTGAATATACTCTCAAAAGATTCCATGTACTCTTTCTTTAGCATGCAAAATCGCTAATAAATAAAAAAACTGTGTCAATACCATAAAAAATTGAATATCAATACCATTATGAGCATATTAAATTCTTCTAAATTTATTGAATCAAAAATAAATATCTTCTACATCATTCTTTTGGTGCTATGTGATAGGATGCTCAAAAAAGAAATTAATATATATTATGCTCATCTATCTAGAATTTATAAGATACAATAAAACTATATAGAGCATAACAACACAAACTATATCATGGACATATACATCTGTATACTATACAAATATATTTCTCTGTAGGTACAATTTGGATTTAAGTAATTATTTTAGCTTATGCTCTATTTGTGCTGCCTAAACATGCACCTGAGTTAAGAAGCTGCTTCCAAATTTCAGAAAGACAGTATTTAATTGTCCTCTGGAAATTTTTTACAAAGCATGTAGAATTTCAAAAAAGTTCTGGAAGAGTGATATGCAATGGTAAGGGACTACAAAAATGAAGAAGGAAAGAAGGAAGGTGCACAGAGTGGGAAACCTGAGGAAGCAAAAAACAATTTACTTTAGCAAAGATATGATATTAGTCCAGACCAAAAAGCAGACACATTAATTCACAATATTCATGTTAAAAATTCCTTCATTGAGTCCATTTAATTCCAACTAGAAAAACAAGGCTGGAACTCACCCCAGCTAATAAGCCAAAAAATTTTTCATATGTTCTTTGTTGAGCACAGCAGTCAAGTATCATGTTGCAGAGTTCTTTCTATTTGGAAAAAAATTACAGTAATAATTCAAAACATAATAAATACATGTTGTATGATTATGTATCAATATAGAGACAGACTAAAATTTAAGTTTTTAAAAATACAAAACTTCTAAAACTTTGTGAACTTTAGTGATTAGAAAAAACTTAAAAAAAATCCATGCTAAGAGTAGTTTTTAAAAGCCTTCAGTCTGGCTGACAGTTTCCATATATCATTCATGCTAATTAGATTGATTATCAAATTTAATCTAAATTTAAATTGCTTCTAAATTTATATAAGTATGAACCACTTTAAGAGAACCTAGTATGTGAAACAGACACATCAAAAAGAGATTAAATAAACAGTATTTTAGAAAACTCCATACAGAATTCTTTTAATATAGGTCACCAATATGACATTTTACCAATACATCTAACAATTCAGTATATACCTTCAGTTATATACCTTAAATAACAATTTAAACTCAATTATTAGGAAATATATATATATATATAGTTAGCAAAGAAAAGGTAGAACATGATGGGTCTTTACAGAAGTGTAAATAAGCACAAGCTTCAACATTAACTTAAATGACAGTATGGTGGATAAAGAAAAAATATATTTAAAAGAACAAAGAAAAACTCTGTGGTTGAATTTTCTAGGCTCAAAATAAATGTTATGCATATAGATCTGTCTACAGCTTAATCTATATGAATAGATGGCTTCTTAACTGCTGGACTAATATATTGTCCAATCAGCTATTTGTATTCCTTGAAAACTCCTGTGGGAAAATCTATTAAACTAATAAACCCAGGAATAAATCCAGAATCAGAAAATAGCTGATTTATAATGAACAAATATTGTTTATTAATCCCTGAAGTAATCCTAAAGAAAGATGTATTGATTATAGCAATTTCATAGATGAAAAAAGTCTGGCAACATGGACAAATCAATGGAGATAAAATAAAAAAGACCTAAATTCATTCTGATCACTGCTGTAAAATTGACTAAATATTCTTTTCTACAAAACACTTCTTATTGAAAAGTTTAAAAATTATTTTTCCCAAATATAGTAGCTGCAATGTATTTGCTTTCTGTGAACAGAAAGTAAGCTTATAAAATATAATGTATACCCCTTCAGTTCATTTTTGCTTTTATTTGATTTACCTTTATATTTTTAATTAGCAATTTTGACATTTTGTCATATTTAGTAACATGGATTACAACCTAGGTTGATATTGTGAACATTTAAAAAATTAGGTCAATACATATTTACTACATATATTTACATGTAAGGGAGAGGAAAGGGATCCTGGAGAAGCACAGAACAGATACTCTAACTGTACTGTCCAGGTGGGAGCCTGCAGCCACATGTAGTTATTTATACTTAAATTATTTACTATTGCATAAAGGTAAAATTTTAGTTCCTCAGTCACACTGGACTCATTTTAAGTACTCAAAGGCCGTACGTATGTGAGTAGTGGCTGCTATACTGGACAGTGTAGAATATGACTATTTCCATCACTGCGGAAAGTTCTTTTGGACAATACTGTTCTAGGAGCTGATAATCTACTTATAAAACAAGCTCCTCAAAATCCTCACTTCACAATATAGGGTAATTTTTAGATGTTTTGATACTGCTAATTATTTTTTAAAGATTGGTTGCAAGTTACCTCAATTAAGTAAATGTTTATCAATCTGTAAGTTTTGAAAAGATGTACTTTGTCAAAATTTAATATAGTACTAAAAACTTAAAATGAGGCTTTTCTGACTTCCGATGTGTTAATTTTGTACATTAAAAGGCATTGTCAGCTTTCCTACTAACGCGTTTTACAGTAAGAGTCAATCAGGCTGTAAACAGTGCAATGCAGTAACACGCTGACAGCACTGCTAACGACGTCAGCACTGCTCACAGACAAATGATTTTCTTCCCTGCGCTAAATGCAATTACAGGCGTTATTCCCTGTGGCTTATAATAACTACATATATTAACATTTTAATTAACTATTATAGCTGCTTTAGGAGAGCCTTTTAAGTACATAAAAAAGATACACTAACACACTCTTCCAAATGTTATCGAAATATATGAGGTTAGTTCTAATATTATCCTTTAGATTAATATTAATAAAATTTATAATGACTTCATTATATTCCTCAAATAATGTTAACAAGATCATATAGTAATTTCAATTTCAATTAAAATTTTAAAGGTTAATTCACAAATTTATTTCCTTCCAATGACAACACATCAAGTACACCTAGAGTACAAACAGTACACTATTATTAATATACTAGTAAAGAAAATTTAAGAAGTAAAAAAAGCATTTTTTTAATTTGAAAAGAATAATTTCTTCTCAAAATTCCATACTTTGGCATTTCAAGAATGAATCTAGATTCTAGTACAAAGGTTGGCAAAAGGTTGTCTGACCGTTTTCTGTAAAAGGTCAGATAATAAATGTTTTAGGCTTTGGAAGCTATATATATGGTCAGCCTCTACTGCACCTAGTCCATTCTGCTGTTATAGCGCAAAAGAAACCATAAACAACCAATGGGCACGGCTGAATTCCAGTAAAACTTTATTTACAAAAATGGGCGGTGGCCTGGACCAGTGTGCTAATCCCTGTGACAGATCATATTTAAAGCCTTAAGACAAAGGACTTACAGCTAATGGTAACTTAACTCAGAGAGTCAAGATCTTTTAGAAGAAAGGGGAACCAATAGCCTATTAGACTCCAGCATCTGTGCTGGTTCTAACACATGTAAAGCAAGCTCAAAAAAAACCACCAAAAAGCAAAAGCCTTGAATTAGGTTCCAAGGACCTAAAGTCTAGAAGGACTGGGAGTAACATACACAAGAACACAACTTAAAAGAATACCCAAAATAATCTATTTAATATAGTCTTTATTATCCCCTGGCATAAGAGTTCTATGATGCTTTGAATAGTGAAGTACGCATATACTGAGTTATGATGCTATGAGTACTATGGGCTAAAAGAGGTTTAATGTGCACTTGATAAATTGTTGAATGCCTGACACCTTGCCTGACATAGTATATGCTGAACTGCTTTTCTGAATTTAAAAAAATTATAGATTCTTCATACCTAATTTAACAATGTAACACCACATATGATGTTCTTTATAATTTCCACCCCAAAATAATGCTTTAGTCTGCAAAGTAGATGGATCATGTAATTCATTAAAGAACAAATTTCCTATTGTGTTTAAGCCACAATTTGATTTACACGCAACCACTCAGAAATTTATGTACAATGTGGTGATTCAGAGAGACAGCGTCCTTTTCCCACATTACTTTCAAGCAGCCAATTTAACGCACTGGTAAAAAAACCCTGCTTTTACCAAACATTTACTGCATTTAAAATATCTTTCATATGCTTCACCTAGAAAATTACTGAAAATGTGAATTTGATTCAGGAATAATGTTAATATATTTGTACTTTTTGCACAATGTTCAAACCCTCACGCTTTCGATAATAGTAGCATAAAATAATTACCCACTAAAATAGCAAATATGAAACACACTAAGACTCCTAAGTTTTCAGTTATTTTAAATTTTAATCTTTTGTGTTATTTTAAACTTTGATTCATTCTAGAAATTCTAGAAAAGAAATTCTAGAAAATCTACATTTAAGTAATATTTAGTACTAAGTTATTATTTCAATTCATGAAACCTATTAACTGTCCTAAATATTTTTATAATCAATATAGTTCCTAATAGAAAAAGAGTATTAACTTACTGTTTGACTGTCCGGAAATTCCATTTTCAGCAATTTGTGAGCACATTCTTCAAAATCTAAACTATAGAGACACAATGCTCATAACAGGTTAAAATCTTGCAGCACAGTTAATTTATATTACTCTTTTGTGTACAAGAATCTTACTTTACTTTTAAAATTATAATTTCATATTATTATATTATGTATATGAAAAAAAACATAGCTCTTAACTCTACAATGATGGCAGTACTACAATATGGATGGACCTTAAATTATCCTAAGAGAAAAAGGACAGACACCTAAGAACATATATACTATGATTCCATTTATATAAATTATCCTGCATAGGAAATCCATAGACATAGCAAGTAGGCTTAAATTTTTATTATACTACTAAATGACTTCTACTTCTTTCTAATCCAAGTCAGTAAGTGGTAAAAGATGCTCCAGGAGCTAATTGACATGTAGTACTTAATCACGATTTTTACAAGTTATCTTGATTTATAACCAAACACAGGGCTTCTACATTTTATAAAAACTAAGTATAAAAACAACAAACAACCAAAAGCACTTCCAAGTAAAAAAACTGCTTTTACCAAACATTCATTGCATTTAAAGTATCTTTCATGTGCTTTACCTAAGAAAGTTACCAAACTCAATGTGAACTTGATTCAGGAATAATGTTAATATATTTGCACTTTTTGTACAATGTTCAAACCCTCACTCTTTTGATAACAGTAGTATAAAATAATTACCCACTAAAATACAGTGATTATGAATTTAGTTTTAGAGTTCATCTGCATTTCTGAGCTTTTGTTACTTATTTGGTTTCATAAGAACAATGGGGTAACAACCCAGGATGATACAATGTCATACAATTTTTTTAAAAACTAAAATGAAAAAAAAATTCTTTTAGGAAAATATATTTATCAGGAAAGTACTTTTAACAGATAATATTAAACTGTATTTAGCACTAAGATTAAAATAGTAAAGTGTAGTTAACAAACTTCAATAACAATACCAAGAAGGATTTTAAAGGACGTGACTTTACATCCATCAAAGATAATACTCTGGGCACAGTACTACATGTTCTAGGGTTTTCTTGCACCTAGTATTGTATCAGACAACCCACCCACATCAATAACAACATTCCATTAGCTTAATTTTCAATGGTGACATAAACTGGATATTTTGATTATTTGTGTCGAACAGTAATTGTCTCCTTTTTTTTTTTTTTTGCACTGAACAATTCTGTATATAATTCTGTCATTATGTATTTCTTTAAGAAATATAATAATGGAAAAGAAGGGTCAAATGGAATAGACACTAAGACCTTGATTCATGTTACTGAAAAGCTTCCCATAAAGTCTATTAACTTAAATTCCCACTAATATTGTTTACGTATATCTCACTAAAATCATCATTAGTGCTGAGTATTGCTGCTTTAATGAAATAAACCACTTCAGTTGCTTTAATGTACAATAACAGCACATTAGTGATATGACTAGTAACTACTATTTTTGGTTTTATAACCCATTATATAAATCTCCCAACCATACCCTTTAAATACCTTTGATCAATCTTTGTGTTTCTTCCCTAAAATTTGTATGAGCTTTTAAGTACACTAACTTTTGTCGTGTATAAATTATCTTTACTAGGCATTTAGAGGCTGAGAACTCGTAACAAATACCAACACAGAAGGCAGAAGTTACTGTGATGGGTACCACCACATAATAGTGGCTGTCACTGTGTCTTAATGCTTTCATTTTCAAGTCTTTTGTGTGATTCAGAGATTATTAAGGTTAGGTCGACTTAAAAAAAAAAAAGGCTGCTTTTAAATAATTATTCAAAGAGATCCACTGTAACTCTTCAAAGTAATGACAATATTAAAACAATCTGTTGTTACAACTTATTATTGTTGCATTTCTAAAAAAGGACATACACATGAAAGCTCAAACTCTAAGAATAGTTATCTATAACAAATATTTCTCATCTTTCACGTTAATCCTGCATGAAAAATATTTAATAGGTTTTTTTTTCATGTGAAAAGCAAAGCAATATGTAAGGATAAACAAAAAAATTTCTAACCAATGTTTGCTGTTTAACTTTTCTTTCTGAAGATGAATCTAAGCCAAAAAGTTCTCACACAGACTGAAAACAAGATGACTCCTACTTATGAATCATTACTGCTATTACATCACACTAAATGAAAATATTCAAAACCTAGTAACAAAGAAAAACAGAGAAAACATTCCTCCTCTAGTATAAAATGTAAACACTGTACCCACTAAATCAATAGTCTGATTCACAAAACAGATGTAAACATTTAACATTTTCATTTACTTTTCTTGAAAACCTAACTCACAGCCTTCAAAGGGAACAGGTTTTATTTTCATGACATGATAGTAGTTCTTACTTCACATTGCTCCAAAGGGTCCTAAAAGCCTTCCTAAGTCTAATTTCTATTTTCATTTACATACATTTCCATCTGCACCACAAGCAGGTGTCTGAAACTTAAAATAACAGTGTGTCTCTCCTTAGAACTACGATTAGAAAACAAATTAGAAAATAATAAAGTATTAAATTTACACTACACAATTAAATAATGTGCTAGCTCTGTAACACAGAATTGTTTTCTGGTTCTTAAGTGATATGTAACTATAAGAAATGGCATGGCTAAAAAACAAACAAACAACAAAAAATGCCAACCATTTAATTATGTAACACAGACCTTCCACGTAAATAAGGATAATTTGCTTCTGAAGCAAAGAACCAACAGTGGGGATCCATCAGCTTGGGTTTGGGTTAAAGGCAGGGAGGCAGGTAGTTTGAGAATCCCCGTAACAGTATCAAGTTCTCTGTCATCAGATTCTAAAAACCCCATTTCCTTGCAAATTGCTATTGAAAGAATTAACTGCACTAGTTATCTTACCTTGACTGAATAGCAAGATAAATTGTACGACGAAAGGAGACTAGATTAATTTCTGTCTTGTCATGAATAGTCACCTTTTGTCCTGAGAGAAACATAAGAAGTTATACAACTACAAAAACAAATGTGAAAAACTGGACATCTATTTCTATATAATAATTTTCTAAATACATTTAAGATCTATGAGCTTAATAACAACAATATTCTATTCTACAGTGTAAATTAGTTTTTGTAGAATTCAAACTAACTACTTCAAACCTTCTGCATATTTTAAAGTACTTTAATAAATCTGTTAGCTCAGAGAAGTCCACAACCAAGCCAGGAAAACTATTTTTGTTTCTGTGTTACCTGCTCATTTACTTTAGAAAGCTGCATTTATGATATTGTTTGGCAAAATATTATTTCTAAAGCTGAGTAGTTTCTTCTTTATTTAGAAAAACTGTAACTTATGGGTAGAAATAAAATTTCAGAGAACAATGAGATTATCATGATAAGTTGGATGCATCCAATAAAAATATGCTCATTTGTCAAAATTTTCTCTTATCTAATGCATAAAAACTTTCCTGTTAAATATTTAATCAGTTTATTTGAACAGTATTTTCACATGAAACAAATTCTAAAGTGAAATATAGTACATGAATAGTAAGGCATTTTAAATAAGACAATGGAAAAATTAAACTTATTTTTAAAAAATATATTATAGAAGAGCAATTATACTCTAAGACAGAACTAAAAAAAATACATTATGCCCTAAAAGGGAAAGATATACTTTTGACATTTGTAAATATGTAATACAGTACAGGCATGTTCTGATATTTAGACTAAGACTCAACCAAAGTAATGAGCTCATTTTCTGTGGAATACAATGTAATCAAAGCTGAAAAGGAAGAACTTTGTGCCTACTTTTGTATAAATATAGATTCTGGCTTCCCCAGTCTATTTTGCCAAAATGAACTGCAAATATCTAGTCATTCTCATCTGTCACATTAATGCCAGGGTTACATAAATTATATGCACTGAATATGAATGCACCTTTTTCATAGTTTATAATCAAAGATATAAGATGTCAAATTAAAATTATGCTGATGTTAAAAATGAATTTCCTTGTTGAATACTTTTAGGTCAAGGTTTTCAACCTTGGCAGTACTGGTATTTTAAGCTGAATAATTACTTTGCTGTGAGGTGTACAGTCTTGTGTCTTGTAGGATATTTAACAGGATTCTTAGCCTTTACCTAGGAGATACAGTAGCAATCCTCCTAATCGCACAGATTGAGAACCACTGTTTTATAGAATTATGTTAGAGTTAAATTAATTTCAAAGTATTTTACAGTATTATTTAAATAAGCTCTAATTTTACCTTCTTCATCTTCTTCTCCCTCCTCCTCTTCTTCTTCCTCCTCCTCTTCACTACTTTCAGCATCTTGGTCTGTGTTTGAGTCACTATCTCCTTCATCAAGAATTTCTAAAAGAACAAAGTAAAATTAGGAAAATACTAATGAGCAAATGATACCCATGCAATTCATTCTGTGAAGATAATTCTCAGTTCACTGAAATCCAAAATGGTGTAACAGTTTGTCACCCGATCACACAGGCCTCCTGGTACTGCCTCGGTGGTCAGAGCATTACAACTAAATTGATGAGTGAGAGCCATGTATCATTCATTCCTCTGACAGACAAAAAGTGACCCTGAAACAAGGGATGAAAGTTTCCAAAAGAGCATGAGTATATTGGAGTCAAAATATTCTTAGTTTATCATCAGAAAGAAGACAGTCTGTTTACAAAGGTTTGATATAGAAAACAAAAATTAAGGCTAAGAATGTTTATTGAAAGAGAAAAAGAAAAGAAACAATCACATAATTTTGCATTCATTTTAAATAAATACCAATGAGATCTTTATTAAAATGTATACCTATTAAATAGAACATTATACTCAATCCAAAAACTTCTATATATAAAACAGGACCCAAAGTTTAAAAGCATTTATGAAAACTGGTTAAGATGAGGACTTCATTGGATTATCACTTCTTAAAATACAACTCACACTCAAAACTGGGTGAATATAGTGATGTAAATAAGAGACTATATAAGGCCAATCATCATATTAATAGTAAACAAATAACAAAAACTAAAATTGTATTTTGCCCAATGGTGTGTGCTCTATTAGCCTGATAAAAGATTTCACAACCTAACACTTTATTTTTTTTTCATTCTATTATAAACAGAATTTTTAATAAAACTTTGAGGGCCAATTCACTTTTAGGAAATTTTTAATGTCTTTGTATTACTAAGCGGTATAAACCAGAAGCCATATACAATACTTAATGTTAGCAGAGAATGTCATACTATGAGGAATAAATCATTTACAAATAGTCATTTAGCCCATAGCTGACATACAAACCAACTCAAGATTATTTCTAATAAATGCAACTTCAATTAATAATCTGGGAGGCTGTGGCTAAGATGGAAGCATAGGTAGAAACGCTTTGCTTCCTTATACAACCAAAAGAAGGATAACAACCAATTTAAAAGCAATAAACAACCAAAACTGCTAGAAAATCAAACTATATGGAACTGTGACAACCAAGGAGTAAAAGAAACATTCATCTAGACCCACGGGAGGGGAGGAGATGGACAGCAGGGCAGAGAGGACCCATCTAGACAACAGACTGTGCGGGTAAGGAAGGGCTGGCTGAACGAGAAACTTCTAGCTGTGAAATCCTGGGAGGGTTACAAAGGTGGGAGAAAATCCCAGTCTCACAGGAGAGTTCCTTGGAAAGGGGGTTAGAGCAGAACAAGGAAGTGGCACTATTCCCTCTCTGACCCTTCCCCCATAGACAGCACCACAATGCAGCAAAGAGGGTTACCCTGCCCTGGTGAATACCTATGGCCCCGCCCCCTTACAACATAACAGGTGTGCTGAGACAAAGAAATACGACCCAAATGAAAGAACAGATCAAAACTTCAGAAAAAGAACTGAGCAACAAGGAAAGAGACAACCTATCTGATGCAGATTTCAAACCACTAGTAATCACGATGCTCACAGAACTGATTAAGTTGGGTCACAAAATGAAGAAAGAAATGAAGACTATAGAAAGTAAAGTAAAGGAAAATATACAGGGAACCAACAGTGAAGGGAAGGAAACCAGGACTCAAATCAATGACTTGGAACAAAAGGAAGAAATAAACATCCAACTGGAACAGATGAGAAAACAAAAATTCAAAAAATTAAGAAGAGACTTAGGAATGTCTGGAAAAACCTAAGAGCTCCAATATCAAAATAATAGGGGTGCCAGAAGGAGAAGAGTAAGAATTGAAAACTTATTTGAACAAATAATAAAGGAGAATTTCCCCAATCTGGCAAAGGAAATAGACTCCCAGGAAGCCTGGGAAGCCCAGAGAGTCCCAAAGAAGTTGGACCCAAGGAGGAACACACCACAGCACATCATAATCACATTACCCAAGATTAAAGATAAGGAGAGAATCTTAAAAGCAGCAAGAGAAAAGTAGACAGTTACCTACAAAGGAGTACACATTAGACTATCAGCTGATTTCTCAAAAAGAAACCTTGCAGGCAAGAAGGGGCTAGAAAGAAGTGTCTGAAGTCAGAAAAGGCAAGGACCTACACCAAGATTACTCTATCCAGCAAAACTATCATTTACAGTGGGAGGGCATACAAAGTGCTTCCCAGACAAGGTCAAGTTAAAGGAATTCATCATCACCAAGCCCTTATTATATGAAGTGTTAAAGAGACTTATCTAAGAAAAAGAGGTTCAAAAACTATTAACAGTAAAGTGACAGCAAACTCACAATTATCAATAACTGAACCTAAAAAACAAAAACTAAGCAAATACCTAGAACAGGAACAAAGTCACAGAAATGGAGATCATGTGGAGGATTATCAGTGGGGAGGGAGAGAAGGAGAATGGGGTGGAAAAGGTACCAGGTATAAGAGGCATAATTGGCAGGCATAAAATAGACAGGGGGAGGTTAAGAATAGTATAGGAAATGAAGAAGCCAAAAAACTTTTATGTACGACCCATGGACATGAACTAAGTGAGGGGGGAATTCCGGTGGGAGGGAGTTGCAGGGCAGAGGGGGGATAAAGGGGAGAAAAATATTGGGACGACTGTAATAGCATAATCAATAAAATATATTTAAAAATAAATTAATATAAAAAGAAAAAATAATCTGAAGTGTCTAGTTTATTATTATATAACATGGTTTAGACAGACTTTTAGAAAAGGCAACTATTTAATATTCAATAGCAGGAAGACAGGCACCCCTGCTGTTTTCCCAAATGCTGTCAGACCTACAACACAAGTACACTTGAGTCACTCTCAGGTGCTAATTACTAAAGCTGTGCCCACTTCCTGCTGTGGCCATTTTTTTTTAATGCCAGCTCTAGAACAATTTTGTGAAAGAATGAAGGTCAAATGAATTGTCTAATCATTTACATCATCTTCTCATCTGTTCACTTTAAAATCTACTTACTCAATTCACTTAGGCAACAACAACTGGATTTCATTAATTGAAGAAAGCAGTGGTTTCAAATATGATCTGTGAGTCCCTGGGGGATGGGGGGGTGATCACTGACACCTGTCAGGTGGTCTGTGGGGTAAAAACGGTTTTCATAATAACACGAAGACATGATCCGCCTTTCCCTGTGCTGACATCTGCAAGGATGTCAATGCATCCAAAAGCGATGGGAGTTAAAGCTGCTGCAACCAGAGCACAACCGTCTGCACGCACCACTGCACTAGCAGCGGTGCTCTTTACTGCCACCACCCTCTCGTGGTAGGGGAAAAGCCAGTTTCACTCGAGGACGTGCTTGAAGTAGAAAATTACTGATTTCATTAGATCTCAGCCCATGAATATAGGCCTTTATATCACTGCTGTTAAAGATAGATGTAAGATGATGGCTATCTCAAGGAAAAGTACGTACGCGATCATTTGAGCTGCAATATAAATCAGTTTCTTTTCATTTTTACTTCAACGAATGGCTCCCAACCTATAGTTGTTAGGTATTTGGCACACATTTTCAAATATAAACAAAGTGAGACTGTCACCTCAAGGAAAATAACTAACTGTATTTGCCACTATGATAAAATCAAAATTTTCAAGAAAAAAAATTAGAATTTTGGAAAATTTGTACCCACCCCTGTGAGATTGATAGTTTCCCAATACTCAGACTTTCCTGACAAAACAGGTGATAATATTAATAAATGTGATTTCTTGATATTATAGTAACATGTTAATTTAATTTTGATAATGTGTAACACTTGGAAAATACACATAATTCATTCCATCAGCATTTTCCAAATGACCAATGCAATATGTTACAAAATCATGCATGAAAAAAAATCCATTCAAAGTGACAGGCCAAACACTTTTAATTTAACAGAATATGAAAATTCATGCATAATATTTGAGGTTTCACATTATAATTTATCTGTACGGAACTACTAGCTATTACATATCAGCATAGTGTTAAGGAAGAATATACACAATTATCTAAAAAGGCTATTAAAATACTCCTTTCATTTTGAACTAATTACCTGTGTGAGGTTAAATATTTTTCCTATTAACCCAGGCATTAAAATGTACAAAATATAAAAATGTCATTCTTCTTACATTTCATTGCTGTGTAAAGTAATTTTCATAAAAATGTTACTTACTAACAGGTACCAGGTTTATTATTGTTATTTTAACATTTTTATATTCTCAGTTTTAATTTCTAATAAACTAAACATTAATCATTATAACCCAGATAAACAAAAGCTCTTTGGAGTCTTCAATAATTTTCAAGAGCTCTTGAGACCAAAGAGTTTAAGGGTAATAATCAAGAATAGTGCTTCTTTTCTGGCACTGGCCAATGGCCTAGACCCTAAAGAGAAGGATGAGGAATTCCAAGTTTAAAAAGAAATCAGAGAAGATACAATAAATAATTCATAAAACCATTTAGCATGTTTTAGGAAGACTGGAGAATGATGTTCATAAGAAAAAAAGAAAATAGCTCTAAGGAGTTGTCCATGTTTGGAAACATATGTACTTTGTTGCTGTTGCACTAAAATACCCTGAGGAAATCGGCATCTAACAGGAGAAACCAATTTATTGTACCAGATTTTTAGAATAATATATGGAAATGCAAAGCATCTTATACCCTTACTTTCCACTTCAACAGTCCACTTCCAAGAATAAGCACTGATAGAGGGCAGGCAGTGACACTGTTCTACGTCTGTTTTCTCCTCCTAGGAGCTTTCAGAGCAGTGAGAACTTCTCAGGTAAATCAGAATTCACAAAAATGAACCCATAAAGGCATCATATAATTATAAGTATACATTTATCATGTAAATATATAAGTAGCCCTGAATATTAGCTTTAGAAAAAAATGATAAAGTGTGAAAAAAAGTATCTTTGTCTAAATACTTGCTCTGTGACAATATAAAGCACTGTATTTTATTTATATTTATACAAACGAGAGACATTTACTCTTATATCAAATAAGTAACTTCTTCCAGGTCACTTAGCTAGTAATGGCAAAGACAAAATACACACCACAGTCTGTCCAAAGTTAATGCTTACAATATACTAATGGTGTACAAATAATAATTATCAATTTATGAAGCACTGATAGCTAGCACTGTGATTGATATTATCAAAAGGCTATAAACCTGCTCTCAAGAAATAATCAAGCATAGTAATTAACCAAATATTAAACTGGATATCATTTAAAGTAGTAATTCTTGCCCTGGCTGGTGTGGCTCAGTGGACTGAGCACTGGCCTGGGAACCAAAGGGTCGCTGGTTCGTTTCCCAATCAGGGCACATGCTTAGGTTGTGGGCCAGGTCCCCAGTAGAGGGTGTGGGAGAGGCAATCACATATTGATGTTTCCCTCTCCGTCCCTTCCCCTCTCTAAAGATAAATAAAAAAATGTTAAAAAAAAAATAAAGTAGTGTTTCTTAAGCAGTAATGAAGTCAAATAAAGTCCACTGTAATACATGAATATTTCTTAAGAAGGTTGAAACTCAAGCATTACATAAATGAAACACAGGGAAAGAGGAGAGGAAAAATCATGTAAATAATAATGAAGTAATACCATGGATAAGCACTAGACTGAAAAATAATGCATGCAAGAAACAGTGAAGGGAACATCTTCAATAAGAGTAGAGATTTTATTTATCCGTGATCTACAGATCACTGACTTTTTTTTTTAAAGATTTTATTTTTATTTATATTGAGAGAGAGGGGAAGGGAAGGAGAGAAACATCAATGTGTGGTTGTCTCTTGTGTGACCCCCTGTGGGGACTTGGCCTGCAATCCAGGCATGTGGCCTGACTGGGAATCGAACCAGCGTAACTTTGGTTCTTAGCCCGCACTCAATCCACTGAGCTATGCCAGCCAGAACTCCAGACCACTGACTTTTTATCAGTATTATATAACTACAAAAATGGCTTCCACTTATCCAAAATAAATTATGTAATAAAATTCTACATACCCTTCTTAATAGCTTTGTATTTCTCTTCATTCTCCATGAAATTAGGATCCATCTTGAAAACATCTTAAAAAAATAAAAGTTTAAGAAGTGTTTATTTTCTGTTTACATTTGTTGGTCCTACTTCCCAACCATCACCCCTGACTTACTAAGAACATCTTCTGGGTTATAGTCATCTTCCAGAGGGAGCATGTGGGTGAACTGATCATCTTCTTCCACTAAGTCAAGTCCTTCTAGGATAACAGGGTGATCCTTGAAGCCATCTTTCCTTACAGCAAACATCACTTCAATCATATACTGAACTCTTTTGTCAATTTCAGACTCATGGAGGATATTTCGAAGGCGTTCAAATATAGCTAAACAGAAAGAAAAGACACAATAAATATTACAATACTCAAACAAAATCTCGGTATCAAAACAAGGATATAAACTTACCATTGATTCCTCTTGGTGACACTTGTGTTAATTTGAGGCCACATTCCTTGAGAAAACCAATAGCAACTTCAACACTATCATCTGTTGGTCTTTCCAGGAGCAAAGTAAGCATCTCTAAACATAGAACTTCATGTGCCTTAAATAGAATAAAGATATAACGGAATAGAGAAAATGCCTATATACACACACACACACACACCCACACCTATTATTGAGAATAATTTTAAGTTAGTAAATCTGGTCTTTGCAGTGATAATATATATATGATTAGCGAAGTTTTATAATGTATATAAAAATACTGCAACTACAAAATAAATTTACTCTTTCTCTTCCGTTATGCATTTGTTAAGAATCTGATTGATCTCCAAAAGAAATATTCTTATACATTATACAAAATATATAATATACATTATCTACAGGAAATGCTATTAACCTCAAAATATAAGTTAAAAATCATGATAATTTTTAATCTGAGGTATTTTCATAGTCACTATATGAAGAATAGTGATTCTCCATGAACACAATCCTTATATTCATTTTCCAATTCATTCTATCAGCAACTGTTAGAAAAATACATAATTATTTTATCAGAAAATATCTTAGTTTCTGCTTTGTAATGACAGTTTTGAATATATCCCCTCCCTTCCTCCTTCTCTTCCTCTCTCCCTCCCTTCCTTTTTACTAAATCAAACTACTTACACTGGCTATATTCAAAAATTAAAACTTATAAACAATACCTGGTAGAATGAGAATAAAATTCTACTGGGAAGCTTTACTATCAAAGAAAAGGAACCACGAAGCATGTTCAAAACCACCATATATAAAAGCCTTTCTGAAATCTATTTAAGATGAGGAGGGAAAAAGTCCCAATCTCAACTCAGGAAATTAACTTTTTTACATTGACCACAAGATGAAAAATATATACCACCTTTTGGGGGAGGGGAGCAAACAGTCTTACAAGTGACAAGAAAATACTGCCCTGTACCACAGTTGGGAAGATCTAAAACATTTACGATTTTAACTGTTTTGTGGCAGTATCAAAAGTATCTCCAATATAAGTAAAAATACACATTCAAAAACTGAAACACATAGCTGTGCTGATATAGACATGTAAAGTTTTTATAGTCTTAATCAGCAAGTTAAATTGTTACAGTATGACTAATTAGGGTAAAATCTAAAAGGTTTCTGACTGTAAATACTGGAAACAATTCTATGTAGGAAAGATATAAAATAATATTTAATGTTAGTGAATTAAGTGTAACTTCAAAATATCTCCTTTTATAGATATAATTAAATATAACTATATTAAAAGAAACCTTTGAATATGAACAATAGAAATTTTACTATTTCCAAGTTGAATAGAGCTGAATCAAAACTCTCAAATACTGAATGAAAACAAAATAAACATAAAAATTTAATAAAAGATAAAATTATTTGTATTTAAAACTGATTAAAGTTATAACCTACTATACTTTATAAACTGATTCTACAAATATACGGCTCTATGCACTACATAGTTGCAGGAACCTGGGCTTTTAAATCAGATACTATTAGTTTCTCATGAATACTACATACTGGGGAAAACAGTGGAAGAAATACCAACTTTATTGCTTTATAAAGACAAATTTAATTACTTTCTCTAAAGAAATGATTTGTAGTTAAATAACCATTTACAGAATTAAGATATCAACTTGATGAAACACTGTTTGGTTCTTCCTCATATTAAAGGTACTTACTATAGTTTTAAAACTAAAATATTATCAAGATAAATTTCCCAAGGACTACCAAATCAAAACAAAAACCAAAATGCACCTAAAGTGCATCAGGCCTGTGGTCTAATGTCAAGAAAAAGCTCCAAGCTTTGAAGATAATTACTTACCACATTTTGGTTAATGAGATGCGCCACAAATTTTGAAGCAGTCAGACAAAGTTGCTGAAAAGTGAAGACAGAAAAAAGTTCATCTATAAACTAAAACCAATTTTCATTATCCTATAGCATCTACAGCTTACTTACACACTGCATTTAAAATATGTAACACACAGGATAATTTTTTTCATTAAAATTAAATAATAAAGACTAATACATGTGAAAGAATGCCACTTCTGGCAAATTAGTTATAATTCTATAGCTATATAAGCCATCATTTTTGTGGCTCATTAATGGCCACAGATATTTAATAGAACAAAGAAAAGTTCTCATGAAATATGCAGTTTTAAAAAATAATTCCTATGTAGAAACCAACATGGCTCACTATTGTTGATATAGATTTTTTAGTGTGTCCTTATGTGGCAATCTGCTTATAATCCCCTCATATATACCTTATCATTTCTTCGATAGCCTTTTCGAAAATTAAGAATTAATCTCTTGAGGATTAATTCTCCAATTTGTGGAAATTTTGAGTTGATAATCGCAACTAATGCTGCATAAACATGGGTGAAGATTGGAGAAGCACTTTGTGCTTGCAAAACAGATCTGGACAACAGGCCTCTGTTTAAAAAAAAAAAAAGTCAACAATAATCACCAACTTAATTAGAAGAATAAATACCTCAATTAAAATCCAGTAATATTATTCCTCTGTAAATAATCACAAATGATAAATCAGGAATAAATTTACACCACTTTATGTAGGATGTTTGTCTTCCTAATAAATAAAGACTGCTTTTGAGAAAATAAACTTCATTTTGTGCTTTTATAAAACAGAGTTTACCACAATATTTTCAAGTTTTTTCTTAAAATATAGTTGCTCTTCTCCAGCTTGAATGTTATATCTAGTTATAAATGTGAGTCTTTTAAACTTATCAGAAATAATTTAATATTTTCAAAGCAGTGAAAGAAAATAAAGGCCTGCTTCAAAAGTACTAAGTTTAAACAATGTAAGATTTCTACTTTCGGTCTGTTATTTTACATAAAATTATGTGATTAAAGACAAATCTGAGTGGTTCCTATCATTAAGCCTATTTTTGGTGAAATAAAAATGAAGATGTGGAATACTCATATGAAACATAAAAAAAAGCTCTGCGAGAATAATGCTGAAATGGTGACAGGAAAATAACAGGTTCTTCTTTAATTCATTTTGAAATAAGCATGTTTCTATGTGCATTTGATAAGGAGAGAAGTGGGCTAAATAGTTATTTTTAGCAATATAATGACAAATAATTATTGGACTGCCAAAATTCAGGAAAACATTGTCTCAGTAGTTCTTATCTTTAGGTATGACAACTAAATCATTAAAGCAGAAAATGAGAAAAGAGAACTAATGAATTTTAAGACCTTAAGCAACCCACATGACTGTTCTGAGTCAGCTTCTTTCTCAGTAAAATTAAAGAGCTCTACCTACTTTTGAGAACAGTGACTGCCTTTTGGTCACCTCTGTATACCCCTAATATATGCTACACCTTACTTTATTCCCTCAGTGTTTTTTAAGATAAGAAATCAGGGTTGTGTGAAATGACAAGAAAATAGCCGTCAGATTTTAATGTAATATATAGAATGAAAACAGGATATCTCTATTTCCTGACTCTTTTAAACATCACAATTACTTAAAACCACATAGAAAATGCTAAGTCATTCTTGTCTGCTTTTCTAAAATTTATTACTGATCTTCCTCATTTCTTTCACATTCTCATTTTGAATCATTAGAAATTAAACTGGTCTGGGGTCATATATGCACACATACACACATACATATATACATCACATATATTCACTATTCCTCATAAGTTTAAATTATTGGAAGTATTCAGTAAATAAATGTGCAGAAATTACATCACACCAAAGCTTCAAAAAGCCTCAAAAAGCAAAAACTCCATATAACCTCTAATAGTGAAGTACAGATTATTAATAGCTTACATTTTTATAAAAACTGCATTTTAAATATTTTCAACTTCCTTTGATATAAAGTAGCGTAATAAATCAATGGTTACTATTCATGTAGTTATTACGTTCCTTTAAAACAATACTATGAAGACTTCCAGTCAAAATGGAGACGTAAGCAGACATGCTTCATCTCCTTGTAGAACTATAAGGATCAAAACTAACCTCAAAACAAAAAAACACCCAGAAATGCCAGAAAACTGAACTGTATGGAAGTCCAACAATCAAGTATTTAAAGAAGCCATATTCATCCAGAAGGGTGGGAGGGGCAGAGCTAGGGAGCCAAAGTAGAAAGGATGCAGTGTGGCAACAGGTGGTACCACATTCATGTGTGGTGGATAAAAATCAGAAGGGTACCTGATGAGCGAGAGATCCCAGCCCCAGGCCAGAGTGCGCGGCCCAGGGTTCCAGGGCCAGGAAAATAAAGCCTCATAACTTCTGGCTATAAAAACCAATGGGGATTAGTGGCAGCAGAAGAAACTGCTGGTTGTTTAGGAGAGTCTGCTTAAAGGGCCTGAATGGTCCTAGAATGTAAGCAAACCTACCCACTTTGGGAACAACCACCAGGGCAACAGCTAGAAGGCTACCAGTCACATATGGGAGGTGAGTAAATTGACTGGGAACAGGGTGGGTGTGGAGCAAGCCTCCAGCAGCCAGGAGAGGCACTGTCCACTCTCCAACCCTTCTTCCACATTTAGAGCCACAAAGCTGTGAAGCAGGTTGCCCTGCCCTGGTGAATACCTAAGGCTCCACCCCACAAAACTTAACAAGTGTGCCAAGACAGAGAGTCAAAGCAGCTCTACCTAATATACAGAAACAAACACAGGGAGGCTGCCAAATTGAGGAGACAAAGAAATATGACCCCAATGAAACAACGGAACAAAACTCCCAGAAAAGAACTAAATGAAACAGAGATAGCCAACCTATCAAATGCAGAGTTCAAAACACACTGGTGATAGGATGCTTAGAGATTTCATTGAGTTGAGTAAAGCATAAGGGAAGAAATGAAGGCTATACTAAGTGAAATAAAGAAAAATCCATAGGGAAACAACAGTGAAGGGAAGTAAGCCAGGACTCGAAACAACGATTTGGAACATAAGGAAGGAATAAATATTCAACCAGAACAGAATGAAGAAACAAGACATCAAAAAAACAAAGAGAGAATGAGAATACTGTAGGACATCTTTAAAAGTGCCACCATCCAGCCCTGGCTGGTGTAGCTCAGTGGACTGAGCGCGGGCCTGTGAAACAAACGGTCACTGGTTTGATTCTCAGTCAGGGCACATGCCTGGATTGCAAGCCAGGTCCCCAGTGTGGGGTACGTGAGAGGCAACCACACACTGATGGTTTTTTTTCCCCCCTCTCTCTCTCCTTTCCTTCCCCTCTCTCTAAAAATAAAGAAATAAAATATTTAAAAAAATAAAATAAAAGTGCCATCATTCAAATCACAGGGATGAGGGAAGATGAACAATAAGAAATTGAAACCTCATTTGAAAAAATAATGAAAGAAAACTTCCCTAATTTGGTAAAGGAAATAGACATACAAGTCAAAGAAGCACAGAGAGTCCCAACCAAGTTGGACACAAGGAGGAACACATCAAGACTCATCATAATTAAATTATTGAAGATTGAAGATATGGAAAGAATCTTAAGAGCAGCAAGAGAGAAGAGAGTTACCTACAAAGGAGTTCCCTTAAGACTAACAGCTAATCTCTTCATAGAATCTTTGCAGGCAAGACCGGATTGGCAAGAAGTATTCAAAGTGATGAAAAGCAAGGACCAAGATTAGTCTATCCAGCAAAGCTATTATTTAGAATGCAAGGGCAGATAAAGTGCTTCCCAGAGAAGGAAAAGCTAAAGGAGTTCATCATCACCAAGCCCTTATTATATGAAATGTTAAAGGGACTTATTTAAAAAAATATCAAAACTATGAACATTAAAATGACAACAAGCTCACAAGTATCAACAAATGAATCTAAATGATAAAACCAAAACCAAACTAAGCGAACAAGTAGAACACGAACAGAATCATAGATACGGAGATCATTTGGAGGGCTATCAGCTAGGAGAGGGAGCAGGGAGATTGGAGGGAAAGATACAGGGATTAAGAAGCATAATTGGTAGGTACAAAATAGACAGGAGGATGTTGAGAATAGTGTAGAAAATGGGGAAGGCCAAAGAACTTATATGCATGACCCATGGACATGAACGACGGTGGAGGGGAACTGCTAGAATGAAGGGGGGTACCGGGAGGAGGGGAGCAAAGGGGGAAAAATTAGGACAACTGTAATAGCATCAATAAAATATACTTAAAAATAAAAAACTAGTATGAAATACTAGTATGAAATAAAATAGCTGATGCTTACCTTCCTCTAACTATATTTTCTTGAAGAAGTTCTTGAATAATAATACCTATATTAGAAATGTTGACTTTGTTGATAAGACCATTGATTGACTTCTTTAGGGCTTCCCAGCTCATTCTCTGGTATGCTAAGCTAAAAAGAATATATTTTAATAGAGATTAAAACTTAGTCAACAACCAAATGAGGTTATAATAAGGACATAAAAAATACTTAGTTTTTCATTTTTAACATGATTTTCACAAAATGATCCCAAAGTGCTATAAAATATTACCAAATAAACATATACACTATATCCTAAGCTATTTGAGTTTTATGTACATATAATGCTTATATACAGACTGCTTCCCTTTAGTAACATATAACTACTAAGGATATGTAAGGATAACCTTTGTTCTTATGATTGTGATCAAGTATATTATAATTTGCAACATTTAATTCATTAGTCAGATTCAATACATGCTTACTTTACATTATAACAATCCATAAAACTTGTCTCTAAAGAAAAAATTTTAAAATAAAAGCTATTATTTTTAATTTTAAATAATTATCTGAAATATCCACATATAAATAAAAAAGGAAATTTTTATTATGTCTCTTTTTGTAAAAGCATGACAAAAAATTAAATGTTTTAAACTACAATATAAAGAAATAATTATAGGAAAAAGAGAAAATTGTGAGGCTGAAAGACTGTTCTAAATATTTTAAAGAACATCTCTACATTTATGCAGTAATTTCACACTATACCAGCTGAATGTTAGTTATACTCTTTTTTAACTAAGATCTGAGGTAAATTCTTTAGACTTATTGGGTTTCTTTGGTTGAATGTAATGACAGCAAAAGCTTTAAAATTGCATGGTTTTTGTAATTACTTCTCTGTGAAATATGATTTCAGATTCAGTCTTATTTTTTTTTTCTTACATATAGCTCTCTGATGATGCTGATAGACTTCTTGGAATAATATACACAAATACATAGGTCTACAAAAAAATAGCAATCATACTGAAATAATAGTTTTTAAAAACATGAAAAGAACAAAGTTTGATACATTATTTTCTGTGCTTCTTAACACATTAAATAATAAGAAGTGGTAGTAAGCCTAAAAACGATCTTCAAATTTTATTTACTGCTTAAAGTTTTGTTTACTACTTAAAATTTTGTTTACTGCTGATTCTGTCTACTGTATTCATAAAAAGACTTGGATTAACAACGTTTCTGGTCTTTTACAATTAGGACTGCTGTGGACCAGACTGGAGAGAGTCAATACTTCTGAGGCTGCCACTATGCTTTCTACAAGAGCTACAAGCCTACATGACCATGAAGCTCCTACGAACCACAGAAGCCATCTCCAAATCTCTTCTCTACATAAAACCCCAAGCATCACTGCCAAGTGTTGGAATGTGACACATAAAGAGAAACTTACATGTTTTAAATTTAATGTTATCCAATGTTCATTCCTAGCACATATTTATTTTAATTTATTTCAAATTTTTACACTTTATTTTATGACATTTCTACTACAGGCTCATTCTTGAAACAAATTTAATTTTGTTTATATAAAGTTCTCAAGTACTTTCAAGTTGCCATTAAAAAATCCAGGAAAGATGTAGGAACACTTTCTTGGCCCATCTAGAATCCATCTTTCTTAAAGTACAGCTATCTTCTAACCCAATCTTTTTACTAACTCCCTGGCAACTGAGTGACCATTTCAATCTTGAGCCATATTTTACCCAGGTAGTATCTCTTTCCATAGAGAAAAAGGTCTTGAAAACTTAGCTGTACTTTCCTATGTAATAACTCAACCTCTCAATTACTTTGAAAAGGGAAGGAAAGGTATTTTGAATGTGAATATTCATATATGAATTTTGATTCTTTGCCTTAGTGTAGCAAAACATTACAGTCTAAGATGTTATGGCCTAAGGAAAGGAAAAAAAAGAGAAATTGTCTACTTAGCTTCATGGATTAGTACCGGGGTTGGCAAACTATATCCATGGGCCAAATGCAGCCCACAGTCTGTAGTCTGTTTCTGTAAATAAAGCTTTATTGGAACTAAGTTACTCATCTGTTTATATATTATCTATGGCTGTATTCCCAACAGAGCTGAGTAGCTGCAACAGAGATAGAATAATAAACAAGCCTTAAGTGTTTACTATCTGGCCTCTACCAGAAAAAGTATACCAACTCCTGGTTTGGTCAAACTAAAATGATCCATTTTAGGTCAAAAATATCAACACTTGATTACCCAGGAAAAATAGACACTACTTATATGCAAGCATGCAATTAGGAAAGGAATAATGTAAAAAGAGCTAAGTGATCTTTCTTCAAATTTTTAAATTCATATGCATAAAAAGATAAAGAAGTTATGAGCTAATGTCAGGGCAAATAGTATGAAAGCTCCAAAGAAGCTTATAGAGTAAAACTGGAAAGAAGTCTAATTTGAGGGTTCTATCATCATTGTGGACTAATGTAAATTCTCAACAGTCAAGTTGACTTTTTCCCCCAATGAGGGTATTTGCCGTATATACTTAGTGAAAATCAACATGCCTGTTTTTATCTGTAATCTGTTCTTGCATCATCCTGAGCTTTGCAGGAGGAATATATGCTCCACCAGTACGAGTAAGAAGAGGATCCAGTTCATCTTTCTTCTTCTTTGCAGTAGGTTCATCCTGAGCAGAGGAACTCCGGGTTACCAATGGTTCTGGGCTTCTTCTCCCAGGAGATGGGGATTTCCGGGACCTTTTCCGATCCACATCTCTTTCTCTTTCTCTGCGTTTTTCTCGGTCCCTACTTCTGTAACGTTAAGTTTTTGAAAATGGAGAAAAGACAATATGAGATACATTCTTAAATGTATTTCTGCATACCCAATGAGTGAAATCATAAGTGGGCCCCAGAAATTCAGACAAGGAAGTGGTTTGGAATGGTGAGAAAGTGCTTCACAGAAAAAATGTAACGTATATTAGGTCTTCAACACTTGACAGAATTTATATTGAGGGCAAGAAGGGGAGGAGGGAGAGGGAAGAGAGACTGGCTTTCTGCAAATAGTAGTAGACAGAATAGCTAATGAAAAACTGAGCAAGTGTTTCCAGGCCAGAGTGAAAAGAACAGTATGGAAACAACACAGAATCCTGTGTAATAGTAGTTGAAAGGAAAAGTTCAGCAACACACTAACTTTTTTATGTTGGGGAATCATTACTAGTTTTTGAGTGGGATAGTTACAAGAAAATAGTGTTTTAAGAAGACAAATTGGCCTGTGATATAGATGATGAATTATATAAAAGAGAAAGCAGAGTTTATTTCCAATACTGAGAATTTAAGAGAAAAATTATTGTATATAATACTGAGAATTTAAGAGAAAAATTATTGTATATAATACTGAGAATTTAAGAGAAAAATTATTGTAGAAAATGTAACATTTGAAATTATTCTTGACACAACTGGTATTTTTATTAGAAATCTCAGAACATCAGATGTTTCTGTTTGAGACAATTTTCAAAGAAAATCAACCATTTCCTAGCCACAATTACTCTTCCCTACTAATGTAGGTGAATATTCTTTCTTAAGCAAACACTTTTAAAATAATCAGAATATTGTTCTCTGAAACTATGAAGAACTAACAGGAAAGGGTAAATCCTTGCTTTTTATTACTTTTCCCTAGAGTTTGCCCATTTAGCTATTATTTACATATACTTCCTTGGAAACTCAGATCATTCTGCTCATGCTCTGTACGACCATGAGTTATATAAGCAGAGTAAGTAAAAAGTTTCATGTTATCATTATATAGATTTTTAAAATATTTATTTATTTATTTAGAGAGGGGAAGGGAGGGAGAAAGAGAGGAAGAGAAGCATCAGTGTGTGGTTGCTTCTTGCACACTTCCTACTGGGGACCTGGCCCACAACCCAGGCATGTGCCTTGACTGGGAATCAAATCAGCAACTCTTTGGTTCACAAGCCGGTGTTCAATCCACTAAGCCACACCAGCCAGGGCAGATTTTTTAAATTTATTGAATATCAGAGAGAGAGGGAGAGAAACACTGATTTGCTACTCCGCTCCTTATGGATTCATTGTTTGCTTCTTATATGTGCCCTGACCAGAGATGGAACCCACAACCTTGGTGTATTGGGACAATACTCTAAGCAACTGATCTATCTGGCCAGGGCCAAATACACTTTTTCTATAGTTAAAATTTCCAATACTAACCGTGACTCCATGCTACCATCATAAGAATGTCCTCTTCTTGAACGCTCATAATCTGACCTGCTATAATCGAAGTAATCTCTATCCCGAGGGGATCTTTCTTGTTCTGCATATCTAATACAGAAAATAAGAAAACCAAAGTTGAAAACAATTATGTTACATATTTAAGAAAGTCATATATTCATAATGTAAAACACCTCTATGATTAAAAAATGTGTTATCAAATTTTTAAGAGACAGCTCATTTTTGATACCCCATTCATTCAGTCTCAATTATAAAAGATTTCAGTTTGTATACAACAAAATCAACACTGGAATTCACTTAACCAAACTTGTCATCCTGATTCACACTGTACTTAGAAAAGGATATACAGATATCATATATAGTTAGCACAAAGTCTATCCTGCAAATGCCTTCTTTTGCTTAGTCTGTAACTACTCATTTTATCAAGACACTGAACAAATAAGACCAATGTCATCAAGTGGTCTCTATAAAGACCAGTTTAACTCCACTGCAAAAGACTTTATTAGCTATTAATCTTGAAACTACATTTTTCGACAGCAGTGATAATGAATTGAAATTACCAGCAAACACGGATGAGTAGTATAAGATCTGCTATTTGCATCTTAAGAGCCAATACAATCACAGACACTCAAGAGAAGTTAAACACACACTGACATAACATGTAGTAACATAATCCATATTTTACATACATGTCTATGATTAATTTATACACACACAAAACCTATGTGTGTTTTTGTGTATAGAGAGATTTTTTTTAAATAGACAGTAGGTAACTGATGAAAGATGTTAAGTAGCTGCAAACCATTGTAATTAATTTATCCATTAAGCGAAGGTTTTTAGAAACAGCAGAGTGGAATAAGAAGAAAGTACATATGAAGTGAGGAAGAAATTAGAGAAATGAAAGAAAGTTTAGAGGGTGCTTTTCCCTTCATAAATTATTTTTAATGGTCACAGTTACTAAGTGAAATAACTGAAGTCCCCTATGAATGCATAATGAATATAATGGTGATATTTCTGGATATTTGATCTTAACATGATTATGATGATATATACAAAGTATTTTAAAGACTATAAAGACCTATTTAAAGGTAAAGGATAGTAGTAACAGTAAAAGCAACACGTCAAAATAATGTGATTTCAACTCAATTTTCCACTTTATACACTCATTCTATCTTATATTGAAGATATTAAAGTTCTTCACTCTCACTTAAAAAGTTACTTAAAATCTACAATTATTTACTAGCAAGTTCTAGAATAGTCAGTCAAGAATGATTTGTCCTCCGGCACTTGGCAACTGTAAATTGTGCTGCTGTGAACATAGGGATGCATAGGTTCTTTTGGATTGGTGTGTCAGAATTCTTAGGGTATAATCCCAGCAGTGGTATATCTTACCTACAACTGGAGCCTAATCAACAAAACAAGCAAGCAAAATATAACCAGAGACAGGGAAATAAAGAACAAACTGACAGTAACCAGAGGGGAGGGGGGAATGTATAAAGGAGGAAAACAGGGAAGGGCCATCAAGGAACATGTATGAAGGGCACATGGACAAAGCCAAAGGGGGTAGGTTCGAGGGTGGGAGATGGGGATGGGTGGGGTGGGAGGTGGGTTGGGGGAATATGGAGACAACTGTACTTAAACAACAATAAAAAAATAATATTTTTTTTTAAAAGAATGACTTGCCCTCAAGCCCACTCAAGTAATATTCTTTATAAAACCATAAAAAAGAAGCTGTTCAAACTAAAATTAGAAACCTAAGAACTAAGTAATTTCTTAAGCTTATAAAATATTTAAATTCAATTCATAACACAGAAAACTGTTTACCTATCCTCTGGAGAGATGGTCCTCTGATATGAATTACTGTTTTCCCTTCTGTCATGACCTGAAGAATGCTTTCAAAGGGGAAAAAAGAGGAATTGTTTAAAAAATTATGTTAAAAAATACATACACAATGAAATATGTATCTCAGAAAATTGGAAGTGCTTTAGAAATTACTTCAAAGTATTTTGTAAAAATCCGTTTTCACAATGGAGCAAATATACTTTCTAACGCAAAAAATTTAAGGTAGATGAAAATATTTTTCAAATTTTCAATGCCACTTAGATATTTTATTTATTAAATTTATATAAATTATAAACTTATAGAATACCATTTTTATAAAGGCATCTCCTATTGAAAAATAAGATCAAAGCTTTCTTTTGGTAAATTACATGACTAAGATCCAGATGTTTTCTAGAAGAGCTCACTCTTGTGGTTATGCCCAAGTCTTAATACTGAACTTACCTACTTAGTTGCTTTGGCTTATAATAACCACAACTTTAGTCCAGGTTAAAGAATCTAGATAAAATAAACATCTAGAAGAAACAAACTTTTATATATTTATGAAATTCATTTTTGTTTTAGGCCAACATTATTTGAGCGGCTGCTATGTATGGCACTACATTACCTCTAAGGATTTGAAAGATTTGATTCAAAAGATACAGCTATGTCAAATCCTTTGAAAAAGAACTGACATACAAATAACTTCAATATAACATGAGATTGAAGAGACATGTCACATGAGACACAGACATGAACCATCTAGTTTGGGAATATACCCTAACTTAAAAATCCAAATATATTTAAGAAGCCAAAATACTTATCTCTATAAGTAGGTAAATTTTTTATAGCACTGGTCAACATTTATATTCATAAGTTATTTTTAAAAAATTTAAAGTAATTTCATTAACCTAAGAAAAACAGTAATTTTTTAAAAGTATATTAATCTTAAAATCTAAGAAAAAGTAAAACAAATAATGAGTAATGTGTTTTGTCTCCTTATGGGGAAAAAGGTACATTTAAAAATAGAAAACTATACTGCATAAAAATATAAACAACTGCTCAAACTTCCTCTTATTTTATGATGATGTGATTAATAGAGGTTTTAGTCTAACATTATCACAAGTAAATTCCCAGTCTCATTAACTACTGAATTTTTCCAATAGTATATACACACCGGATTCACCTACGTAAGTGAATAAGCATGTGATCAAATTTACAATCTACAGTAGATATGGTACGCTGTTATTTTATATTCAATGCAACCATCTTAAAACCCCATTTCTAATGTGTGTAAGCAAGCTTTAAAATTATTTCACTTAGCAACACAATAAAGTAGAAATGTTCAACATGTATACATAGGTTTCCATATAACCTGACTTCAATATTTTAAGCCAAATACGGAGCACAAGATTCATTCAACTCATGGTAACATCAAACATAGTATTCACTGGTGATTTACTATAAGACAAAGCCCTCCCTGTATAGACACTCTGAAGGATACAAAAGATAGGAAAAGCCTACAAGGAATTTATGATCTTAAAGGAAAAAGATGGTTATAAAGATTTCCAAAATTAAACATATCAAATTACGCGTTGCTGAGAGAGAGAGAGAAGAAAGAAGAAAGAAGAAAAAGAAGAAAGAAGAAGAAGAAGAAAGGAGACGGAGGAGGAAAGGGAATATAAAACTGCAAATTCTACTTTTTTTTTTTTACAAGGCAGTGCAATTATTTTGATTACATTAGAGAGATGGCCTCAATTCTGTGCTAATGATCTTTAACACATCTCCGCAACATCTGTTGTGAGCAAGAAGGAGAAACCAAAAATATTGAAGTCGTGAATAGGGATTTCATAAATACGATGAAGTTCACAGATGACTGGCACACGTGGTAAGTGCTAGCAGGAGATCCGGAGTATGGCACAATCACTGTGTTAGAGTACTGAGGGATGACAGAGGGTAAGGGGGACCTGAACTGGGCTTTAGTTGCTGAATAGGATTTCACTAAGTGAAAAATCATTTTGAGGTATGAGTCAAGTAATAATAACCAGAATTTCTCAATTTCCTTTATCACAGAGTTTAGATTATAAATCAGAGCAGCAGTTGAAAATAACATATTGCCAAAATTACCTTTAAAAATTCTCTAAGTTGTTCATCTAGCAAAACAAATACAGTACATCGTGCAATCACTTGTAGTCTACCAATGCAGAGAGCAGTACAAGGAGGTGAGTGAAACAGGGAGCCTGAGTCCAGAGGCCCTGAGCATCCATTAGGGTCAGGGAGCAAACCTCCAGGAGCAAGGGACAGGAGGGGCCAAAGGAGGTAGGGAGCTTGCTTCTAGTTACCCAAAGAAGCTAAGTAAGACTCAATGGAAAAACAAGGGATCCTCAGCTCAGACCTCCTGAACCTAACACATGAATCCTCAGCACATCAAGGGACGATCTGAGCTTCATCTGAGGTAACACTGGGTCCAACCCAGATAGTGGACCTGCTTGTGGCTAGCAAGATAGAGAGAGGGAGGCACACTAAACTGAGAAGTGGGCCATAGCCAGCTAGCTCAGTTGGTTAGCGCAACATCCCAATATGCCAAGGTTGCAGGTTCGATCCCCAGTCAGTGCACATACAAGAAACAACCAATGAATGCATAAATAAGTGGACCAACAAAGCAATATTTCCTTCTCCCTCTCTTTCTCTCAAATTAATTAAAAAAATTTTTTTAAATAAAATAAACAGAACTGAATGGGAGGTTCAAGCCACTACTAAGTGTACTGACTGAAGACACCCACTCCTAGATGGAAGGGATATCACAAAGGACCCATGAGGAACACAAAGGGAAAGGTGAAGAAGCAGAGTCTAAGGGGAACAGGAAGAAGACTCTGAGAGTGATTAAACCCTTCTCTCTCTATATAAAAGGTATCAGTCTAAATCTGAATGCCCTAATCTAACATGGCTCAGTGAAGAGTCAGTTCCACACAAGGTCTTCTTCCTATGTCCCTTGCTCCTAATACCATCTGCCACTACTTGGACCACAATTAATTAATTGAGTCCCAGTGGACCAAGAGTACAAGTCCCAAAGAGGCAGATTTCAGTTAACTATATATAAAAGTTGTCTACTGAGAGATGGAGCTACCTTTAGAGATGGAGAGCCTCCTGCCAAAGGAGATATGTAAGCACAGGTGGGATGTCTATGTAGCAGGAAGGCTGGAGAATGTGTCTTCTCATGGTGGAAAGAATTTAGAAATGATGGCAGCAGAGCCTGCCTCAGTCTGTAAGTCTATCAATTCAGTTTATTAAGCAGTTAGCTTAATAAACCAGGTCTTCTACCCGGTGCCTTGCTGGTAAGGAGCTCACGATCTACTGGTTCTCTTTAAAAAAGAAGAGCTACAGGTACACAGCTCATGGAGAAGAGGAAAGGAGAAATGCCTAGATTTGTAATTAAATAAAAATACACCTTATCCTTTAATCACTCTGAGATCCAGGAAGTGACGTGCCTGCTTATAGATCCATGAAGTTGAAAAGAAAAAGAAGTGAAATGGCTTGCTCCCCCACTAAGTCCACCCACAGCAGGGAAACAGTTCTGAAAGCAATTGGACTTACTGACCTGTGACTGCTCTGCCCTCATCTCCTACTATGCTCTCCTTTTCATAAACTGCTGCAGCCATGTTAGACTCTTTTCATTTGAACTTGCTGTTCCCTCTGCCTGGCACATGCTTCCCCCAGACATCTCCATGGCTAACTTCCTCGTATCCTTCACATCTCTGCTTAAATGGCTGCTTTTTCAATGGGCCTTCCCTATTAAAAATTGCAACCTCCAATGATATGGATCAACCTTAACCCATTTCTTTCCTTCATAAACAGAAGTCTAGCGCTTAACACTCTAACATAATTTACTTACGCTTTAAGTTTTACGATTTATTTTTTCTCTCCCCACTAGAATACAAACTCCAAGAGAGCAAGGATTCCTGTTTTGTCCACCTTTTTACCCAAAGTAGTTAGAACAGTCACTGAGACATAGTAAGAATTCAGCAAATATGTGTTGAATGAATACATAATGTCTACAGGAGAACACAGGGATAAAGAGCTCACTTATACATGTGAAATACGCAATAAAAGGCTCACCTGCAGACAGATCTTCAGGAACTGTGACCAACTGAGGACACAGTTCATTGCATGCTCATTCAAGAAGGCATGTTCTTTAAGAATGGTGAGATTTCCTGCTGTTACTATTTTTCTTTTTCATGTGCCCATTCACATGCACTTTGTTGATTGATACAGATACTAATGCATGTATGTACATGTACACACACATACCCCCTGTATGTTCTCTCAACTGTCCTTTCAAACATTATTACTCCCATTTGACCAAGTATCTACATTTGAAATTGTGCAGGTTAGAGGTGTGCCACTCAACTGTCTGCTTCTAATGTCCAAATTCTATAAATGCATTTTTGTTTAAGGGATAGGTAATTAACTACAAGTTCATTTTTTTATTGTTAAGTTTCAAACACTTACTTTTATCTGTGCCACACTACTTTTCATTTTCTGTTGCCAGTGGATCCTATAAATCAGCTCGTCCAAATAACAAGTACCAAATGGTACGAATTCTTTGACAGTTTACTTTTTCTGTCTGCAAGGGTCACCTGTAAAATATACCAAATGCTTTGTTAACTTTGACCACTTTAGCTTTGTTAGTCAATAGGTTGAAACATAATCAACAACTTAAAAATTTTAAAAACCCTTAAATATTTCCACATAATGTATAAAGAACACATATTAATAGAAAACATTGTGAACAATTAGCAAATAGTAAAAAGGACACATTATGCACAATAAAGTATTTTATTCTAATGACTGAGAGGAACAAAAGCTAGTAACTGATGTCAGATAATTTTATTCAACTTGTTCTCAGTGAGGGATACTTATATCTACATCATAAAACAGCACTGTGACATTATTAAAAAAAACAAGTGAACAAAGCAAAGAATCATAAGAGAAACTTTGTATAAACTGAACAAATTATCCAATGTTTCTATATAAACTAAAAATGAAATATCCAACGTTCTTGTAATAATGATCACTCGGAGAAAAATATACCCTGCATGAAAATGTAAGATGCTATAGCAATCAAGTCTTAATATGATCTACCAAAGGCACAAGGCTTCAGGCATATGCACTTATGAGAACTAGGTATTTGGTTCAGAATAAACAAAGTCAGCAACATTAAATGCTAAAATAAAATGTCTTTCAATATCCATCTGTTAAATTTTAGGAATTTTTGAAAAATGCTGAATGTTATGTTTATATAGAACTGCCATTTAAGTATTTTATTGGAATTATATATCTAAGTGGTTTATGGTTTATGAAAATTGCATATTTAAGTGGTTTTTAGTATGGTATATAGAAACACAATTACAAAAACAAAATGAAATAGAAGAAAATGAAATAAAAAGACATAGATAATTAAGAGCAAGAACTGTGCTCAGTACCAAAATAATTGTATACAATCAGGAAAAAATTTTAATTTGAATGCCAGAAAGGATGCTATAGATTATCTTCTTCTTCTTTTTTTAATCCTTACCCAAGGATATGTTTATTGATTTTTAAGAGAGAGAGAGAGAGAGAGAGAGAGAGAGAGAGAGAGAGAGAAATGTCAACGTGAGAGGAAAACATCAATTGGTGGCTCCCATATGCACCCTGACTGGGAACTGAACCTGCAATCTTTGGGTGCATGGGACAATGCTCCAACCAAATAAGCACTCTGGCCAGGGCCAATTTCTTCTTCTTAAACATCAGAGTACTGAAGATCAGGTAAGTCATTTCAATGACCTAAGTAAGCTATAATAGTTAGTGGTGAACCCTAAGTAGAAACCTAACTTGAGGACATCCAATAAGTATTCTTTCATTCAACCATGTACACAAATAACCTCAACACTATAAAGTAACACAAGGCTGCTACCATTTAAACAGATGGGGATGTACAGAACAACTAAGTAAAGGAAAGTTTCTATTACAATGGTTAGCATGATATCAAGGTTAGTATATACAATATACATGAGAGTCTTTATAAATTTATCAATGTATAGAATATAATTTAAATCTAAAGCACACTACCTCTTACATATTTGCAGCTGCAGATAGGCTAACATGCTGCTAGAGGACTCCCAGATGGGAGGGAGTCAGAGAAGGGAGCTCAAAGTGTTGGTTATAAACTCTCCCAAATCTCTTGACTCTTCCTGTACCAACACATGCACAAAATAAAGTCCTGCTAAGGATTGAAAAACTAAACTCAGATGTGAAAAGCTAAAAGAGAATTTGCGATTTAAGTCTAATCAAGTTAACTGCCTAAAAAGTCACTACTTCTCTTATGAATGCAATAGAATCCAGTCTTCATATAAAAAAACCCCTCAACTATCAGAAAACTGTTACAGTTTTCTGTAACAGGCCTAATCTTAAGAAAATCAAAGACAACAACACTGAGATGACCCAGATGTTGGAATCAGCACACAAGGTTTTAAAAGCATATTCAAAAATGCACAGGAAACAAGTTTGCAAAAAATAAAAACAGAAAATTTCAGGAAAAACCCTCAAACAACAACATAAATCATATAAGAGAACAAAACTGAAATTTCAGAACTGAAAAATATCCTAAGTGAAAAATTCACTGGATAGCTTTAACAGCAAAATGGAGATAAAGGAAAATCGGTGAGCTTGAAGTAAGATTAAAATTATCCAATCTAAACAACAGAATGCCAAAAAAAAAAAAAAAAAAAAAAAAAAAAAAAAAAAAAAAAAAAAAAAAAAAAAAAAAAAAAAAAAAAAAAAAAAAAAAAAAAAAAAAAAAAAAAAAAAAAAAAAAAAAAAAAAAAAAAAAAAAAAAAAAAAAAAACCACCCCACAAAAACAAAAACAAACAGTATCAGGGACATGCAGAACAATATCAAAAGGTCTCATACATGTGTAAAGTCCAAGAAAAGAGAAAAAACTGGGATACAAAAAATATTTTTAATTTAAAAGCCAAAGTTTCCTCAAGTTTGGTGAAAGACAAATTTATTCATGAAGCTCAGAGAACCCCAGAGATAAATCCAGTCTTCATATTTATCCCAGGCAGGATAAGTATAAAGAAACCACACTTACACACACAGATACAGATTATGTATATTAGTCAAGTCAAACCGCTGAAAATCAAAGATAAAGACAAAATCCTGAGAGCAGCAAGAGAATAAAACCAACCTTACATACACGGAAATATCAATTGAAATTACTGCTAACCTCTCATCAGAAACTAAGGAGACTAGAAGACAGCAGAACAATCTTTAAAATAATGAAAGATAAAAAAAAAACTGTTAACCTAGGATTCCAGCAAAAATACTCTTGCACTACATGAAATGCTAAAGGAAGTTCCTCGGGCTGAAGAGAAATAAATCCTGATGTAATTCATTTTTTCAGGAAGAAATGGAGAACACTAGATATGGTAACTTTCTCAGGAAATAAAAAAGACTGCTTTTTAATCTAAAAAACATAGGTTGGTTTAAAGTAAAAATTATAACATCTCAAGAGTTATAGTGTATGTTCTAAAGATAAAACCATTTACTGTTCCTGTGACTCTCTAGTTTACATCCTCTGCCCAGTCCCTATCCCAACTCTGATGACTCATTACCTCCAGTCTCACAAACTATTCAAGTACCCTTTCTTAACCACACCTTTTGAGGCGCCACATGATTCCCTATAGTATGCTTTCTCCCTTGCTGCAGCAAATTAATAAATTAATTTTGACTAATCAGATATCTTACTGATGAGTTTTCATTGGTGGACTTTAACATACAAGACAAATGAACCACTTTCTCCAACAATTCCATGGCGTGGAGGACAAAAAAAGCAGGACAGTTATAGAATAAATGAGAATAAACAAATATGTGGATCTTGAATTAAACAATTTGCCCTACTATAGAATGTGATATTTTTGTATAGTAAGAACCCATGTTAACTTGAATTCAATACTAACTCAATTGATTAATATCTTCTATCCAGTCTGCTTTCTTAAAAAAAAAAAAAAAAAAGTGAGCTGAAGTTCCTATCTCTACTTTGGGAACAAAATAATGGAAGAGAACTTTTCATAATCCAGTAAGATTGTAAACTTGCTGACAATTATCATATTCACATCATGGTTTTCTGTGTAAAAGAATGAGATTCTTTTCTGTGTAAAAGAATGGGTGGGATTCAGAGTATCAGAATTACCAGCATTCTTTTACGGATTCCTAGTCTTTAGTGTTCTCAAGACACCTAGAGATTAACTATTTAACTACATTTCCTGTTTCAGAAATAAAAAATGTATAATTTAGAATAAGATAACAATAATGAATAATGATAAATTATTGCATCTACAAAGACATTATACTAGGTACTTTTATATAATCTTTTCAATCCTCATATGTGTTCTGCTCTGGTGCTTTTTTTTTTTTTTTTTTTAAAGAAAGGGGGCAAGGGAGGGAAAAAGAAAGGGAAAGAAATATCAATTGGTTGCCTCTTGCAGGCTCCCCAACCAGGGACCAGATCCGAAACTCAGGCATGTGCCTTGACTCGGAATCGAACCAGCAACCTTTTGCTTTCCTGGACAATGCTAAACCAACTGAGCCATGCAGGTCAAGTACCTTTTGGCCTTACTTTTCAATGGGAGAACTGAGGTAAAGAAAGTTGAAGCAATGTGTCGAAATAAATTACAGCTAGTAAATGGCAGAGCTAAAATTCAAAAAAAGTTTAAATGCCAAAACTATTCACTACTCCAGCCCAATGAAAATGCCAATATTAATAAACTGACACAAAACTGGCACATGATACAATGTAAACAGGTATGTCTCTACTATCCAGAAAATGTTCCTATCCTAAACTGATGATTCTTCCAAAATTCCAGATAGCAAAAGTTTTGATGTTAATATAGTGAGACACTACTTTTTAAACATCCATAATAATAATTTTAAAGATACCTTTATTTAGTCTAGCATACTAAAGTCTAGGAATTCTAGCATACCTAGAATTCACTACGACTAGATATAATATGAGCAAATCACTTCACTCTATTGTACAAGGTTTAGCATTTTCCTTTGAAATCCCCCTGCGATCTTAGATCTGGTTTTTCTTCTTAACCTACCAACACATTTAAAAAAATGTTTTTTTCTATGTATTTTATTTCAAATTTACCTTACTTGTTTAAATTTAGTGAGTTTCTTTCTGATCAGTGTCATCTTTTCTCTTTCTACCTTCGACCATCATCGCCAAATAATATTCTGGCAATCACATACAGTTTGTTACATTTCCCTGTCCCAAAACGTAAGTGTGAAATTAACAGTATTGTAAGGCAGACTGCTACTGCAGTTCTAACAAAAGAAAGAAAAAATGTATAACGTTCCATCACCATCCAGATTTACACAGAATATGCCTCTAGGGAAATTCTGAGAGTTCACCATGTGCATGCTTGATACTTGGACTAATTGGAAATTCCTGCAAAGAGGGCAATTTATCTAGAGTTTATAGCTCTCACTGCTCTTCTTAGCACCACTGTGAGCATTTTATGATGAATTATTAAATTTCTCTGTCCTTGTCACAAGTAAGCAACTCAGCAAAACCATACCTGCTCTCCTGGGCAAGGAGGAGACTTTATAATAAGGATATGCAGTTTAAAAATGACGATCTTTCTATCAGTTTTACCAACCATCAGAAATCAAAATTTTTAATAACATTTATAAGGATTTTAAACTGTTAACTGGAAACTATGAAACTGTAAATTCTACGATTATCTCAAAAATTCAGAAAATGAAAAAATGCTCAACCAATGGCTGAAATGCAGTTTTCTCTATTATTTTAGTAGAACCCATCTACCAATCTACTGTTGTCCCTTAAGAGTCCTCAAACTAGGTTAAAGGAACTCACCAAAATATACTATCATAAAACTGTTAAAAGGCAAGTGGATTCCCTATAGTTTGCTCTTCTGCACTCTACATAGTAAGTTTGGTAAACTTCAAACAATGTCAGAGTTAAAAACACTCCAATTCTTAGATATCCAATGGGGAGAATGGTAATATTAACTAATATTCAAATAAAAACTAGTTAAATTTGTTCTAAATGCAAAAAAAAATTTAAAAAAAAGGAATGGGAGGATGGGGTCCTCAGGAAAATCCACAAACAGAATTCAAGCCCCTGCGAGTGGTGCTCCTCCTCCGGGAACAGGCAGTGGCAGCTGATTGGCCACAGTTCTTATGCATTAATGACAAGATTGCTCCAGCCTTTCCCTGACTGTACTAAAGGAAAATCCCTTTGTTTAAGAAAACCGTTTTCTTATTTTTTTTCTTGCTATTTTTTCCCTTTGGAAATGTACATATTGGTTAGAAATTTGCCTTATGATATGCCACATAAGGAAAATGATGTAATTTGACTTTAGCATAGTTCGCAATTTCAGGAAAATAAAAAGGCCAACACACTGCCATCTCTTTCAAGAGAAGTCACCAGGTACAGGGTGACAACCCCTTATCTGCAATTCTGAAATCTGAAAAGTTCCCAAAATACGAAGATTTTTCTTTTTAACCTTGTGGCAAACTCAATCAGCAGCAAAATCTGACATATACCAACTTGAGACTTCACAGGATTCTTGATGTGCTGCAGAAACGTTAATGTGTTTAATTAGAGGACATTGCCCATGACCCCCAAAAGGGTACTACTTACTATATCTATACTGTATTTCTTAATCTCAAAAATTTTGAATATCAGAACAGTCTGACTCCAGGAATCACAAATAAAGAACTGCAGAGCTGTTCTCCCGTTGTTTGTTGCTAGTCTTTGCACACTAGGAGTATGATTTGCCTCCTGACCATCTGAATGACTGAATATTCCTGTGTTCAAGTACAGGGCAGGAAGCTGTGCAGATAGGATCTAGATACTGTTTTGGTTTTGTAAGTGATGAGGAATAAACACAATATAAAAGCCTTTGACTAGTCTCTGATTCTGTATAGAGGAAATGATACCAATTTTGGGACATTTCATAAAAGATGCAGATGAGTAAAAAAAAAGATAAAATCAAAAAGTTCTTATATTTTTAATGAACTCGGTGATACTAATATCCATTCTAAAAATAACTAATTATAAACTGGGAATAGCTATTATTCCACATTCATTTCCTATATCATGAAGCCAGTCTATAGTGGTTGCTATTTAAGTAACCAAAGAACACAAAGTTAGTGATATGATCATTTGGATATGCTACTTAAAATTTTTTTTAATTTGTTTGCGTTACATAGGAAGATCCACAAATGTGCCCCTTTTCATCAGAATATAGGCTCTATGAGAGCAGGAATGTTATTTTTTTGTTTCAAAACTTCTATCAGCTATTTCTTGATTTATAGTATTGATTTCACAGAGTTTAAAAAAATTCTACATGTTGAATTTCTTTACTGATTCATTTAAATATAAATTATGACATTTATGAGGCAAACTCCCTTTATCCTGTCCCCTCTCTAGTTTCTAGTTTTTCCTTCCTTAAACAGCCAATTTTTTTGATACACAAGTCTATACTTGATGCCACCAATTTTTAAACTCCCATTAATTTCACTTACCTACGAAATCTTTTCCACTCCCACTACTCCAAAGTACTCATCAAGGTTACACAATAACCTCTTTGTTGCTAAAGCCAGAAACCATGTCTTTTATCTGACATCACTGCAGGTTTTCCTCATGCCTCTGTTTCTCTGTCCACCTCAATAGTAAATAGTAAATAACATTTACTCTTGCATAGAGGTTAATCTTTGCTAATTTTTGTCTTTGTTCATTGCTATACTCCCAACATAGAAAGCTCTTAATACACTTATTACATGAACATTTCTTATCTTTTCTCCATATTCTCTCCACCCCCACATCTTCAACTAACTTCCTAAGAATGACTCTTACTCCAGCCCAATGTTCTCTCAAGTTCCAAATCTTTACATCCAAATGCCTAGGGGAAACCTCCATATGGCTGCCTCTGAACTGGACTTATCATCTCCTCCTCTCCTCAAACCAGTTCTCCCTCTAAATCAAGATATCACCTACAAAGCTAGAAGTGGCATTTCCTTTTCCTCACTCACAGTCCGTCTCCAAATTCTATTGATTCCACCTTCTCATTTAACAGGAAATATGTAGGTGGATGCCTCCATTTAGAAAAGACCCCACAATGAGACAATCTTCATTTCATTTTAGAAGGCAAATTGTTTTTGAGATCTCTACCAAGATTTCTCACAAGGTCTTCCTTATCTCTAAACTGTAAGAACTTTTGCAACTTGCCTCTAAAAAATATAAACTATATATGCATACTACTAACAGGTAAGGCTCCACCGTATTGCACTCATGCAGGGCGAAAAGACTCTTAAAAAGTATTTGCAAAATTGCCCTCAGGGAATCCCAGGCCTTAAATTAAAAGCACATTCCACTACAATATAGGCAATATTATTCCATACTTTCCAAATTTCCCTCTAAGTTTTTAAAATGGAAATTTTGTCTTAATGTCTACTGTATCAACAATCTTATCTCCATGTATGATTCTTTTATAGCTTTTCAATAGCAGTCCCTCTAGTTACTGAATAAAAACAAGTCCTAAGGGACATCTCCACTGCTACTAGTCCCTCAATCACTTGTACTTACATCCTCCTAAAGCCGCCCTGTTTTGCCTGAGTTTCCCCATACATCCCTTGGTTCACACCTCAACTGCATGGCAAAAAGATTTAACTTTCCTCATTAGCCCCATCATCTCATTCACTGAACAAATATTCTCTACATGGGTTTTCTTGATCTAGTGATTAAGTCAAATTTATACCCATTCTCATAACAAGGAAGAGCCAAAACCTTAAGTTCAAAACTTATACCATAACCCTCACCATTTTACTTAATATATGCCTTGTGGCTAAGAAATAGGACCAATGCTTCTAGTCACCTGCTGAATGCTGCCTTTTTCATTTTTATGTTGAAATATGTACTTGTGCAGAAGAGACTCCTTTGTGAGTCATAAAAATTTAAAAAATTTGTCCAAATAGGGAAACAAACAAACAAACAAACAAAAAAGATGAGGGTGGGGACATAACTGATAGTGCTACTACTAAGTGCTTCACAAAAGTACTTACAGAGAAAATAAAGTACAAGGTTAAGAGAAAGAGCAGTATGGTCATGGTCTTTTCCTTCTTTTCTTTACCTCCAACTTCCTGGAAACAAATTAAGCTTAGAGGGTTAAACGCAGTGTCTGTACATATAGTAAGGTGACGTGTACCTTAAGCTGCATACAAGGAACTGAGGTCTGAAAGATCACAGTTCCTTTCCTCTAGGCAGAGAAAAGTCTAAGTGTTATAGCAGTGTTACGAACACACTACTGGAAAAGAGGAACTGCAAATAAGTATGTGAGTCTGGGGCATAAAGAAAAATGTGCATCTTGAACCTGAATCTTGTGGAGTAGGAAAGGGGGAAAAGGTCACTAAGGAAATGAGATTAGCATATGTAAAGACTCAGAGACACAAAAGAATTTAGGGCACAGGTGGCAAACACAAGGCCCAGCTGACCAAATCCAGCCCCTCACTTGTTTTATCAGCAGGGTACCTTGTTTCTACCTGGCGGCAGTGTGGAGTTCCTTGCACCTAGTTAAGGAGCAGTTACATTTATATAGTCCTAAAATTTATATTCAGCCCTTTGAAGGCAACAGCAAGGCTGATGTGGCCCCTTGTGAAAATGAGTTTGACACCGCTGATTTAAGTGATCCACAGTTGTTTGAGTACAGGGTGCATACAGATGACTAAGCAAAAATGAGATGGAACACGAAAGATTCATGAAGCTACAGCATAAAAGAACTTCTATGGGAACACTGGATACTTGAAGTTCTTGGTCACTGCTATATCCAGAATCCAAGATTGTCTGCTAAGTTAGTAAGTTTCAATTCTAAACTTAAATATAAAAGAGGGTGTGTGAACTTTTGGTGATTTTCCCTATTTCTTCCTACACTGAACTCCCTATTATGATATTTTGACAACTTCTTTACCAAGGAATACCCCAACAACCTTTTTCCACCTATCAGCCCCCACTTCTAGGAATCCCCAAGGCTATCATCAAACAACACTATCAGGTGTCAATCTCTCTTTGTCTTCACTCCATATTTTTTGGTGAGCAGCTTGAGTGAGATGCGAGGGCAAAAACAGATCCTTTTATGGCACTGAAAGAGGCAACAGGACCCTCAAGGTACTGTTACTTCACCTTACAGAAACAAGTCTCATTATGGAGTGTGTCGTATGCCTTCAACATTCATACAGCTTTGTTCCCATCCCCCCAAATTCTGTTGCCCAATTAAGTATATGGGGGAGATATGTTCTGCCAATTCTCTCACAGCACAGCTCTGAAAGTGGGCTTTCTAAGTATTTAATTCAAGAGCCACATTCTAAGTTTTAAAGAAAACCCGAAGGTGGTGGCCTCCAGAGATTTATGCAGTCCCTAGGCACACATCATTACATTCCACTCAGAGGCTTCTAACACCAGTTGTCCTGATAAAAAAAGCTGTCATAATAAAACTAATTCAGGAAAGGACCTTCAAGGCAACTTTTCAGGTGGAAGTGCTGAACTCTGTCTAGCCTTACCCATTTATGAGTTAGGCTCCAATCAAGTTAAACATAAATCTCCACAGGGTCTCTCCTTCCCATTACCTAACCTATGTTGTATGAGAGGCACCCATATGTCCCCAGACCAAAGCAGACCATACTATCCTTTTGGTATTTCTTCATTGGGAAAGACATTAGCTTGGCAACAAATGGAAAAGGCCTGCTTTAATCCATTGCTTCCTTCTGACGTATTATTTTTGAAGAAAACGCTTTGAAAGTCTGTACTTGGTTGTAGGCATTGAAATGTCTCTTCCATGTCCACTTGGGAGCTGCATATACTGAGACAAGATATTCAGGCTATAGGTTTAGTAAGTCTGAAGTTTGCTGAAACTACTATGCCAGAGGCTTTTTTGTTCCATCACCTTCCCACGCTAGGATTCTCAGACTTGAACAGAAAAGCAGAGGAATGCAACAAGCCCGAAAAGTCATCAGTGGGATCAGCTTATGCTAGCTCTACGCTAGTCTTGACTTATACCAGGTTAAGGTTACACCAGGTAGTACAAAATTCAGACTAAATGCAGACTGACAATACACAGAGAATAATGTGCAAATTAAGGCATCGAGTTATAAAACACAATGTGTCACTGTGTATTTACAATCATAAGGGAGGAGAGTTAACCTTTAAGAATTCAGCTGCTGGGAAAACTGGGAGAGCCAAAGCTGGTTTTGGAAAGACAGAGAAGTAGTCTAGGAAGTGTCAGAAACTAAACTGTTTAAAGTGGGGAAGGAAGGGAAGCATAACACAGATATACTGGCTAGCCATAGACTCAATACTCTGCAGCAAGAAAGGCAGCAAACCTGATTCCAGGGTGGCGGTAGACCATGACAGATCCCTGGCACAAGAATCACATGAATGGTTTTTTAATAAAGTGACTGAAGGACCCTCCATTCCCCAATTTCTGATTCAGCGTGGCTAGGGTAAAGCCCAATAATTTACATTACTTACAAGTTCCAAGGAGACATTAATGCTGCATGATTCAGGAGACCACATTTTCAGAACCACTGGGCCAACATTCTTGAGATCTAAAGTCTCAGAGTCCCAGAGTAATGAGGTGGGAAAGGCTCCATGAAAGTGACATGAGCACGAAGAAGTGGAAGGGCAACACTCACCACCACAGAACAGGAAGTGAGAAAGAAAGACAATTCGTCAACTATATCATAGCAGTAACAATAACATAATAGCTAAAACTGTATGCCAGGCACTCACTGTGTGCAATGCTCTCCTTACATGCATTATTTTTCTTCATCCTCAAAACAACCCACTGAGGTAGGTATCACTATTGTCCACATTTTTCAGATGAGGATGCTGAGAACAAAGATGTTAGTTAGGTGATCTGCCCTAAGCAACAGACTTATACATACTGAAGCAAGACTGAAATCTTTAGCTTGCTACTCCATCACTCAGCACCAACAAAAGTAGGTCTCCTCCTCATACAGATACCGCCTGTAACAATGCTTCTTTTGATCAAAATCACACTTTTAATGCTAACTCTAAATCTGATTTTTCATAGTAGAAAGTTAATTCAGGTTAACGCTCCACTTCACCGACAATCCTAAAACAAGACAAATCTAAACACAGTTAAAGAGACAGGCTACCTGGTCTTCTGAAGCCCAAGTCTGCTTGTTTATTTATCTGCTGTTTCCAGTCTGGACACCTGCAAATGCTAAGGGAATTCTTACTACACTTTCAGTCACCAGCCTTGCATGTGGAATAATAGCCTTTTCCCAATTTTTTTCCTTCTCCATTTATCTCAAGTAATTGTTGTAAGGATTATAAGTGAAAATAGATAATGTGGTGTTGCAGTTAGACTTAGTGGAATTAACTATTATATTATCATTACATGCAAGTGTATTGTAGGATCATGAACTCAACGGAGAGGTGGTGACTAGAGGGTCAAGTGTGGGAGCTATCACGTTTTTGGAGGTTGATCAACTTACGGAAGGATAAAGGATGACAGAGGAAGAGCAACACATACTGAGGAACAAAGAATCCCCAAGACTAAACACTAGGAAGAACCATCACTTATGGAGCAAATGTATGTAAAAGAAACAACTGACATTTCAGAGAAGCGGTCACAGGGAAACTACACCGAAGCACATGAGTGGAACTTGCAATATTTTTTAATCAAACACAGTTCATTAAATACAATCCTATGTCCTGTGGCCCGAGAGAAAGGGGCCTCCAGCCCAAACGATTCGAGAGGCTCTTAAACGATCGGCGACTGAAACACAGCACACGGTAGAGAGAACCAGAGCTGGTGCCGGATTTCAGCAACAAAGATACTGAAGAACCTTACTAGGAAGCTACACCCCTCCGCGCAGGCGAATGGGGAGTTCACGGCCGCCCCTTCCCCACCCGCTCAGATTCCTCTGCCCGACCAGTTCTCACACTCCCGCCTCGCGGGCCGCCGCGCGGCGGGAAGAGCCACGCGCACCCCGGTGCCGCCTAAGGCTGTACCGGCGAGCCCGCACCCACTCCTGGGTCCATTCTCATTTCCCATCCGGTCCGGTAACCCACCACCCGCCCTCTGGCTCACAGCCTGTGACGAGTCTGCAGCCTTCGCTATTTACCTGGAACTCCACCGCGCCGCCATTGCACCGGATGTACGTCACTTCCCCTTCCCGGCCCAGGCAGGAGAAAGGCGGAACGTGAAATACAGAAAAACCTGTCTTATATTGGCTTTGATACGTTATCGTAATAATTTATTTTAAAAACTGTATCGTAATACCAGATTCAGAGCAGCCGGTTCGGCCACGCTTGTCCCTTCCCAAGACGGCAAGGTGACACAAACTACAAAGTCCAGCATCCACCGCCTGTGAGGGTGGAAATGGCGTAAGCAAATGTAATTTAGGCTGAGAAGGCCGCAGTGTACGACGGGAATTGTAGTGTTTTTTTTCGGGTAAGCGTCAGAGTACATTCAGGCGGCTGGACAGAGACCTGGTTGTGATTAAGGCGAAACAAAGTCTAGTTTAAAACCGTTTCTTCGTAGTTGCGAACAGTACACCGTAGTAGTCATTTCTCGTGAAAGTCTCAAAAACAGCAGACACCTTTTTTTCTGACTTTTTACAGTAATTAGACCGAAAATCAAAGCAAAAATATTACTGTTACATGCCTACTAAATTCCAAGATTTCAAGGCCAAAGTGAATGGGAGAATGTTGGACCGTAAACAAAGTAAAGTAATGAGGAGACGCTAATTCTGGAGAGAAAAAGATGCCTCTATTTTAGGTCAAGGCACCAGTTCGTGAGCCATGGTGGGGATAAGGAGATTTCCTGGCCAAGGTGAAAATAGCGGCTTGTGCAGGGATCACAGGTAATTAAAGTGTTTTCTTAGGCTTTACTTTGCAGTAGTAACAAAACCTTAAAGTTCAGCTACTTGTAACGGTTTTGGGATCTATATTTCCCTAAGCTGTATCTTTATGTTCCTCAACCCTTTACAAACCAGGCCTGGTTTCTCCAAATACTTCTTTTTTGCAATTTTAGTATGCTGGTGCTACCGTTTCCTAGAGGCAGAAGAGTGTAATGATTACGGAAAAAGACAGTGGAGCTGGACTACTTAGGTTTAAGTTATGACTCTATTGATATACATGTGGATGATTGACTGTGGGGCATGTTATTTCACACCGTTGTGCCTGTTTCCTGATCTGTTAAATACTAATAATAGTACCCACCCATAGAGTAGTTTTAAGAATTTAATCAGTTGATACACTTGATGCATTTGAGGTAATTCCTACTATGTAATAGTACTATCCATTCTTTTTCATATTTTAGATATTTGGCTATAGTTAAAGGTGCATTTTGGTGCCTTAAACTATTTAAGTGAGTTGATTTCTGTTGTACCAATACAGGGTGCAAGAGATGAATCTGGTAAACATTTGTATGCATAACTGAGAAAAGCATAGTGCCACCTCTACAGTTATCAATAGACATAGGAAGGTTTGAGTTGAACCCAGTGGGGCTGAATGGAGCTGGAAAACACTAGATGTGTCATTGGGCCCTTGAGGAGGCAAACAGTGAGATAGAATTAAGAATGTGAAAAGGTGAAAAGAAATGGAGGACATTGGATGGAGCAGGGATAAGAGTCCCATGCTGGGACAAATTGCTAGGTCCCTGTACACAGTCTTGATTATCCATGGACTGGAGCCACCCCAAGAAGAATGTGGTCTCAACTCTGGACCTGAGGTGGGCTGGAAAGTGTTAACAGTTGAAGACTATCAATCAAGGACACTCCCCCAGGTATGGAAAAGGGCCTTTTGTTGCAGCAGTATCTGAGCAGCACAGCTCTGTGTCTGTCATAGTTCACACCTTACACCATGTAGATCCACTCTTCATACACATTCGGAGAACTGTGCCTCCAGGGCTCCAGTGGGCTTCTTTTCTGAAGAGAAACCAAGAGGAGAGAAGTTAGTGGGCAAACTACGGCCCCCATCTTTGCAACTGGTCTTGAGTCACAACTGAACTTACTGCACCTCTCTTCTACTATTCATTCTAATTCTCCTCACTCTCTGCCTGGTCTCAGCGATTAAACTGGTTGTGTGAAAACCTTAATTCTTGAGAAATTTGAGCCCCTAGTAATAATGTCCTTCTCAGACAGGTGTTGCTGCACTTGCCCATTTACAGTCACTATTGGACAAGGTTGTCCTAAGAGATGCCCAAGTGGATCAACTGAGTACCACACATATGCCCATTTTCCCCCAGTGTGTAACATCAAGCCTACCTCCTCCTGCGGATCAGAGTTAGCATCACCTGACAAGGTGTTTACTCCTTGCCTACTTGTCCCTAAATTCAAGAAGTCCAAAGTGCTAGGCAGCAGATAAAGCTTAGTTCAGTGGGACTCTTGCTGTGTCCCCTAGCAAGACTATACTATCTTTGGGGACTAGAACCTCTACTTCCTCAAAGCTCAGAGTTGTAGGAACAGGAAACACTATCTCTCCCAATAGGTCATGGAGAATGATGGAAAGTTGGGCTATTTCTGTTTTAATCCCTTGTTTCCTGGACCCCCGTTATTGTTCTTACTGGGAACTCTGAGCCATATCAAGGTCTACTGCATCCTGAGGAACAGCACCTCATTCTTGCTGCATATTATTTCCTAGAAGGTTCTTGAACTTCACCCTTGGCAGGCCATTCCAGTGCTCTGTTAGGCTAGCAGCTTCTGGGACATGCAGGATGTGATATAACCAGTGGAAGCCATAGTCACAGGTACCCTCCTGCACCACCTTTGCTCTGAAGTGTTTTTCCTGGTTGGATGCTATATTGTATTACATTCTATGTCTGTGGACCACACGTTTTGTCAGTACCCAGATAGTGGTGCTAGATGAAGACTGGTAGATAGGAAATGCAAATGCATACCCAAAATATGTCACCTATTTCCATGAAATGAAACTGCTGCTCCTTTCTGGATGGGAAGGTCCCAATGTAGTTAACTTGCCACCAAGTGGCTCCTTTATCTCCTAAAGGAATAATTTTATATTAGAAGCTCTATACAGGTCTCTTTTGTCATGAAGCTGAGTTATCAGATGATGCAATAGACTGGTTAGCTGTGGTAGAGTGGTCCCTCACCTATTGCAGGAGTTAAGTTCCAGAGACCCCCGCAATAGGTGAAAATCCATGAAGTGGTAGCATTATATTCATTTTATTATTTATATATATTTTAAGGCTTTATAACCTCTTCCAGCACTCCTATAAACCTTTCCCACGCTCTTATTAACCTTTCTCACACTCTTATAAACACTTCATATGCTCTTAAACACTTTCTAGGATCTTAAACCTACATAATTTTAACAGTGTATAAAACTCTATATGGGTACTCACCAGTGAAGTATACTAACTTGAATTATGGAGATCATGAACTATGTAGCTGTGCAGTGCTGATGGCGATGAAGGTGATGACGATGAGATGAATGTACCGCACAGCCAAGCAGAGCATTATAGCTCTTCTGAAGGCACCACTTCACCAGGCGCTTCATCAGGTGGTGCAGTATCTTCACCTTGAGCTGTAACTTCTATTTCCGCTAAAGGTGTAGGTGTAACTGATCTCTTCGTCCAAGTGATGAACATAGTTATGGGGAGTTGCTGGTGCTGCTTTTTATCCACAGAGGCAGTTTCTCCATGCAGAGAAATGCTCTTGAGTGCAAAGCGTCTCTGAAGTTTGTCAAACCAGCCCTTGCTGGCACTGAATGGGGTTAGTCTTGTGGAGGAAGCACTCAAGAGTCCAGCTTTTGCATCCTCGTCTTCATCCTTGTCACTGTCATGAACGTCCATGCTTTCCACAAAACTATCATAAAGTTTCTTGGCCTTCGTCCGGATGGTGTTGGTATCCAGTGAGATATTCTTCTTCCTGCAGTCATTTATCCACAGGGCCAATGCAGACTCTATCCTCACAATAGCCTTATTGCAGGAAGTGACCACCCTCTTTGCAGTCTTGTTAAAAGTCATTGTTGCTGTAGACCTAATATTTTTCTCCTCTTTTTTATGTAACGAACAATAGATTTGTTGATCCTGTAATGGCAGCCTACAGCCATGTAGCTTTTGCCTTCCTTTAACATGTTGAGAAATTCCACCTTTGATGGTAAGCATACTCCTCTGGTGCTTGGGTTCACTGCCAGAAGCCTTAGAAGGTACATAACATTTGGGTGGCATCATAGGGTTTGAAATAAATCCAAACTTTTACAAAAATGTCACAAAAACACAACACCGCATAGCAACAGTACGCGCAATGATCAGATGTCAATGTGAAGTGGACAAGGAGAGATATTAAACATACGGGCACAGTGTGGGAAAGCAAACAGACAGATGCTATGGTCACTGAGCCAATCAGTGCCCAGGATACAGAACACAGTGCTGTGGTTGGTTGCCTTCCATTCCATCAGTCAATAGTATGCCGTGTACAATCTCACATTGGCAAACTTGCGCAAGCAGTAGTTATGTACTGCATTTCCATTGTGTACAGTGTGGTATTCATCCACTGATGAAATACATACTGTATTTTATTTCGATTTAATATTCTTTTAATATGTTTGAATTAACATTTTTATATTTTTATATTGTTTTAAATTTTTTAGGCAAAAATAATTAAAATCATAAATATTGTATAAATACCTATATACCACAAAATCCCGTGATGCAGTGAAAACTCCACAATACAGAATTAGATATATATTTTTTAAAAAACCGGCGATACAGTGAAGCCACAATAAGTGAACCACAATATAGCAAGGGACAACTGTAAGTGGGTTTTATGACAATGGACCCATAAATAGACTCTGTGTTTACTACCATGACCATTTCATTCACATGTGCATTGTGCTGCACTGGGATGGCCACTGGCAGACAGGCTAACACCAGCTAGATGAGGAATTTTGTCTACTTAATTGTTCAGTGCTTCTTCCATAATGTATTCTTTCTGGTGAACATGATACGTGATAAAGAGATCTTCATGCTTTTTGCCCACCTTTCACATCAGTATGTAGTTTATCTATGTACCTCTAATCCTCCAAAACCTCCCTGTCTGCAATCTCTTACTTTCTCTTTAGACCTCTGACTGGCGAGCCAGGCTATTTGCCATTGCCTATTAGTCTGTTTGTGTTCCAACATCAGGCCATGTTTCCTTCCACACAAGTGGATGACCAGATGCACCATCTGAAGCTCTGCCATTAGGAAATTGTCCTTTTCTTCTGTTTTCGGTTCTTTTCCTGAGTGGGGCTATAATGTAGCTGCCATTCAGTTTCAGCTTTCATCCACATACTTAGCCAACTCATCTGTAGACTAAGTTTGGCTATTTTTTCTTCCTTCAGCTGTTGTTCAAGACACCACTCCTACCTGATATCGCCAACAGTGTGAGCTGAGAGGGGGTTTGATGTAACTGTGGTGACAACGTCGAGGTCTGTAGTGCTTGCTCACATGGACCGTGCCCTCTGGTCTTCTTTGTTTTTCACCCCTGTAATACTTTCATCTTGTGATGAGTTGCACCTGGCCGTTGCCCCCAGAATTTCTAACATGGTAGGTTCAACAAGACATTTCATTTTGTGTCACTTAATGGCCCATGGTCCAACATTTCTTCTTTACCAGAAGCATGCCAAGAGCTAACTTTAAAAATATATGCAGACTTGCTCCAGAACCCCATGGGCCTGAACTGGGATTTTTCTCTAAGATTTCCATAACTCCATACTGCATTTTCCCCCAAACTGATAACTGTAATATCATAGGATCTGCCAGATCCTGTAGCCCAAGTGTCAAGGGTGCTTACACCACTGCTCAGAACTGCTGCAGAGCCCTTTCTTTTGCCAGGTTGTTAAGCTGTCAGCTTTTTATGTCACCTGGTATATGGGCCATAAAAATATCCCTGGGTGTGGAGTAAGTTGCTCACAGAACCCAAAGCCACCTCCTATGCACTGTGTTTTCCCCTTCCTTGTAGGGCAGTGGTCCCCAATCTTTTTGGCACCAGGGACCAGTTTCATGAAAGATAATCTTTCCATGGACTGGGGGTAGGTGGGAGAGAGGGTAGACAGGAGGCAGAGCTCAGGCAGCAATTTGAGCAAAGCTTCACTTGCTCACCTGCCACTCATCCACCTGCCAGTACCTGACAGCGCATAGACTGGTACTGGTCCGTGGTCCAGGGGTTGGTGATCCCTGTTGTAGGGAATGCAAAAGGCAGCAAGTTTTTTTATTTTATTTTTCTTATTTTTATTTTTTTACTTTAAAGGGGATGTTCTAGCATGTCCTTAATACTGGTCCTTTAAAATCTTTGATGAAGAGACAGGTTCCTGATTCTTCATTGGGTTGGTTTCCCACTGTTCGGAGCACAAACCTCCAGTAAGCTAGCCACCTCTTGCTCAACCTGTTTGATCAACATGATGCCATTGATATGGAGGATCAATATGATAAACCATAGAATTTCCACTTGATTCAGATCTCTTTGGATTATTATTATAAGAGAGACAGAAAGTTAACATAGCCCTGGGCAAAAGTGTCAATGCATATTGTTGTCTGTCTATATCATGGGGACCATTTCTAATTGTCTTTCTTGATTGGGATAGAAAAGATTGCATTCTTGAAATAAATGGCCATATTATCCTGTGTTAGCAATGATATAATGCTTGACGTGGCAGTTGGAATTGGGGCTGTGACTTGGTTGAGCTGCTGGTAGTTTACAATCATTCTGCTAATTCATCTGGCTTCTGGAGATGGGATGGGAACTATTATTTCTGTATCCTTTAAATATTTCGGGATATCATTAATCTCCACCATTCCTATGGCATTATGATGTTTGAGATTTACTTTATTGGTCAGGAGGGGAAGTTTCAAAGACTTCTACTTGGCCTTCTGCACTATAGTAGCTCTCACTCTACAGGCCAAGGACAATAAATAGAAAATATTTCAACTGTGAAGAATATCAATCCCAATTATACACTTGGGACCACTGACTTGATCTGTGAACAGACTCTGGCCATAACTCCATTTATTTCCTGACGTCCATATCCCTCCATTCCAATAGGCGAGTTGTGATATATCAGTATCAGCTCTGACCCTGTATCCAGTAGTCCTCAAAATATGTGGCTATTCTCCTTTTTCCAGTCATTCATCTAAGTGCAAGTAGGCACCTTTGCAGAAGGTCCACAGGAAACATTACAATATATATTTGACATAGTGTTGCATGGTGCTTCTTATTGAAATCTAGGCAAGTCTTCAGTCAATTGTTTGAAAACTGACACAGGACTAGGAACTGGGCAAGAGATTGTGACTTTTTATTGGGATTACCCACCTCAGCCTTCTGCTCACCTATTCTTTCTTTTGTGTATGCTAAGCAACTGTCACTGGCTGCTCACATATTTTACTGCTAGTGACACCATGTTCTATGGACCATCTTCACAACTCCCTCATGGCTGCTGCTCCAACATTCTGATCACTGTAATTGTGACCCCCCACCTCAGCTTCTAAGGGTTAAGTGTGGCTTAAGCCTCTGTTGCTTCAAGTACCCATCATCCTCACTGCCCTTAATGAACCAAGTTTTGTGCAGCCTGTCTTATAGTCAGGCCTGACCCATGAAGAGGAACCAGCTCTGGGTGTCTTTGTGATGCTGGTGCCCTTCTTACTAGCACATTCCTGTTGGACTTCAGAAATATGTCCTCCGGGCTCTTCTGTGGAAAATAATTTTCTTGTAGGTTTTCTGGCTGCACATACTATATGGACTCCAGCATGGCACATCCACTTTCCTGGGCTTTTTATTTCCTTTCTTTAGGGTCAGCTATGGTAATGCAGGCATTTCATTTTCCACAGCATGAGCCATTGCTTTTGCCAGGTGTCTAGAAGTCACCTGGGCAGAGGATTTGCTCTGCCTCTTTGGGTTCATTCCAGAATGTTTACTCCTACAGCCAAAGAAGGTTCCCTAAAGTCAACGAACTCTTCCTATGTAGTATTATGTTCCCATGCTCCCTGCCAGTGAAAAATTTTAGCAATTGCACTACCACGTTGTGCTAAGGACTAGTTGCGCCCCATTTCTCACCTGGGATAGGCTCATTTTTGCCAGTTAGGCAGTGAGGGATCCAGTCTCAAAATCCCAACTTACCACTGTTTTGGGTCATTCCTGCTATCGTTGTGCTACTTGGGTCCTCTTAGAAGTGAACAGAGATAGAAACAGAAGTATAAAAAGTTTGTTGGGGAATATATCTGTGAAACAAAAAGGCAGGGAGCAAGATTGGGCGGGAATGGTTGACAGACAGCAATGCAGATCTGACAGAGACTTGGAAAGCCGAACAGAAAGGTCTACACTGAGGATTACCTATTAAAAGAGTCTTGCATTGGGCAGAAGTCACAGCCCTGTAGTACATCTTGCTTGGTCATTAGGCAAGGCCAACCCAAGAAAAGCATGGCCTGAGCTCAAAAGCTGAAGCCAGCCTGAAAGAGTTAATAGCTGGAGGCCACAAGTCCTTTCCTGAGGAAAGGTCTGAACATCGGAAGTGTGCATTTCTGTATCTGCCACCATAGGTATTAGCACTAGAGAGAGGTGGAAAACAGTTAGGTTTGTTTGGTGTGCTGCATACTTCTCAATTATCTCACCACTAATTGCTTGGGAAAAATTCAGATTAGAGTCTTCCCTAGGTTAAGTTCATTTAAAAATTTCAGAAATGATAGATTCTAAAAGAAGGCCCTGGAAATTATCACTGCCCTCACTAGCCATAATAGGTTCTTAGTTCATGGGAAACATTGATTAAACCCTTATGAAATATCTAATAGGAAATTTTCACTCTGATATTATTGCTACTATAATAAACTAACCACAGCAATTCAGTCTCATTATTAAGCAGGTTTCTGCTTCTTTCTGAAACTTACCTGACACTCTAGTTTAGGCAACAGGCTAATGATTATGTCTTCTACAAAAAAAAAAAAAAAAAATAGTCTCAGTGACCTGTGGAAAGGGCTGCACTAGTTGCTCTGAACTATGGGTATTTCAAAGAACAGTCTTTGTTGTTGTTGTTTTGGAATAATATTCCATAGTGCATTTATACTACTGTTGGGAACTGCCCTGCCTGCTTTCAGAAGCTGTAACCCCCCATGGCAAAGGCTGAGTGAGAGACCTTGGGACCCTAAGCCATCAAAGAGACAAAGTTTATTGCCCTGGCAGGGGTGCTGCCTCTGCCCACTTTTACTTCACCCTGCTTGGCCCCAGGCAGATGACTGATTAGCCAATGTTGGGTAAGATTCCTCATGGGGGACAACCTAAGACAGGCACAGTCATGAAGGTGCCTTCAGGGAAGGACTTGGGGGCCTATAGAAAAATGGGGTGATGGACCCTCACCCTTCAGCTCTAACATAGCCTGAGTCCTCATTCTGTCTATAAGAGGTCTCCTAATCTCTTGGCTGCCTTACTTCCCCTGCCTGACTTAAGCCTGACAATGCTGGAGGTGGGTGTGACGCTGTGCTGGAAAGTAGGGATTCCCTGGCGACCAGGCCTAAGGAATAATGCATAAAATCCTGTGAAACCTGCTCCGTTAATACCTTCAATTTAAATGATAAGGGTCCAAGCATGAAATGAGTTTGTTTCCCCAAAGTTTTATGGCCCTTCAGCTATCTGACCTTGACTCAAAGTAAACCTTCAGAGTTCTTTCAGTGTTATCTATTGTTTGATCATTACTGCCTGACAATGATTCATGAGCTTTACGTATATACACCCTGTATTCCCATGCAAATAAACCCAATAAAAGCCCATTGAGGAACAGGCTCCTAGCCCTTCTCCTTTGAGAGTTTGACCACCTTTCCTTCCTAAGCAGATCATGTCTTGGTAGACTTCTTTTCATCCATGGCGAGCATCCAGGGGTCTCTGCAGTCTGCAGGCAAAGCTCGCCCACATTCTACCTCTTTGTTCACTCATCTGTGGATGGACACCTAGGTTGCCTCCATATCTTGGCTATTGTAAATAATGCTGCAGTAAACATATAGGTGCATATATATCTTTTCTAATCAGTGTTTTTATTTTTTCAGTGAATAGCCACAAGTGAAATTGCTTGGTCATATGGTAGTTCCATTTTTAATTTTTTTTGAACCTCCATATTGTTTTCCATAATGGCTGCTCCAATTTACAATCCCACTAACAGTGCAGAAAGATTCCTTTTTCATATCCTCACCAACACTTCTAATTTGTTGGTTTTTTGATAATAACCATTCTGACAGGTGTAAGGTGATATCTTATTGTGGTTTTGATTCACATTTCCCTGGTGATAGTAATGTTGAACATCTTTTTATATCTCTGCTGACAATCTGTATATCCTCTTTGAGGAAATGTCTGTTTAGATCCTCAATCCATTTTTTAAATTGGATTATTTGTTTTTTGATTTTTAGTTGTATGAGTTCCTTATATATTTTAGATGTTAACTCTTTATTGGATATACTATTTGCAGATATCTTCTCCTATTCAGTAGGTTGTCTCTTCTTTTGTTGATAGTTTTTCACTATGCAGAAGCTTTTTAGTTTGATGTAGTCCTGTTTGCAGAGACAGAAAACAAACTGATGGTTGTCAGATAGGAGGTTGATGGGTGGATGGATAAAAAAGGTGAAGGTGAATAAGAGGTACAAACTTCCAGTAATAAAATAAATAAGCCACAGGGATGTAGTGTATAGCACAAGAAATATAATCAATAATATCCTAATAACATTGCACAGTAATAGCTACTAGACTTACTGTGGTGATAACATCATAAGGTATGTAAATGTCAAATCACTATATTGTACAATTGAAACTAATATAATATTGTATGCCAACTGTACTTTAGTGGACTAGGGCAGCTCTGTGCAAAAGCAGACATACTTCATCAAAGCTAACTGCTTCATCCAAGGCTCAGTAAAATAACAATTAATTACAATGAACTTAATAAACTATTGAGAGAAATTTTAATGTGGTAATTTATACAGAATAATTTTGGTATTTTAATGTTCTGTCCTTTGTAAATGTATAAGAGAGCCCTTTCCTTTTCTTCTAAAGCTATTTCAAATCTTCAATTTAGTACACTCTGCCTTTGGGATCTAATTCTCACTGATGCCTAAGAGTTGGGAAACAAATTATTTTACTGAATCTCCTTACTCTCATAGCAACATAACTTTTTATCGAAAATAATATTTTCTTCTTTTACCAGGGTGTGATTGGACAAATCAATTGTGCAACAAGGTTATTCTTGAAGTGGCACATTTGAGAGTGATTCTCATTTAATTGTGTATCAACAAGGGTTGACTTTATATGTTATGACCTGCTCATGAATGAAAGAGTGTTGATTTTAGCTGGGAAGGGCAGTCAGCTGAGTCATGGCTATTTCCTTGGAGACCAGAGGACCTGGGAACCCTGCTCTGACCTAAGGATCCTCACTTGACTCTTTTCCTAAAAAGCCTAGATGCCCTGTTAGAGAGCAGATGTATGGGTCTGACACACTAGAAGATTTGCCTAAATACCTTACTTAGTGTTACTTAAGGTTTTTTGTTTTGTAGGGGAACAGCAATACTAACCTGCAAGGGGGTGTTTGGAAATGTGTAAGGGTGGTTATGGTGGTGCTGTCATCATGCCATACTACTGCACTTTGTAGAAGAAGGAGGTGGGGAGGAGGAGGGGGCACAGGATTCTAAATGTCTGCTGAGCTCTAGGAAGAACTTTTGCACCTAACATGCCACTTGAGTTATCACGAGAAATGCAGAAAGAGGTTAAGTCATCCCATCCATTCAGGGTTAGAGGAGTGGCTTAACAGTTTTTGTTTTTTCTTGTCCCCCCCCTCCACACAACCCAATGGGTTGGGCATTTTGAGGAAGAAAACATTAATTTGGACCAAATAAAGAATTGACTTTGGACCCCAAATCCAAATTCTAGTGTGAACGGTTCTGTCACAGTTATACTTGAAAGCATAGTTAATCCAAATACAAAGTAATTGTAGCCATATTTTTTAAAAGCTAGAAATATAGATTCTTGAAAGGAACAAAAAATATCCTTTAATTGGTTTTCTTTAAGATGTGTTTTTGTCCAGGGTGCCTAAATCTCAGCTGATCATGTTATTCACACTAAAAAGCTAAAGCTTTGACCCATGGCTGTGTGACTCATTTCATATCATATTTTGAATGTTTTAACAAGTCTCCAGTGCTTATGTAACCCACATGTAATAACTTAAAAGTGCTCTTGGAACTCTTTCTGACAGCTTCTATGAAAACACTTTAATTGGGGTAGCCAACAGCTTTTAAGTGCCACAGGGGATGTTTTGATATGGGAGGTGGGTGGGAATAAAAACAAGAAACCCACTGCAGAAGTGAGTTGTCTTGCACCACCCCCCACCTGTGTTTTTCTTTCTGATGATGTTTCCAGAAAACTGTTCTTTTCAGGCAAATGTTAAATTTTCAGAAGGCAAATAGTGCCTTTTTCTGTAAGTGAAAACAGAAGCAGGAGAAAACAGTTTGCAGGAGAATGTGGAAATGAAGAGGAAAATGGGGTCTAAGAGTAAAAAGTAAAAAAAAAAGGGGGGAGCTCAAAAGCAGTGGTCGAAGAGAAACAAAGAGAAATAAAGGAAGTGGTAATAAGAATGGGTATTTCTGAGTTATAATCCAACAGGAATTATCAATAATGACCTTGTAGTGCAAGCAAGAAAACAAGGGATCTTTCTTTGGGACAAGAAAAGGAGTTGATTGTGGTGCAGGCCATGTGCTAGAATCTCGGTACTACGCAGGCCACTGGGAAGCAGGAGGGAGCCTACTAGGCTTTTCCATAAGTGATAGCTTCTGTGAGGGAAGCATAGAGAGCAAATCCCAAGTCCTGGGGAGCAGTAGAGCATGTCCAGAGCCAAATCACCTAAGTTTCAATGCATTAGTTAATACTCTAAAGCTTAGTGCTTAAAGGAAGTTTTATTATCTCATATTTTCTGAGAGTCATGAATGAGGTGCAGCTTAGCCCAGTCCTCTAGCTCAGGGTGTCTTACAAGGTCATAATCAAAGTGTTGGCCAGGGCTTCAGCCATCTCAGGCCCCAGCTGGAGAGGTTCCTTCCTGGCTCACTGACGTGGTTGTTATTAGGCCTCAGGTCCTCATTAGCTGTTGGCTGGAGTCATCACTTCCAGCCACTGATGTTGACCTCTCCCCAGAACAGCTCACAGTATGGCAGCTGGCTTCCATCAGAGGGAACAAGAGAGAGGGCACAGCCTAATTTCAAAAGTGATAACTCATTATATAATTTTTCCTGCATTCCTTTTGTTAGAAGCAAATTGCTAGTGTCATCCTACACTTAGGGGGTGGCGGGGAGGAGAGAGGGGAAGGGAACTATCCAAGGGTGTGAATGTCAGAAGGTTATCTCAGAGGCTGCCAACCTACCAAGCCTCGGTTTCTTTCGCTCTAAAACGAGGATAAATAATAGCATTTACAACATTTAACAATGCAATAAACAACATTAGAGTTGTTTAAGGATGAACTAAGATGCTGTATGTAAAATGCTGAACATGGCACCTTACACAGAATAACAATTTTGAAATAATGACCATTTTTGTTCCCAGGGATTTTATTTTCCTTCTCCGATGCAAGCAGTTGCATTCCTTGGCTCATTCCTCGGGAAAGAGATATGGCAGAATAGGAAGCTGACGGCCTGCTGGTCTTCCTGGTTTGGTTTCCAAAAGCCTAGATTTTTATAGAAACAGGAAGTTTGGGGTAGAAACCAGATACATGGGAAAAACAATAAAGAAAGAGCAGTTCCCAGGAAGGAAGAGCAGATTGAGTGCTAAGCTTTCTTCTGCTTAAATCAGGTATAACCTGTTAAAAAGGTCTTTGTTTTCTAATTATTTTGAATAAGCAATTTGGTGAAAATTATGGACATTTGAATAAGCAATTCAGTGAGGGAACATAGCCCAAGTATATTACGAAGAGGTAAAGTCTTTATAATCTCATCCCATCCTGGATCATGTGTTCTGTAATTCTTAGATTAAGTAGAATGAACATACCCTAAAAAAGCAATAATGGGGATTTCACTGCCTGAAGTTTAGGTTTATATTGAGTTAAAATTTGATACCACTTGGTAGTACTTTAAAAGTCATATATCTATAGTCACTCAAAGCTGTTCTGGAAAAATTCTGATATTTTGGATGGCTCAAAAGTCGGTGTCTATTATTCCAGCATTTAGGAATAAAAATAAATAGAGGACATTTCTCATATTTGTGTGTTTTATCAGTAACTAGGAATTATTATTAAGCATAGGTCACGGTAAGAATCATCTTGAGGAACATGAAGTTTAGGAAATTGTTCTCACCTTTCAAATTTCCTATCTAATTGATAGTTTTGTGAAAGCTGATTTTTTTTCTTTTATTAGGGACCCTGAGAAAGAAGATACCTAGTAAGAAGGGCTCCTGGTGGCAACCATTTCTACATAGCGGACTCTCACACAAACTACACTTCATAGAGAAGCCTGCACTGAACTTCCTGCCCTGAACTGTGTGCCTGCACTGTGTTTCTGCCATCTGAGCCAGCTTCTATAAAGGAGTTACTGGAATCCTATTTCAACCAATAGTATTAAAGTTTTCCTGATCCAATTGGAGCTATGTAGCTTCCACCAATCAGAGTGATCCAATCAGGGCACTGCCTTTTGGACCAGTCAAACTGTGAGGATTTGGAGTCCTCATTTGCATGAAGGCAAATTAATCAGGGACCAGGAGAGGGAACTTCTGTCTAGATAAGCCAGCTCCCCTCTGGCTCTGGGAGTATGTTTTCCCTTCCACCCAAGACTGAAGTTGGCTTTTCCATTGGCTGAGCTGAAACACTGAGAGGCCTCTCCAGAGCAGAGTGGAGCAGAGTGGCCTACCAGTGCAGGCCAGAACAGAGCAGAGCAGACTAGCAACAAAGAGCTCTCTAGCCAGACAGGGGCCTGGCTCCAGGACTGCCTTGCAGCCATGATGTTTTCAAGGCAGCGCTGTATCACGGTTAAGCTGTTCCACAGCCCTGCTGTATCACAATTGAGCTGTTTTGCACTGAATAAAATGTCGTTCTTCACCACACGCCAAATTGGGGGTTCCTGTTGACGTTGAGTTGGCTCCAACAACCATCATCGGTTTACACTATGTAGTTGAGATCTGTGAAAGGCCTGCTTTGACACAGGGTCTTATATCAAGTTTCCCTCCTGATTTCTGAAGATCCACAGGGAATAGGTCCTTGTTCCACAAACCTGTCCCAGGAAATACAATATCATAGTGGTTAAGGTGACTGGCTCTAAGGCAAAAGTGATTGCCAGAATTTGTACTTTGACTTTGCCACTTACTAGCTGTTTGATCTTGGTCAAGTTATCTGGCATCTCTGTATCAGTTTTACTACCTATAAAATAGGAATAATACTACTACTTATGTCCTATGGTTATTGTGAGAATGAAATGAGATAACCTGTGAAAAACTTAGAACCTTTTAGTTCAAACATGTCTGGTCCAATAAACATGAGTGTATTATTAATAGCTGGTTCTCACTCACTTTCCACCGCTCCCCCCCACCAAAAAAAAAAAAATGAGTGTTTCAGTCTTTTCTGCTCATTGCCATCTTATAAGCACTTCATCAGGTTGCTGTTTGTGTCCCATTTTGGTTATTCCCCAAAGACAGACAAGGCTCCAAACCTTTAATTCCCCAAAGCACAGCTTTGGTATTTTATAAAACATCACTGAAACATACACAAGATTATAGTACAATTTAGAAAAGGAAAACCTAGGATGAAGTATTAGTTGAAATTTCTCCTAAAGTCCATTAGTCATGCCCTTCCAAAGGGGCTCCTTGGAAGGCCAGCTCTGTCCTTTCCTCTGCCTTGCCACTGTGGTCCAGGGCTTGACTCATTTTCCCTAAATGGAGGCTCTGTTACTCCTGCCTTCCCTCAGGGTCCAGGGCCCCCACCTGCTCTGATTCCAGCTTTCTCAGGGGAAAACAAAACCTAGCCAACATTATCATAACCTCCACAGAGATAACAAATACCAACAAGAAAAATAGAGCAGATTTCTTTCTCATTATCTCAAGAATCTCAACACCAACTTTCTCCTTTGCTTTGTATAACCTACAGGCCCATAAAAATGTATTTTGCCAAAGAGCTGTCTTTCCCTCAATATAAATTTTCTGCACTCCCTTGAACAATAAGCACACCAAAATTCCATCCAAATAAACTTTAAAATCTCTATTGAAATTATTAAGTTAATGTTTTCAGTATGGAGGAAAGAGGGGACTACATTGAATGAAAATGGGTTGGGTCGCTGGTGTGGGCATCTACAGCTTGGTTCTGTGGGAGACCCTTTAAAAAACTATATATAATATTATTCAAAAGAAATGTAAAAATGCAAGCCACATAAGTAATTTTAAATTTTCTAGTAAGTAAAAAAATAAGACTTAAATGTAAGTCATGACATCATAAAAGTCATAGAGGAGAACGTAGGCAGGAAGATTTCAGATATGCCACACAGCAATGTTTCACTGATACGTCCCCTAGAGCAAGGGACATAAAGGAAAGAATAAACAAATGGGACCTCATCAAATTGAAAAGCTTCTGCATGGCTAAAGAAAACATCAACAAAACAGAAAGGAAACCCAAAATGTGAAAACATGTTTGCCAATGATACCTTGGACAAGGGTTTGATCTCCAAAATATATAAAGAACTCACATGACCCCACACCAGGAAGACAAACAATCCAATAAAAAATTGGGCAAAGGACCTGAGCAGACACTTCTCCAAGGACGACATACAGGGGGCCCATAGACACATGAAAAAATGCTCAATATCACTTGCTGTTAGAGAGATGCAAATTAAAACCACAATGAGATACCACTTCACACCAGTTAGAATGGCTGTCTTTAATAAATCAACAAACAAGTGCTGGTGAGATTGTGGAGAAAAGGGAACCCTAGTGTACTGTTGGTGGGAATGCAGACTGGTGCAGCCACTGTGGAAAACAGTTGGAATTTCCTCAAAAAAACTGAAGATGGAACTGCCTTCTGATCCAGCAATCTCGCTGCTGGGATTATACCCTAAGAATCCTAAATTACCAATTCAAAAGAGCCTATGCACCTCAATGTTCATAGCAGCACAATTTACAATAGCCAAGTGCTAGAAACAGCCTAAGTGCCTGCCCATTGAGTGATCCAATGAGTGGATCAAAAAAGTGGTGCATTTACACAATGGAATACTGTGCAGCAGAAAGAAAGAAAGATGGTACTCTTCCCCTTCACAACAGCATGGATGCAACTGGAGAGCATGATGCTAAGTGAAATAAGCCAGGCCATGAAAGACAAGTACCATATAATCTCACCTGTAAGTGGAACCTGATTAACAGAACAAACAAATGAGCAAAATAGAACAGGAGGCCTGGAAACAAGAAACAGACTGATAGGGACCAGAGGGGAGGGGTGGGGGGAAATGTGAAAGAAGGGGAAGGGGCAAGACAAGGAACAGAGTAGAGGACTCATGGAAAATGGGGGCCGGTAATGATTGTGGGAGCCAGGGGCGTGGGGCAGGGGAGAGAGCAATGGGGAAAAAGGTGTGGCAACTGTAACTGAACAACAATAAAAAATAAGGTACAATTAAATTTGATTATTATATTTTGTTTAGCAAAATATTATAATTTCAATGTGTAGTCAATAAAAATATTAATGAATAATTTTCCTTTTTTCATACTATATCTTTGAAGTCCAGTGCATATTTTATACTTAAAGTTCATATCTATTGGACAAGGTACATTTCAAGTACTCAGTAGCTACATTTGCTAGTAGCTACTATACTGGAAATCATACAGAATGTATTTTGGAATTGCCCCTATCAGGACAGTGTGGTCCTTCACTGGGTAAGAGCTGCCGCTGGGGGAGTTAACTTCCCCTGGCTGGTCTGGCATTTTAGCCATGCTTGCTCTGCAGCCAGAGAAAGGCCTCAGGCAGAGATGGTAGTGCTTATGCTAAAATGCCATGAGGGAACTGTCCACCAAGCTGCAGGTGACCTCTGCAGCCGCCAGGGAATATAACCAAGGTATCAACAGCATTCGCTTCAAGGAAATAGTAGCTGGCACTGTACTGTCCCAGGTTAGCTAAAAATGGCCAAACTAGTTATAAAATTAGGACTTTATCAGGAAAGTCACTAAAGAAATACTCTTTTTTTCCCTTCAACAAAAGATGTTCTTTACTCTTTAATATGAAATAATGAGGTTCCTTCTCCCCTATAACTCTCTATTTACCCCATATCAAATCTGCAGATAGAGAGGCTGTCCTTGCTTCAGGGAAGGTTAGTGATAGGTCAGGAAATAGAAGCCACTTGTTTTCTGAAGGCCTGTACCTCTGGAAGGCACCACAGTCATGCATTGCTTGAGTGCATTCTGTGAAAGGCATTGTTAGGCCATTTCATCATTGTGTGAACGTCACAGAGTGCACTTACACAGATCTAGATGGTACAGCCTACTCCACACCTAGGCTATATACTGTAGCCTATTGCTCCTAGGCTACACACCTGTACAGCATTTTACCGCACTGCATACTTTAGGCAATTATAACACTCCGGTATTTGTGTATAAACCTGAAATGACAGGAGGTTAAATCAAGCACAAGACAAAATGATGCAATCAAGAGAAGCAGTAAACATGATTTGTTATTGCTGCCAGTGTAACATGGCACACTGTTTTACAGACAACATTTTTAATAAGTAGAAAGAGTATACTCTAAAATAATGATGAAAGTATAGTACAGTAAATACATAAGCCAGTAACATAGTTACTTATTATCATTATCAAGTATTAATACTGTACATAATTGTATGTGCTGTACTTTTACACACCTGGCAGTGCAATAAATTTATTTACATCACCGCAACATCACCACATACATGTGAGTAATGCATTGTGCTGTGACATTAGAATCGCTACACTATGACTAGATAATAGAATTTTCCAGATCCATTAAAATCTTATGGGGCCATCATCATATATGTGGTCCATTGTTGACTGAAATGTGCTTATTTAGCACCAGTTTATACTGTAGTGGAGGGGAAGAGACAGGGAAAACTGGATGGACTGAGGTGGGTAAGTCTGCAAGTGGGGGGGGGGCCTGGGGCCGTTCAGTGGAATAGCTTTGGTATGTGGGGAGAGGGAAGATGGCAAGATTGCAAGAAGAATGACTACTTCCACACTAAGGTGTCAGGATACAGGTTAGTAAAGATTTCATCCTTTAAGCCTGGCACAGAAGTGACAGTCATCATAAGTCAAGCATCAGTGGGCATCTCTGCAGTGATCATTGTGGACCGAAGATTGGATGCGGCCTCCCTGGACATACTGCTCTGGGTGAAACTCTGGGCCCTGGGCCCTAGTAAATTTGGATTCATTAAAAAAAATTTTTTTTTTTCTGGATTGTTTACTTAAAGATGTCAACATTATCTGAAAGGTTTTCAGGAAGTATGGGCAAGATTTTTAAAATTCCTTTTAAAGACATCTCCAAATTTTTTTTTGATTCCATCCTCCACTAATAGAAAATATATAGGCCTTATTTTTTGCACATGGGAAAGTATAAACACAAAGAAGGGAAGAAGCACATCACTTTCTCTTCCACATGGTGCATTCCCGGACTGCTTTGGAAACTGACTTAATAAATCAAGCCCCTGCTTTCTCTGACTCCATTCTTCCAAGCTTAACTTTGGACTCAGAGAAGGTGTATTAAAAGGTCAGAATCTATTTTCCTCACCACACCCCACTGGAAAATTTCCATCACTAAGAATCTGCCCTTACTTATAGGTACAGCACAACTTTGTAAGAGTTGGTTTGTGAAACAAAGTGAGGGATAGAAAGACATGTAAGATGAGAAAGAAACAAAATCATATCAGGCAGATGTAAATATTTAGGTTTCCCTTAACCATTCTATTAACATATTTCTTGACCTTAAATTGCTTTTTCTTAATCCTACAGCTGAAGATTACTTTGTCTTTTCCTTTGTTTCATCCTTTAGTTCTTTTCTGCTTTATTTATTCATTCCATAGGCATTGATTTCCTGGAATCATCTTATGAGTTTCTCTTAGGCCTTTAATTTTTTACAACATCCCTGTGACATAAGGCAGTTGGTGGATGCAATGAGAGGAGGGAAGAGAGGAAGGAATGATCAGAGTTACTCCACCATTGGCAAACTTGAGGGCCTATCACATGTACTTCAGTGATTTCCCTGCTGTCAGTTTGGTTCTTCTCAATTTGCTCAGGGAACTATACTGGACCTATTTCGCTAGATATCCTAAATGTTTAGAGATTAGGGAGCAGTAGGGAAGGTATCATTGTAGTTTATTAGTAGTGTTTGATCTACCTCTGGTATTTAGAACAAACGGAGAATAAAGCTTAGTTACTAGGGATCAAGCAACATTTCTTGAATGACTCAATGGTGTCATTACCGATATTGCCATTTTACATTCAGATTGCAGAATATTAAGATAGAGAAGTTTTTTGAGTGCCAACTGCTGCTAGGCATAGTCCTTTCCCCCTTATAATGTTATGATGTAAGTATAATTTATTATCCTCTTTTATATTCTCTTACCTCTTTTAAGGTAAGAGAATTGAACTCAGGCAGCTTGTTCAAGATCACAAAACCAGTAAGTGAAAGACAAGGGATCCAAAACCAGACATTCTGTTTCCAAAGTTTCTCTCCTCTTTCCATCTTAAAAATTGTCCAAATTTAAAATACTAACCAGCTACAATTTTATCTCGGTTGGGGGGGGATAATTTTATATACTGCACCAATTTCACTTCCGGCATTCTTGGATTGGCACTTTAGATCTTCCTTCTTGACACAAAGACATTTTCTCTTCATAAAGATATTTGCATGAAAATAAGCTAATTTCTTAGTTCATGTTTTCCTTATTCCATACCTGAAAGTATAAGCCTCAGTGTGTGAAAGATGACAAATAATTAATGTTCAAAACCTGGAAGGGAAAGCTGGAGCTAAGTGTCTCTAGAAATCAAAATGTGTTGAGTCAAGAGAAGGGATATGAAACCAATAAGGCTTTTTTCCTGACAAACACAGCGTCTGGGCATGTGCCTGTGGGGAAAGGCATGGCAAATCCAGGGACATTGGAAAACTTAGCCTCCAATACTTACTTTGGGAAATCTTGCCTTACATCATATCAAACACAGTTAAATGTACCCACATGTCACATTAAATTTAATTTCTATCCAGTGAACAGAATGCAAATGCTTTTTGTAGTTTTGTTTTTGAATTATTTATGTTTAGCTCTGATTTCTAAAGAATCATCATACTTACTAGAGAATTATTTTAAAATGAGACAATCTAACCTACAAATGGCTTGTCCAGGATAATTAAATTGTTATTAACATTAAATTTAATGGTCAATGAAATAAACATAACATTTCTTGACAGACATTAAATTATTTTCTTTTGTGTTTGAAGCCAATAACTTTTGTTTTTCAAACTAGAGCAGTGCTTTATAAAAAAGCTACTTCGTTGAGGTATTATTCACATATTATACAGTCCACCCATTAACATGTACAATTTAGTGGGTTTTAATACAGTCACGAATACATGCTGTGATCAGAACAATCAATTTTAGAACATTTCATCACCTCAAAAGGAAACCCCATGCCCTTTAGCTATTGCCTTCCCTCCTCATTTCCCTTCATTTCCTCTACAGCCCTAGACAACCACTAATCTATTTTTATCTCTATAGATTTTTCAATTTTGAGTATTTCACATGAATGGAATAATATACAATAAATGTAGTCTTTTGTGACTGGCTTCTTTTACTTAGCATAACATGTTGAGGCTCATTCATGTTGCAGGATATATCAGCAGTGCATTACGTATTATGGTGGAATAATGCATCTATTATATGGATAGATCACATTTAGCTTATTTATTCATCAGTTGATAGACATGTGGGTCATTTCTACCTTTTGCCTGTGGTGAAGAGTGTTGCTTAAGCGTTTGTGTATAACTATTTGAATACCTGCTTTCAATTCCTTTGAGTATATACAAGGAGTAGAATTGCTGGATCATATGGTACCTCTATGTTTGAATGTTTGAGGAACTACTAGACACCATTTCACATTCTTACCATCAGTGTATGAGGGTTCTGATTTCTTCATATCCTTATCAACACTTGTTACTATCTGGCTTTCAATTCTGGCCTTCTAGCAGGAATGAAGTGGTATCATTGTGATTTTGATAACATTTTCCTGATGACTAACAGTGTTAAGCACTTTTAAAAACATTTATTAGCCATTTATATATCTTCCTTGGAGAAATGTCCATGCAAAATGTTTGTCCATTTTAAAAATTAGGTTGTCTTATTATTATTGAGTTGTAAAAGTTATTTGTATATTTGAGATACAAGTTCCTTATTGGATATATGATTTGAAAGTAATTTTTCCAATTTTGAGGGTTGTTTTTTCACTTTCTCAGTGTTATCCTTTGAGGCATAAACATTTCTGATTTTGATGAAGTTAAATAGACCTATTTTTCCTTTTGTTGCTTGTGCTTTTGATGTCATATCCAAGAATATTTTGCCAAATCTGAGGTCATGGGACTTAGCCTTTGGTATGTCTTTGATCCATTTTGAGTGAATTTTGATGTTCTGTCACAGTTGTCCCAGTTTGCTCCCCATTGCTCTCCCATGTCCTGCCCACCCTCCCCATCCCCACTCCCACAGTCCATCCCCACCCTGTTTTCCATATCCATGGGTATTTATACCTGTTCCTTGACTAGACCCTTTTCCTTTCGCGTTAATTTTTGTGTGTGGTATGGGGAAAGGGTCTAGCTTCAATCTTTAGCATGTGGCTATTCTGCTGAAAGACTTCCCATTAGATGGTCTTGGCACTCTTACTGAAAGTGAGCTGGCCATGACACATGATTTTATTTCTTGACTCTAAGTTCTATTCCGATTTATGTATATGTCTACCCTTTGCCAGTATCACACAGTCTTGAACACTATTGTTTTGTAGTAAGTTTTGAAATCAGGAAGTACAAGTCCTCCTACTTTGTTCTCTTTCAAGATGGTTTGTCTCTCTTGGGTCCTATGTAATGTCACATGAATTTTAGAATCAGTGTGTCAATTTCAACAAAGAAATCAATTGAGATTCCATTGGCATTATCTTGAAGCAGTAGATCAATTTGGGAAGTATTGCCATCTTAATGATATTAATTCTTCCAATCCATGATCATGGATTTTTTTCATTTATTTAGCTCTTTTAAAATTTCTTTCAATGTTTTGTGGATTTCAAAGCATAAGTTTTGCACTTCTTTTGTTAAATTTATTACTAAACATTTATTGTTTAATGCTTTGCGAATGGAATTGTTTTCTTATTATTTTCAGATTGTTCAGTGCTAGTGTATAGAAATGCAGTTGATTTTTGTATATTGGCCTTGTTGCAACCTTGTTGAATTCATTTCTTTAGTTCTCATGGCTCTCTAGTGAATTCATTAGGATTTTCTATGTACAGTAGCATGTCATCTCTGAATAGTTTCAGTTCTTTCTTTCCAATCTGAATGTCTTTTATTTCTTCCCTAATTGTCCTGGCTTGACCCTCCAGTACAATGTTGAACATAAATAGTGAAAGGGGTCATTTTTTTTCCCCTATCTTAAGGGGAAGGCACTTACTCTCTGTTATTAATGCATGATATTAGCTATGAGTTTTTCATAGATACCTTTTATCAGGTTGAAGAAGTTCCCTTGTAATCTTTGTTTGTCATGTGTCTTTATCATGAAAAAGGGGTGGAGTTTGTCAAAATCCAAGGGGTTATGATTTTGTTTTTTATTCTATTGATATGTTATATTACATCAATTGATTTTCAGATGTTAAATTAACCTGACATTCCTGGGGTAAATCCCACTTGGTCATGGTGTATAATATTTTTGTGTGTGTGTTACTGGATTCCATTTGCTAATATTTTGTTAAAGATGTTTGTATCCATACTGGTAGCAGATATTGATCTTGGGTTTTTTTTGTAATGTCTTTGTTTATTTGTAGCATGGTAATACAGGGTAATAAAATGGGAAGTGTTCTCTCCTTTTCCAATTTTTGGAAGAGTTTGTGAAGAATTGGCATTAATTCTTTAAGTGTTGGTATAATTTTTCAGTGAAGCCATCTGGGACTTGGTTTTCCTTTTGGGTATTTTTTGGTTAATAATTTATTCTCCTCACTAGCTTTAGATTTATTCAAATTGTCTAATTCTTCATGAGTCATTCCAGTAGTTTGTATCTTTTTAGGAATTTATTCATTTCATTTCATTTATCTGATGTATTGGATGAAGTTATTAATAATATTACTTTATAATGCTTTTTATTTCTCTAAGTTTAGTACTAGTGTCTTCTCTTTTATTTCTAAATCTGATAGCACGAGTTTCTCTCTCTTTTCTTCATTCTTTTACCATTCCATAGCTTTTCTATGTTGTGTCTTTATTTTCATTCATTTTAAAATATCTTCTGTTTTCCTTTTTGATTTATTCATTAACCCATTGGTTATTTAGCACTGTGTTAATTTCCACATACTTGTGGTTTTTCCTCAATTGTTTTTCTGGTACTATTTTCTATTTTTATTCCATTTTGATTGAAGAAGATATTTTGTTCTTCAACCCTTTTGTATTATTTCAACCCGTTTAAATTTTTTGAGATTTGTGCCAGCATAAGATCTGTCTTTGAGAACATTCCATATGTACTTGAGGAGAATGTTTATTCTGTTGTTGTTAGGTAGAGTATTATATAGATTTATGTTAAAACTCATTGATTTATAGTGTTTTCCAAGTGTTCTATTTTTTTTAATCTTCTGGATAGGTAGTTGTTCTACCCATTATCAAAAGTTGAGTACTGAAGTCTCCAGCTATTATTATCGAATTGTCTATTTTACTTTTCGTATCTTTCAGTTAATAATTCTTCTTGATCTCACTTTTCAAAGTCCCTTAAATATCACAGGTTAAGATCACTGTGCTCATAGTTCTCAGAGGGAAAATAGCACCAGCTAAAAGGTCTCCACTGAGAAGCTCTGAATATTTTTACAGATATGACCTTACTTTGGGAAGATTGTTTGCTACTGAAATCTCTGAATTTCTAGTGATCTAATTTCCATGAGGCATTAAAAGGGATTTGAGTGCTGACAGGTCTAACAGATGGAGTGCAAAGTAAATGATGTTTGGAGGGGCCAAAGAAGATTTTTGCTTTTTCATTAGTTTGCCTACAGCTAACTCTGCCCTGTTGACATCAAACTGGGCATCACCACTTCTGGTTCTTAACACATATAAAACTCATAATGTTATGTATTAGCTAACTAATTTTTAAATAACACCATTTAGAGCTTTGGGACACTTCCTCAGATTGCATCAACCTGTAAGAGTAAGTAATGGTGGATATTTATCACTTTTAATGATCCAAATGTGTACTCCCTGTACTTCCCATGCTGTTCCCCAGGGTTATCCAGGATAAGTCTTCAGGAATGCAGAGGTTCTGGATCACTCACTTTGACTTGCTTGTGGGACTTCCTGGCCTGAGAAATAAGCATTGGAACCTTAGCAATCTTTATAGACACATTTAATGCCCTAAAAGAAGCAATGATTCTAAGAAGGAGTGCCCTTTTGGGGACTCTAATTGCACACAGAGTCACAAGAGAGGTGTTATTAATCATGGAGGTAAAAATAATACTCAGAGCTCTGTCCCTAAAGCCCCAAACTCTGTTAGAACAGATTACCTTACATCTAGAGCACAGGGGGCAAACACAAGGTCCGCAGCCCTCCACCTTGTTTTATCTGGCCTGGCATCTTGTTTCTACCCAGCAGCAGCCCTGAGCTCTTGCTTAATGGTTAAGGAGTAGTTACATTTATACAGTCCTAAAATTATGTTTGGCCCTTTGAAGGCAACCGTGAGGCTGGTGTGGCCCCTGGTGAAAATGAGTTTGATATCCCTGATCTAGAGGCCTTAAGAAACCAGGCCTCAGGGCATTACCTCCAGAGTCCTAACCTACATTAAGGCTGAGGAGTTAAAGATTTTCATAGGAAATGTATGTGAAAATGTAGTATTGTCAATAACAGGTGTGTGTTGGGAGGCAGAAGCAAGGAGAAGGTCATGCCCAAAGCCTGTGTGACTTCAAAGCTTGAACACTTTTATTGAGCAAGTCAGAGCCAAATTCTCAATGTCAAAATTTCAACTGTCCTTAGTGCCCTTAGAACCACTTGGAACTGTACTTAGAATCTCATGAATTGAATAAGACACAGGATTCTCAAATACTGCCCATGCTCATGCTTCCTTCCTGCTTTCCCAAATTCTGAGGGGTTACATTTCATTGCTAGATTAAGGTCTAGAGTAAATTTAGGCCCAAGCATTCTTCCATCTTGCACTCCCAGGCTTCTTTCATCCCCTTGTTCCTTAGATCTCTCTTGATTTTATCCTTTAGGGGCTGTGAAGAGAGAACTGATCCCTCTGGCTTGATTTATAATCCTTTTGTTTTCCCCTTCAAAGATCCAATGGAGGCAAATAACTCTGATCCCCTTTTAAAAAGAAACCATTCCCTCTCCCCTCTCTGAACCCTCTCTTCCTTCCTGACCCTCCCCCACATAATGATAGTGTTGACTGCTGGAGGATCTTGTTTCAGCACTGATCCAGTGAAATTCTTGCCCTTCTTAGACTTGGATGGTATCAGGGGAGGCCTCTACAAGGTGATAGCTCAATTGCCATGGAAACTGAGAGGAGAAACTTGTTTCAAAAATTAACAAAACAAATTTGGGTTGGTGTCTTCCGATATTATGATTTCAACAAATCATAGTATTCTTAATGTTTTACAGATGAGAAAATTGAGTCTCAGCTAGGTTAAGAGACTTGCCTGAGGTCTCAAAATGCTACAACTCAAGTTTCTTGACTAGTTTTCTTTCCATTACACCACAGTTACTATTTATGTTTATTATTTTAGTTTTATTTTTTAAATGTTGTAGCCAAGGGAATTCTTCTACCATAATGTATGAAGTTAGTCTGATTCAGGTTAGAAGAATAAAATCTTGGGAACATTTCCCAGTAGAAAAAGAAGAGAAAGGAAAAATATGCAGATTAAATATTGTGTATATAAAAGACTGATTACAATAAAGAACCAATAGGTACCACATAGTTTTTTTATTAAATATAGATTCAGTTGAAAGATATACAGAGACTAGCCCTGACTGTTGTGGCTCAGTTGGTTGGGCATTTTCCATTGTCCTGCAAAGTGAAAGGTCACTGGTTCGATTCCCGATCAGGGCACATGCCTGGGTTGCAAGTTCGGTCCTCAGTTGGGGTGCATAGGAAAGGCAACTAATGGATGTTTCTGTCCCACATTGATGTTTCTCTCCCTCTCTTTCTCCCTCCTTTTCCCTCTGTCTAAAAATAAATAAATAAAATCTTCAAAAAAATAGGTAAACAGAGACTAACTGAAATAAAAGTGTGTTTGTAATTGGGTTAGAAAAGAGCACTCACACAAATATGAGGTATCTTTGTGTACTCAGTTTCTTTTGATCTTGTTTTGTCAAATACAGCAGCTAAATGAACAACTTCTGGTAATGCCTTGCAAGGGAATAGAGTGTAGCAAATGATGATGATGATGATGATGATGATGAAGAAACAGTGTCCTCTAGTAGCATGAGTTTGGGAACACTGCATGTATATATTTTGCCTCTCTTCTCTCCTACATTCCATACCCCTCCATCACCCTGAATTGCCATCTGAGGGGGCAGAACCAATGTATCCCCACTAATTGTATACATGTGTATATGTGTTCCCACTCATTGTGTATCTTACCAACACTGGCTACTAACAATCCTTTTATCATTTTTTCCATTTTAATATGGTAAAATAAAATCTTGTTTTAATTTGTAGCTTCCTGATTACTAATGAGGTTGAGTTTATTCTTCCATAGTAGTAAAAATAGCTAACACTTATTGATTATATATACCATGACATTTATTTGCTCCATTTCTTAAATGGATTGCTTCCTATACTCTTGAAACTATTCCTGTGATGTAGAATACCTGATCATTTTTACTTGCAAATGAAAAAGCGTACAGAGATCAGTGACTTGTCCAAGTTCACAAAGCTGGAAGTGATAGCCTGGACTTGAATCTAGACAGTCTGAATCTAGAGCCTTGTGTTCTTCATAATGAGTTATAATACCTTTTTTTGGTATGTTTATTGTCCACCTGGATTTTTTATGTGAATGATCTATTTTTTTATATCCTTTGTCCTTTGTTCCCTTTACATAGCCACTTGATTAAATTTTATTGCCTAAATCATACTGATGTTTCTGGATTGTGTCTCCAATGCCTTAGACTTGTAGCAAAAACAAAACAAAGCAAAAAAAATTTGTAGTAGATCAACAGGAAATGGCTTTAATAATTTTTAGAAATTCTCAGACTTGTAAAATTATTATGTAGTAAACTATTAGGAATGGTTTTATATTTTTTGTTTTGATAATGAAAAAATTGCTGGATCTTTATTCCTCATGTCCCAAAACAATAATTTAGAATGTTCATAATATTTTAAAAACAAATAATTTGTGGTTATATCTACTTAAGATATCTTAAATTAAGCACTTAAAAACCCAACTCTTAATATTATTTTTTCCAAGGAGATGTAGCTGCCAAGAATATTTTAGCTTGTGAGAATATTGCACAATTTAATTGGCAGAAAACATTTGTACCAACCAAGTTAAAAATTGCTCAGAGAAGTTTCCAAGCAAAATTTTCAGTCTGAGATGTTGACTTCCTTTTCCCTGTTGAAATAGTGAAGGCCACAGGTTCCACTCAATATGTTCTGGTTAGTTTTACAAAAATGAATACTACAAAACAATCTCTGCCCTTTCTTTCTCTCACTTTTTGGATTCATTTCTTCATTGGTTAACAGAGTTTTTGTCTTCCAGTTAATCTGATTATATAACTTTTTTTTAAAAAGAACTGCAGAAAAGTTTTCTATTTGACTACAGTAACATAAATGAGCCAGAATACACACACACACACACACACACCCCTTGTGTTTGAAACCAAGTGCATATTTCAAATGCTATTCTCAGTTGTTTGAGTCTAGAATTATATGACAACTGAAACTATGCTATTAAGTCAGGAAGTAGGAAGAAACCATTGCTAAAACAGTGGCTAACCATGACTATTTCTTTGGAAATGCTTAGTTCACATCACTGCTATGATGTTTACAGAGTGCCCACCATGAATACAGGTGAGAAATCACGAGAGTTTTGCTTGGCCAACATGGGCAACACTGGACTTTGGTCCCAACAGATGATGGGATCTCCCATTCATCAGAATGGCCTCCCAGACGTAGTCCCTTGGGCTCAGTCCCTTCCTTCTTGTCTACTTCAGCCTAGGATCTTTACATCTGTGTCTGTCTTTTCCTCTTGCTTTCACAAAATTATCTCATATATTACTCATTCTCTATCTTTTAAAGTAGATTACATGGGAACAGGAGGGGAAAGATTGAAGGCAGGGTGGGGAAGAGTAAGCCTATAAACCGTTCTTGTCTTCTCTCATATTGTTGGAATGCTTTCCATCATCTCCCAAGATGTACCTCTTGCCCCATTCTGCTTCCTACCAAGAGACTGCACCCCCTATGTTATCATAAAACACATCAAGATTCTTCTGAACATAAGGAAAATTTTACTGCCTAAGCCTTCCCTCATCGCCTATGTCATCTTCACCTTTTCTACTAGAGTTTGAGCAGAAGAATGAGAATAACAGATAAGCTAGGTATGTAGTAAGCAATCTTTTAAGTCACATTTTATTCATTTATTTTTCAGCTTCATTGAGGTATAATTGACAAATAAAGCTATACTATATATGAAGTGTACATCGTGGCGATTTGATACACATATACATTGTGAAAATCACATTTGTCCAGTTTTATTGAGATATAACGGACATATAGCATTGCATTCATTTTAGGTGTACAATGTAGGGGTTGGGTATGTTCTTATATTGTGAAATGACCAGTGCAATAACTTGCCATCCTTAACTTCACATAGTTACAGACGTTTTCCCTATAATGAGAACTTTTAAGATACTCTCTTGGCAACTTTCAAATATACAATACAGAATTGTTCATTACAGCTACCATGCTGTACGTTACAGCCCCAGAACTTATTTATCTGACAACTGGAAGTTTGCACCTTTTGAACACCTTCCCTGAGTTTCCCCACCCTACCCCCAACTTTGGCAAACACAAATCTAATCTCTGCTTCCATGAGTCTGTCTTATTTATTTTATGTAGCATGATGTCCTCAAGGTCCATCCATGTTGTAGCAAATTATGGGATTTCCATCTTTTTATGGCTCAATAGTATTCCCCTGCATGTCATGTTTTATCTTTAAGTCTAACTATAAAACATAAAGCTGTGAGAAAAATCACAAAAATTGTCCCGTGCTTTCTTTAAAGCCAAGAGAATAGGGTAAACACTATGAGATTACTATGTAGCTCTTTGGGCCATTGAAAAGGCCTATACAGAAACAAAAGATGTGGTACTAAAAGTAGATGTAGCTTGGCCAACTCTTGAGGCTTTCAGCAGATAGGAAGGAGGTGATAGGGCACTGGCCAAGATGGTGGCCTTATTTATCATCGCTTCCAGGAGCCTCTGACCCAGGTCCTTAGATCCTCATCAAGTTGTGTTCTGCTGGAGCCCTGCCCAGGCCATGAGAACTGCATCAGAAACTCGGATCTAGGGAGTGAACCATTGACCACAGCTGAGGGTTTACTCTGTTGATATGTTTTGTTTGGCTGGTATTTCATTTTTTCCTGTAAATTTGAAGGCTTTCAGGCATGGAATCTTTAGTTTATCACTTTTACCACCACTCCCTGTACCTAAATACTCAACAGTTTCAGTTGTTTATGTTGGCTTCCCAATGTTGAAGATATTTATGACCCTGATTACAGTTTCATGGCTGGAAATGGGAGGTGTGTTCTTACTTATTCCTGAAGCCTTTGTAGGATGAGTCCATATATGGCTGGATCTTGGAGAAAAGGGGAAAGGGCTGCCCTGATGCCCTGTATTTTGTTTCACTTCGTTTTGTTTTAATTCTTTAAAAACTTAACTTATAAAGCTAACTCCATGGACTGCATTCTTCACCGTCACCAACTTCCTTTCACACAGAAGCCCCCAGTTTGTTCCGCACTGACAGTGTTCCTGCTGAAGTGCTGAATGCAGCCCTACAGGGATGCACATTGGGTTGGCTAAAAATTTCCTGTGGTTTTTTCCATAAGATGGCTCTAGTAGCACTTAATTGTCTTTAACTGCATTCTGAACAATTTTGTTAGATTGCATTGTGACAGCTGTCATGTCAGCATGCATTAAAACATCTTCTCAAAATTGGTGAATTTTTGTGTGGCCATTTTACCATTGAAAATAGAAGAAAATACGCAGCATTTTCAGCATATTATGCCTTATTATTCCAAAAAAGGTAAAAACATAACTGAAACACAAAAGAAAGGTTTCTGCAGTGTGTGGAGAAGGTGCTGTGACTTATGGAATGTGTCAAAAGTGACTTGTGAAGTTTCATGCTGGATATTTCTTGCTCAACACTGCTCCACGGTCGGGTGGACCAGTTGAAGTTGATAGTGATCAAATCAAGACATTAATTGAGAACAATCACTGTTATACCATGTGGGAGACAGCCGATATACCCAAAATATCCAAATCAATAAAGTTATTGGAAAATGAAAAATCTGTCTTTTATTTTATGGAAAAAACTAAATGGACTTTTTGGCCAACCCAATATGTGCATACATATAGATACTGGTGTTTTAAAAAAAATCAATAACAACAAAATAGAGAAAAACAAATTCTGACACATGCACGTGTACTCCTGACTTTAGTGATTTTTTCTCCACCTAAAATAGCTTAACTGAAAAGAAATTCACTTGTTGGAAGTTGTTTTAAATTTAATATAGTCACATGTTTGTAAATTAAATGACAATATTTGTTAATCATGATTTCAAATATATACCTTTTCTTAATATATTGCCTGTATTTTTTATATAATGAAACAGAAAAGTATTACTCTAAGGAATTTCAGAACTTGACCTCATTCTTATTGTAACTGGCAGTGTAATCTATTTTTTTTTCTGCTGCTGCTTTTTACTTTAGTTTCTATACATAGTGTGACTATCTGGCTGAAATAAAAAAAGAGAGAACAGAGATGAGTCTAAGAAGAAGGATCCTTCTTTTTTTCTTGGTAATTTCCCTGCAGAATCAACCAAGCAGTGGGCTATCACAACTTTATTTCCAGGGAGGAGCGGAGGAGAACTGGACAAAAATTGAAGAAAAATGTCTGATAAAAATAAATCAGCAAGTTTGTTATTTGAGGTAAAAATGAAATTTAATAAAAAAGTGTACTTTTTGTTGTATCTGTGAATGATATTTTATAGAAATCAGTTAGAGCTGAAAAATGTTTAAGATAGTAAATGTTTGTATATTCTACCACCAAGAAGTGGAAGGGAAAAAGATCAGTAGGAACTAAGACCAGTTACGAATTATGACTTGATAGGAAAGCTTTAGTTTCTAAAAATCACAAACTCAGTATGAGAATGGCTGTTCAAATAAAGAAGCCAGTTAGTATGTGTTTAAATTCTTCAATGTCAACTGCAATTAAGTTTGAATATTTTCCCCTTTCAAAGTATGACAGCTTACCCAAAACAGCAGGAACAGCAAAGCAAAGGAAAAGAAACACAAAACTTGTGGATAGTATATTCTTGGTAATTGAAACCCTCCACTGTATCCTTGCAATTTGTAAGCAGATGTGTTAATTGGATGAAAATTAGTTAAACATCCATTAAGAAGCTGTCTTAATATCGCATCATTAAATAATAGCAATTATTGATTTTTCTTAATCACAAGTGGGGAATGTGAAGAAGAAATTGGAGTTAAGGGACATTTTGGAATGATGTCATTGACCTATAAATCCTGGCCTAAAGTTACTATAATTTTGTCTGGCTCATTTGTTGTGTTGAATACTTTTGTGGATTTTAGTGGTGCTTGTCAGTAGGGAGAAGAAACCTGAACAAGAAAAACAAGTACTTCTCCTGGATGATGGATCTGAAACTTTAGGGCTATGGATCTTTTTGAAGTTTGATGAAAATTCATTTGTATATACCTTAAACCATCTGTACACAAAATTAATGTTGAGTGTTCATAGATTTTCTGAAACTCATCCATGGGTCATCCAGAGTTCTGCAGACCTAGAGACAGGAGCCCTTCCTCTCAGGTTTACCTTTAAATTGGGTAGTCAGAAATCTGATCCTACAGTAGCCTTTGCCTCAGATGGTATATAGCAGTAGGAAGATTTAGACAGTGCTGACATGCAAAGCTAGGGAGGCCTCACCAGACCATCACATCGCTCCAAACCAGACTCCAGACTGCAGCTGAGAGCAGAGGGGACATAACTCCATCTTTCCATAAATGAACAGTTTCAAATAGTTAACCAGGTTCACAATCTTTATTAAATAGGACAGTCCTATAGCAAACCAGAGTAGTAAGCAAGAAATTAAGGAAAATCTTATAGCCTGGGCAAACCCAGTACAGATTGGTATAGTCCGCACTCCTTGGAGGGCCCACTGGAGCCATGGGCTTTGCTTGCCAAACACCATACCTTTGGCAGCAAACTAAATTTACAAGCACAAAGGAGATTCTTTTTGTACTTGATGCACTGGTTTTATCTTAGGAATTTCTGAGCTGAAACCTGTGGGTAAAGAATATCAGAGACTATTACCGAATATGGCCAAAAGTGTGAGGAAGAGTTAATGGCACGTTTATTTTACTTCTGGGCATGAACTTGAACTCTAGAATACAGACAGTGTGGCAGTAACATTGGCCCTTTACATAGAAGAGGACATGCACAAAGCCACTTTGAATAGAAATGGTATAGCAAGCATTGCTGTTCTCCTTTGGTGACAGGCAGATTAGAGCTCATTAGGTATTGTGCTGTTTCCTAGTGGGCTGTCTGGATCAGCCCAGTTCTTATGCATGACGTTATTTTTTTTCTAAGTCGGTGACTGAGGCTGTGCTTTAAGCAGAACATATTTATTATTTGGTATTTTTTCCTCCCTCTGAGTGGTTTGGATCATCAGACTCATTCCTCTGAGTACAATCTGACTCAGTGTGTCATCTGGCGTATCACACCTGCCACATTTCAGCCCTGCTCTGTCCGGCATCAAAATCCAAGCAACTTGCTCTTTAAATGGAGCCATGCTGATAGTTTCAGTTTATTCAAATAACATCTGTGAGATTTGCATGGATTAACATTCAGATGATAGAATCTAGTTTTTATTTAAACATAGAGATGAGGCCTGGGTTGTTGTCACCATGGACAGACTCACATCTCCTCATTGCAATGAATCAGTGACTGTTATTTACTAGAGATTTTTCCATCTAGCCTGCCAATAAATTTAGGGCAGGGCCCTAGTGCTTTATAAGGAACCTATCACTAGACATGCAAATAATAATTACTATTTTCTTATTATTGGGGAATAGCACTAAACTAATTAAAAACCTCATTAAGTGTCCCTCCCTGCTTGCTGCACTGGAAGAATCTACTTTTGAAATTTGCTAGATTTGCCCAAACTTATCTAAATACTTTCTTCATTCTTCAAGAGGATGGGATGTAAAGGCTGTGTAGGTTAGAAAGACAGTCATCTTTCAGGGACTGATTTTGGTCAGTCAGATACCAATTATGTGCTCTGTGACCTTAAGGAAACTGAAGAGGGTTGTGGGAGGAGATGGTAGGGTAAGGATGCAGAACACAGGGGTGCCTGCAGATGCAGTCTATGGTGTGGGCTGATGGCCTTATCTCCGTGTTGGAGTACAGACACCTTGTAGAGAGCTGTGCATCAGCATGGATGAGGACAATTTACAGAGCACTGGTCATAAAAAAAGGTGGTTTGCTATAAGCTGCTTATTTGTGTAGCATGGGCCAGGTAGTCTTAGAGAGTAATTGCTTTTGTTTTTCACTGTTGTGAGTTCTGTATCATAAATATAAGCCTAAATATAAGAGTTTTCTTGAAATCTTTTTCCCAGGCCATCCTTAGAGGAAATTCAGAGGGAAAGTAAAAGGGTCTGGTGACTTCCTGTTCTTTGTTTCCACCCCCAATGCTTGCACCCCCCAGACAGTCCCTGGGCCTCAGGTCTACTTTCTTTCTTACCTGCATCAAAGCCTGTGCTATTTAAAAAAGAAACACTCAGAATCATTTTCACATCCACATTAAGTTAAAAAAAAAAAACAGATTGCTGACCTTTGCTTTGCCTGAAACAAACAAAAACTAAACGAAATACATGAAACAATGGTTTTCAAGACAGTAGACAATAAAGGACAGTGGCCCCTGGGAAACAGGAGCAGATGAGATGAGCCCTGCGACGGCCCCAAGCCATTGCCGTCAGGAGAGCGCCCGGGCTGTGGTGTGCAGCCTGGCGGACTCTCTAAGTGAGGTAAACGGGACCTTCTGGTTGTCTCCATGACTGGGTGTTGCGGACGTCTGGTGCGCAGCAGTTGACGGGAGCAGTCCGGAATAACGAAGGCTTTTCAAAACCAGCAGGTTGCGCGAGGGCGCGGAGGACAAACACTGGCACATGCCCTCTGCTGAGAAAGCTGAGGAAAGTTAGGGGATATCCAAGACTTTCCATGTAATGGCACTGGGAGGCTGTGGGTAGAACTGTTTCTGAAAACACAGTAAGCACTCCATGAACCCTATAGTTCAAGAAGTATTTAATGAAGAAAAATTTATGACATAGTATGTATTTCAACCGTCTGAGGAATTCAGGGACAATTTTGTTTTTTAGGATGTTACAAAACTCCACAATCCTGAAGTACTCTTTCCTTAGCAACATATTCTGATCTCTTTTGAATTTTAATTTCATCCTGGCATTGCCTTGCAAACAGGTGTCTTTAAATAAAGAAACATATGGTTTTAATGTGGCTTGATGAACGGAGAGTCACATTCCTGCAGATGAAACGGCCCACCTCAGAGCATTCTAATCATTAATTGTAAGTAAACATATTGGTGATAAATGAAAAGAAGCAACTCTTCCTATTTAATGAAAGCAAAAACATAATTATGGTAGGAAAACAAACCCTAAGAATAAGGGTTTCAAAGAATAAGGTTGTTTTGTCTTATACTTAACCATAGAGAGAAATCAATACTTGTGTATTAGCAGATGATTGAAGTATTCAACAAAATTACTTTTATATATGAATAGCTTGCCTTTGCTGAAGAGAGTTGAAGATAATTGTTGGCTAATACGCGTTTCACTTCCTTCCCTTGATCGATGCTCCTTGTTTGTATTCTGTGGAGAGGAGTTGTGCCAGGTGCTGAGTGAGACACAAGGTAAACAAGACAGACTGCCTGCGCTCTCTTCCTTCTTTAAGTTGCTGGCAGTTCATAAAAGTGCTTGGGGCTGGTGAGGTTGCTTCTAACGTGGGCGTGGTGTGTAAAGGACACAGGAGTAGAGTGGGTGCTGGGTCTGAGGAGCAGCTCTGGCACCAGTGTGTGACCACCGGGAAATCACGTTACCCGCCGGGTATCAGTTCTTTCATCTGCGAAATGAATGCATTGCTCTTTGGTTGGAAACGGTGTTTTCAGCTCTAGTTTATGAATGAAGGAGATCTGCTCTCTCCCCAAAGGGATGGGAGCTTCTCCCAAAGGAAAGTTTATGTGCTAAGCAGAGGCCATATTTCCTGCTTCTGACGGTTGTTTCCCTGCTGCCTGTTGTGCAGAGCAATGTGACAGAGCGGCTGGAATCATGAAGTGTTCCTTCTCTTCTCCAGATTCTTTCCCCTAAGGTGAGAGTTAGGGTTGTGCTAGGTCCCCTAGGAGACACTTCAGAAGGCTGAAGGCTCTGCAGTTCTGGTGATTACTCGTTCAGTACGATGCGCAGATAGGCTCAATGTTCTTACAACTGTGATTTACCCTAACAGGCTCTGATGGTCTGACCAGCCTAACTTAATACATTTCTAGCTTTATTGAGTATCTTTCCTATTATTCCGGTTTAACATTGGTGCCCTATAATTATTAATATAAAAGCTTTGAATATTACCTTCAGATTTTCATCTGTGAGCATGAAGAATAATACGGCATTATTTGTCATGGCAATACTTTGAGCAATGCCTAAGAGACTGTAAGTATTTAATAGATGACAGCTCTTATTATTGATCTGATAACTGAAGTTTACAAATGTTCCAGTGTTTGGTAGGGCTAGTATCCTCTCATTACTTTAGTCTTCACAAAATGATTGGCTGTTATTACCATATAGTGTTAAAGATGACCTTTAGAATGTTTTTATCAAGACCCAGAGGGGGTGGGGGAAGGAATATTACTGTCATCTTACTGTTTAAGTTTCCTCATTTCAGGGACCTGTTGCTGTGAAGCAAGTTACCATGGCACTTTGTGGCTTCAAACAAGAACAGTTTATTATTGCTCACAATTCTGTGGCTTGACTGGACTCAGTTAAGAGGGATTTTTCTGCTTCATGTCGTGTAGCTCGGTTGCTTATGTCATTACATTCCACTGGGAGTTGTGCTGCAGCCAGGCTGGAAGGTCCGAGAAGGCCTTTCTCACATGTTTGGGGCCTGAGGGCTCACTGGTGCCAAGATGCCTCAGTCTTCTCCGGATAGCCTTTCTCTCCAGCTGCGCGGCTTGGACTCCTTTCCAGGAGGGCAGCACGCTTCTAACACTGCAGAGGTGGAAGCCATAGGTTCTTAAAGCCTGGGCTCAGGGCTGCACAGCATCACTTCTGACACATTCTACTAGTCAAGAAAAGTCACAAGCCTAGCTTAGACACAAGGGGAGGGGAAACAAACTCTTCTCCTTGATAGAAAGGGCAATATACATGTTCGGGGAGGGGAGAATTTGATGGCATTTGGTAATGCGCTGGGTCCATTGCTGCTCAGCGTGATCAGCAGTTTGGAAGAGAGAGCTGGACATGGAGCACAAGACTGGGCGGGCAGGCTGGAGTTCACTGGAACCTCTATATCCGTCTCTCATGGCAAATAACATTTTTTTTCTTTTTTAAATTTTTAAATTTTATTTTCCATTATAGTTTGCATTCAATATTATTTTGTATTAGTTTCCGGTGTCCTGCATAGTACATGTATTTTACAAAGTGTTCCCCTTGATCCTTGCAGTACCCATCTGTCACCATACATAGTTACTATTGTACAGTGTTACTGACTGCATTCCCTGTGCTCTATTTACATCCCCACGACTAGTTTGTAGCTACCAGTTTGTGCTTCTTAATTTCTTTACCTGTTTCACGAAGTTTTCCGACCACCTTTCCCTCTGGCAACCATCAGTCTATGTCAAGGAGTCTGTTTTAATTTTGTTTGTTCATTTATTTTGTTCTTTAGATTCCACATATAAGTGAAATCATATGTTACTTGTCCTTTTCTGACTGAATTATTCCAGTTAGTGTAATACTCTCTAGGCCTATCCATGCTGTCACAAATGGTAAGAGTTCTTTTTTATGGCCAAATAATACTCCATTGTGTAAATATACCACAGATTTTTACTATTCACTCATCTATTGATGGGTAGTTGAGTTGCTTCTATATCTTGGCTATTGTAAATAATGCTGCAATGAACATAGCGGTGCATATATTCTTTTGAATTAGTGTTTTGGGTTTCCTCTATATATCCGTCTGTTACTGCAAATAACTATTATCAGCTTCAAAGAGCAAGAACTGCTGCTTCATTTCCACCTCCCAAATCCCATTTGAACATCTCTTTTGGTCAATTCTGACTCAGAATGATACAGAGAAGAGGAATCTGGGAACATAGTTCTAGTTTAACTCAACTGAAAATAGGATGATCCAGTATACTATTCAAGAATGAGGTTTATCTCACTCTTCACTTGTGTTCCTTTTTATACCATCAAATGTTTTTTTAAATAGTTTTGTTTATATAACTCAATTATATTCACCTATGTTTAATGAGGTTTGTTGTCTTTACTGCTTTACTGTATAGTTTACTATTTTTTTTGCTGGCAGTATTTATGTATAGTTTTTCAAAACGTGCTTTCTGTAACTGGACAGGTTAGTGAAATAATTACTTCTTATAGCCTTCCCACCAATGCAATTATTGGGAGGTAAATGATCATGTGTAGATATTGAGACTTTCATTTTTTTCTTTTGAAAATTTATAACATATATTTTTAAAGTCTAGATAGGTTAGCACTGCCAAGGAGGCTCTCTGCTTGAGATTTATCCTTCAAAGGGCTCCACATACCTCAAGAATACACCAAAATTAATTTATTAAAGATATTGTGAGTGTCGCTACCACTTGAGATTCTGTACCTGATGCTGATATAGTACAACCTGTAAACTTAAACCTGCACTTTCTGACTAACACTTTTCAGGCTCCAGAGAAATGCTTCTCCCCAACTTTTGTCCAACATCCTTGAAATGAAAGCCAGTGAAAAGTTTCAGGGGTTGTGACACCGTGAAGGTTTGTGGACTGTGCCACTGCTAACATTGGCGATGGACACTGTTTTGGAATGCAAGTAGGCTTTGCACAATTTAAGTGCCTGGGCCATAGAGCAGATAGATTAACTGACAATACAGCCTTTATTTGGAATCTGTTGTGGTAATTCCCTTTTGGATTTGGATAAATGCATTTTAAGAGGGATTCTTCAGCAAGGCTGCTAAGTAGGAGGCACCTAGGAAGAGTCTCTAGCTTACAAATGACAGATGGATTTCAATGTTGTTTTGAGAAGTACTCTAAGTACAACAGATCCCTCCTCACTCACCTGGAGACTGATGACTGGTGCCTGCTGTGGTGCAGGGGGAAAGAGTAGGCATGGCCTCTTGTGGGTTTGCCATCTCTGTTCTAGATCTAGCGGAAGAATGACTATGATTGCAGGTGCAGGCACTGTTAAAAGCAAATCAAGGAGCTCTTTTGGGAACTGGAAAGGAGCCTATTCTGATCCCCCCAAATGATACTAGAGAGCCACCATTACATATACCGTATTTTTTGGACTATAAGATGCACTCCCCACCAAATTTGGGAGGAAAATGGGGGTGTGTCTTATAGTCCGAATGTAGCTTACCTGGATTGCTGAGGGGGAGGGGGAGGGGTGGTGGAGCAGGGTCACAGGTTATTAAATATTTTACCACATTTTTTGCTTCAAATTTTTTTTCCCTATTTTCCTCCTCTAAAACCTAGGTGTGTCTTACAGTATGGCATATTTTATAGTCCTAAAAATACAGTAATCTCCAAGGTGTGTGTAGTACCAGCTTTCTTGCAGTGAGTCCAGAAAGCCTAGGTTTCCTGTAACTGAATCCTGCCCTCCTCTAGTGGAGGAGAGGTCCAGGAGCCCCTGCAAACATTGAAGAATAGCACAGTGCTCAAAGAGAGACTGGTTTATGTTGGTATGTAAGAGATCTAGAAGATGTCATCAAAGACCAGTAGTGTGGCTGAGATTTGTCCTAGTTATCCACAGTTAGAAAGCACTTGGGAGAAAAGAGAACATATGTGGGACCAGATGTTTATGGAAATCTAAGTAGATGCCAACTCCTTAAGTACTAACTCTCTCTATGTGTCCTAAGTCATAAGCCCTCAAGGGCAGGAACACCGTTACTTTCAGTCTCAGTTCCCAGCCAATGCCTGTGTGAGCCCTTGGTACACACCCATTGGAGGGTAAGCTCTTGTCAGCCAATCCTATAACTCCTAACATCCAAATTAATCACTTGGTTCAGGCACTTTTTGCGTAAAGAGCTTAGTAGTGTGCTATGGGAAGATTTTTGCTCCTGCATCAGTCTTTTTAGGTACATCGATAAATAACACAGCACCATTATCTTCAAGTAGGAAAGCCTTCATCTGAAATCTCTGGAATATAATGTATTCCTTCCAGGGAGGTGATGAAGGTTGAATGAGATAATTCACAGTTTCCACAGGTGCTTTGCTGGAACATAATAAATGTTGGTTTTCTTCTCTCAAACATAACAACTTAAGAAAATATATAGCATAATCTACAAGATGAGAATAAGGTAGGGTGATAAAAATCAAAATGGCTTTTGAAGCTTATTAAAGTTGAGTACTCTTACTTAGATATAGTTTTGGTTATTTTCATTGTTGTTGTTTAACTGTAGCTTAAATCAGGCTAAGAATCAATCCAAACAACTTTCTTCAATTAATTTTGGCACAAATAGAGCTAGTTTGCTCATTATGTTATTACTGTCTGCAATCCTGTTTTCCGGTTTTATTTTATTACTCTCGGAAAAGCTTTTGGGTCTGATCTAATGTGCCTTTTGAGAACTATTAGACTTGAGTGGATTTCAGAGAATTTTGTGAAAGTTTTGACTATTATCTCAGGCCTGTATTGCTTGTAAAAAATAAAGACATTGATGTATATTTAGATCTTTAAGGTATTAAAATTATGTTAACTATTTCCTAACATTCTCAGGATTATCAGAAGATTATAACAGTAATGAAACAAAGTTATTTTAGTTTTAATGTTATAACATTATGCTCACTTCTTTAGGTCTAGGTAGGAAAATATAACAAAAGCTGAATGGCAAAATTCCTATTATCATGGTTCAGTCTGTGAAAGAATACTTTCAGTCTTTAGAACTATCACATAAGATTAATTTTTACTGAGTTCCTGATTTGTAAGTGTACCAGACAACAAGAAGTGGATTATGAAGAAAACAGAACAGGAGGATTATTCAGCTTTAATAAAGCTTACTTTTTTTCCTTTTTTAAAAGCTTATATATTTTTCAAATTTAAAATTAAAAAAATTACAGTTTATCTTTAATATTATTTTGTATCAGTTTCATGTATACACCGTATTGGTTAGACAATCATGTACTTTACAAAGTGTTCCTCCTGATATTTCCAATACCTAACTGGCACCATTCATATGTATTACAGTATTATTGACTGTATTTCCTATGCTGTACTTTATATCACCATATACTGTGAATACCAATCTGTATTTCTCAATCCCTTCATCATTTTCACCTAGACCCCAAACTCCCACACCTCTGGCAACTGTCATTCTGTTCTCAGTATCCATGAATCTGTTTCTGTTTTGTTTGTTCATTTATATTGATCTTCAGGTTCCAATATAAAACAGTGCGGAGTTCTGTCCAGAAAAAGTCCAGCCATTGTTAATATAATGAGAATCGTTTGTGTAACATCGACATAACCTGGCAGCCAAGGAGAGTGGACTGAAATGCACACGTGTGAACAACGATGACTTCACTGTACTAGTCAGTGGGGGTGGTAGATGCCATTGAGTGAGAATGTGTACTGTGTGGCCATCACATTCAAAATGACTGAGTGCATAGAGCAATGAACTGAAACAAATTTTGCGTTAAGCTTGAACATTCCAGGGAAACTATTTGGATGATTCAGAAACCTGCAGCTATGGGCAACTGGTGATTGGCAGTTTCATCACGACAATGTGCCAGCTCACACATCTTGTGCATGGTTTCTTGGCAAAACATCAAATTGCTCAGGTGACTCAAACCCTCTTCAGCCCAGACCTGGTGCCCTGCAACTTCTGGCTTTTCCCAAAACTAAAATCACCTTTGAAAGGGAAGAGATTTCAGACTGCTGATGAGATTCAGGAAAATATGACAGGGAAGCTAATGGTGACTGGAACTGTGTGAAGTCCCAAGGTGCCTACTTTGAAGGGGACTGAGGTGTTGTTGTCCTGTGTACAATGTTTCTTGTATCTTCCTCAATAAATGTCCCTATTATTCATATTACATGGCTGGATATCTTCTGGACAGGCCTCGTATAAGTGAAATCATATGATATTTGTCTTATTCTGACTGGTTTATTTCATTTAGCATAATAGGTCCATCCATACTGTTGCATAAGGCAAAATTTTGTTCTTGTTTATGGCATAGTAATATTCCTATGCGTGCTTTTGTGTGTGTGTGTGTGTGTGTGTGTGTGTGTGTACTGCAGATTTTGGCTTGACTATTCTAAATAGTGCTGCAATGAGCATAGAGGTGCATATATACTTTTGAATTCATGTTTTGGGTTTCCTCAGAAATATTCCCAGAAGTAGAATTGGGAGTAGTTTGGTTTTTAATTTTTTTGAGGAACCTCCACACTATTTTTCCACAGTAGCTGATCTGAACCAGTCTTCATTTGCACCAACGGTGCACAAGGGTTCCTTTTTTTTTTACATCTCCACCAACACTTGTTGTTTATTGATGACAGGCATTCAGGCAGATGTCAGGGGATATCTCACTGTAGCTTTAATTTGAATTTCTCTGATGATTAGTGATGTTGTACATCTTTTCACATATCTATTGGCCATCTTCTGGGTCCACTTTGGAGATAAGTCTATTTAGGTCCTTTGCCCATTTTTAATTAGATTATTTGTCTTTTTTGGTGTTGAGTTATATGAATTTTTGTGAATTTTGGATATTAATCCCTTACGAGATGTGTCACTGGCAAATATGTTCTCCCACACATTTGGGTTGTCTTTTCATTTTGTTGACCATTTCCTTTGCTGTGCGGAAACTTTTTAGTTTGATGTAGTTCTATTTGCTTTTGTTTGCTTGTTTTCCTTGTCCAAGGAGATATATCCAAAAATATTATTAAAAGAAATGTCTGAAATTTTACTGCCTATATTTTCTTGTAGGATTTTTATTGTATCAAGTCTTACATTTAAGTCTTTAATCTATTTTGAGTTGATTCTTGTATATGGTGTAAGAAGGTGGTGAACAAACCACCTTCTTATTTTCCAAAATATATAGTTGTCTCCACTGTAGCTACATTATAGGGGGAAAGACCAAAGTTAAATTCATGAATCAGAAATTATAAAGCCTGCCAGGGTGATATTGCTATTTCATAAATAGAATACTACATATCAAAGCTTTAAAATTTTATTAAAAAACTACTCCCTAGATTTTTAAGCCTCCAGCATTTATTTCAAATATGAAATTTTAGCAATTTTGATACCTAGGCTGAACTCTAATTTTTTTTTTTTTATATTTGAAAGTACTGTTCTTTTTTTCCCCTCCAAATAAGCCTCTGGCAATAATACAGTAGAAATAAATTAACTTCATGTTTAAAAATCTTGAAGGACTTAAGATACCCATAGTTGAAAGTGCATTAAAGGAAGGAAGGATTTCCCTCCATTTTTAAAAATGGATAGTTTGAAATTATGCTTTTAAGAAATAATTTTAATACTCATGATGAATGCAAAACTGTATAATTGAATGCTGAATTGATACTCTATTAGAATATCTAGAGACCTCTCTTAAAATGATTGTAGGATTACCTAATAGGATCTTGGTGTTTGCATTAAATTTCTGGAAATTTTAATGAAAAGGTCAGCAGTTGGAGTCAGAAAATCTTTAAAGCACATGCAGTTTCTATTCTGTTCTGCTATAAAGCTTTTGAAAGCTGTCACATTGTTTAAATCTCAGTGAAAGGATTAGAACCAGCTAAAGTCAGAGTTGTAAAGTATAATGGGTGAAATTCATATTTACTGGCCAGAGCTCCCTCATTACTTGGTGCCCTTTCTGTATCCTTGACATGAGTACCCCAGCAACCACCATTTAACATAAACACAGTGCTCGTGTATGGCCCTCTATATCAAAACCTGTTTGCAGATAAAGAATAGATAAGAGATAGTCATAAATTTATTCAAACAAGTAACCTAATGATTTATTGTATGTCTGAGAAATTAAAAAAGAAGTTGCCTTTGCTGCTATCAGTGAACAAAGAAGGCAGTATCTAAAAGTGCAAGATGCTATACTTTGCATCTGTGTGATAACTTCTTTCATAAATGCTCTCGTGAATTACTGAGCCAAAGAAAGTCCTTGTGCATTACCTAATTCCATTGCTTTATCTATGGAGGTGATGGTGGTGGGTGGTTAGTGGGTGCAACCAAGTGGACCCTGGTGCCCAGAAATGACATGGTTTTCCCAGCCTCACAGGTATAGTATCAGTGGAAGATTGAAATTCAGGCTGCCAGAATGCTAGCCCAGAACGCAGTCTTGTGAAAAGCAGTGTGTCATGTGCTGATTAAGAACACAGGCCCGGGAGTTAGACCTTCTGGGTTTAATTCTGGCTCCAGCCCAGCCCTGGTTATTTATTTAACCTGTGCCTCTGTACCAGCCTCTACCTAGTCTTGGTGAGGAGATTAAATTAGCTAAATGATTCTTAAGATAGCCTGGCATGTTGACAGTTCCACAGACGTTAATTACACCACGTGGCTTTGAGAGAGCTGGTCTGCGCTGCCGTTTGACCTACATTTAGAATTATTTTAGTGCTTATTATTTTCAGTCCATGCTGTAATGTTACAAGTTTTATTTTTCAGCCCATTAAAGAGGTTATTCCTGTTGAGCTATGACTTGACCCCTGAATAAAAGGTCATTAGAACCACCATAAAAAGGAAGCATTTGGCTACTTGTATACATTGAAGCAAAGTTCATATAAGTCCATATTTTAAGCATAGAGTAGAGACTTCTTTAGAAGGATTCTTGCTGCCCTTTTCCAGGAAAACAGCCATTGAGTTTACTTGATATTCCCAGATGGACCCTATTAGTGTGGTGAAGTAAAACAATGTTTCTTCGCACCTACTCATAGCTGCTGCTTCTGAAACAGTAACATCCTCCCTAACATTCTCCCTAACCTGCTCCTGGTGTGAAGACATGTCGGGTAGCTGGGACTAGAAGTGCATATTTGCATTTTACTGTTCTGGTTGGCAGACATCTTATCTCGACACTGTGTTAACCCATAAACTTTTTGTTTTAGGAATTATTCAAGTGTTGCCAGAAATGTAATACAGTGCTATGATTTTGACCCAGTGGCTGTGAGTTATAGTTGACATGGATGCTAAATTGTTTTAGTCTTGACATATCATTAAAAGATGTTCCAATGCACCACCTCAGTGAATTACATTACTCATGTGAGAGGAATTTTTTAAAGAAATACTGCCCCCTTGTGCTGTAATACGGTAAACTATTGAATGAGAATAATTTAAGTGTAAATTCTCTGTAAGAATAGCAGATCTCACTTAGAAAGAACGTTAAATAATGTGTACTGTGTGTAATACTTTTTTTACACATTAATGAGTAGCAGCAGAAAAAACACAGACAGGATGCCTATTCCCATGGTCTAATCTTGACAGGGAGCAGCATAAATAGGGCATTTTAGAAAGATTATAATCCGTCTTTAGTGAAATCTCCTTTTGTCTTTGTTTTGGTCTTCACACACCATAGTACCTGGAAGAGACACTACTAGCATATTCACCCATCTGTAACAGTGCTTCACAGGTGACAGAGGACTTTTGTTCCCGTGACCTCATTTAGCCCTCAATCCTCTGTGTGAGGAGAGGTATTACTATTATTCTTTCCACTGTACAGAAGGAAAAATGAACAAGCAAAGCCAAATAACTTACCCAAATCCATACAATTAGAAAGTGCAATTGGAAAGAACGTAGGAGAGTTAAATAAAGTTCCTAAACTCATACGATTAAGACCTCCTAACCTTAAATTCTGAGTCCTTTGCGTCGTCAAGCACGGACTGCAGAAACAGCCGGGGGTCAGGATCCCAGTCGTACCGCCTAAACTGTAGAACTAGAACTTTCAAATTATTAACCAAACTGTGCTTCTGCTGCAGTTTCAGAGCTCTATATTTTATATTTATTCGTTTTACGAAACACAGTACTAGACTGCGGTGCACGTCATTTGGTAGGTTTAATTTGTGGGTCAGTCAGCTCTGTGGATGAGCGCCACGAAAGAAACGAAAATCAGACGGGCTCGCTTGCGTTCTGTGATTGGGAGTCTCTCTTTTAGTCAGAAGAAATCACTTGCACTGAAATATTACTGAGACAGAAATTATAAAATATGCTAAAATAACACACAAATCAAGTGTTATGAAGCTAACTTTTTTTTTTTAAATTTAAACAGTGAGTAAATAAATTCCCGTGGTTAAACTTTTCAACAATACAGGAAAAGGAATTAAGAGGTTAGGGATCTTTTCTCTCTGCCAAATCCCATTTTTTCTCCCCAAAGTAAAACTTTTAGCAGTGTGATATACATGATTTTCCCTGTATTTTCCATTCATTTACATATGTTTGCATACATGCTAACAAGTGTACTGTTTTTTGAAGTCGTGTGTAGGAGCTATTTGTATTTGGTTTATTGATTTTTTCACTTAAATTTTTTTATTCTACCCTGTACATCCCTTCTTTTCTCCCTTCCTTCCTTTCATTGTTTTATTCACTCTCCCTCCCTCCTTTTTTCTCTCTCCCACCTCTTTTCTCCTTTTTTTCTTTCTCTCCTTCCAACCAACCGTCTTTTCTTCCATTTCTGTTTATGTTTCCTTCTCTCTTCCTTCCTTCCCGTCCTTCTATTACACACAAATATTAAGACCATTTGGTATTATAGATCAGATTGTCAATAATTCTACTTGTGTTGTGCTTCAAAAATTATTTTGGCTACATAAAGCCATATATTCCAAGTAACTTTGGAAGGATAGATAAAATAGGCAAGCAGCTGGAAATCCAAAGCAGAGTTCTTCGGAGTGATTTCCAAGTTTGAGGTACCCTAGCAAATGGGTGTCCTTCAGGTAGAAAGCCTGAGGAATGAAGCAGGACCTTTGACTTTTCCCAGCTACTTAAAGTCAGTGCCGAATTGCTCCGGTTGCCTGTTTCCCTGTGAAATATCTCTGGGGAGTGTACTCTCTTTAGCAGAGTGTACCATCTTCCCACCACATTTGTAAGTGCCAGCAGCTCTTGCGTCTCTATATCCTCTGCTCGGTTTCCTTTATTTCACAGCAATCCAGAAATTTTAGAGAGAAATGTTATTCTTTATAGACAATTAAAGTAGGAAGCTATATCACAAATAGAAACTAAAAGTTATTTGAGTAAGAATGTAATAAGAGCTCAATTCATTTGCTCTCCTGTTCTTAGAGTTATGAAAACTTCAGTCTCAGTTTTTTTTATAGGTAAAATTGAAAAAAAAAACTAACTTGCAGGGTTATTCTAAAGATTAGAAATAATATTAAGTCTAAAGCATGGTATAGAGTAGGGGTTCAATAAAGTTATTGTTTTTATTATATCTTTTATTTTAGCTCTACCCCTCTCACCCCCAGCCAAGGTCTTACAGTTACCTACTGCTTACACTGAGATAACAGAGTCCATCTGGTGACAGAACACTGGCCCAGGGTGTGCATGTGTGCGCATGTGCATGCACGTGTGCCTGTGTGAATTCTTAAAAATTGGTCTAGAGATATGCCACTCTTCTCCAGTCAAAGAATTTTAAAATTATAGTATTATGGGAAGGACCATGAATTGAAGAGTGCAGCAGCAAGGAATCGGGGTTGATCTTCTTTCACATTTTCTCATGTTTAGTCATTTTAATGCATCTTCATGATTTTTGCTTTCTATGCCTGGCAGTTATACTATTGTTATTACAATAAATTGACCTTAGTTCAACTCACTTATTTTATGTCATATTATTTTAATCAATAATACTTCTGATGGCATGCCATTTTAATTTATATTATATATCTTACATATGATACTTTTTAGTTTAATGGTTACTTCAAACATATATAATTTATATACCATGTAATAACCACTAAAGTGAAAATGATTTCTTGGTGTACACTGACAATCATATCTTAACACATTTCATCCACGCTGCACTTACCTGGCGAAGCTATCTGCTGAGGAGCACAGTGCTCAGTCTCCTGAGTTCTGTGGCTTGTCACAGGTGGAGGGCCAGGTGACTGGCCAGCGCCACTCCCCCCTCCCTCCTCACCCAGTCTGCTATTACCCCACCAGTTACTCACTTGTTTCTCCACAAGTTAGTGCCCTGTACTATGCTCATGACATGATAGTGCTCATGAGAAAGTGTTAAATAATGAACTTGATGCTTTTCAGAGATGACCTCAGGCATCATTTCTATTTAATTTGTCTTTTCTGTTTCTGTTTACATTTTAGCCAGAATTTAAAAGCATGGCAAACAAGCAGAGATCACAGTTGTGCCATGTACACAGTATACTTAGTTTATCTGAAAATAATAATGAAATTCTTAGATTTGGTAAAATCAAACCTTTTTTTTTTTTATAGCTGAGGATATTGAGACTCAGTGAGGTGAAGTAATTTACCAGAAGCCTCAGGGTTAATTCATCCTAGATTTTGGACCCAGGCTACTTGACTACTAAGTCAATTCCAAAATATCTGAGGATATTTCCCAACCACCAGCTAGGGGATTAGGAAGGCAAAGTTTAGTTGCCTGTTGTCCATTTCTCCTTTCTTCCTCTCCCTAACACAGTCCCCCCACCCTCCATGTGCTCATCCACACATCAGTACTCTATTTTCTACATCACTCTGGGTGATCGAGATAGAGGCTGTTATATAATTACACTATAATTCAAAATAGGTAACAAAAAAAGGTGCGGCATGGCTTATTTTCCAATCTAGGGAGACACTGCACTTGAATGTTTTGCAGTTCAGTAGAAATGGTCATGTGTTTTGTGACATGTCATTGGTATGACAGAAGCACAGCAGACATTGTCTGTGTGGACGGCAGTGAGCAATTTGGGTTTCATAATGAGATAGGGATTGCATGAAGGCCCCCAGAAACAAAGAGTATTTCATTGACTTCGTATTCAAAAGCTCTTTTATATAAGGTGATTTATACCTGGCAAAAGAGTCATAGCTCTGATGGAAAAGCAAGCAGATGAGAGCAGTGTGCATTTAGTAATGCGGTGTGATCTGACAAGCTGTTCCAGGCTTACCCCCACTGAGCACAGTGGACAGGAATACAGCTCTCCTGGAGGGAAGAGATGAGCTGTACTTCATTCTAATGCCAAGGACAAATTCCTGCTGCAGTTTCTAGTATAGAGAATTTAGCAAGAGGAACCATCTTTTGAAAAATATATAAAACTCCTTCATTTCTTTCACCGGTTAACCTGATGCTCTTTTAGTTTTTACAGAGGTCTCCAACCATTGGCTTACTGGGACTATAATTCTCAGAATATTCATAACAGGTGAACAAAATAAATTATTTCTGAAAGTAAGAACCAGGGCTACCCCTTTGCCAAACAGAATTTTGCCTTTCACATCCAGCTCCTTGTTTTATGCTCACTGCTTTTGTGCTAGTGTGCGCATGCACACTCATTTTCTCCTCCTCCTTATTTCTCTCCTCCTCTTCTTACCTTCTTCTCTTTGATTTATTGGTCCTTGGCCACTGTTTTAGCTTCTTCTGGCTTGGCATCTGCCCACAAGGCCAGAGGTGACCCTTTGACCACCCAAGTCTTATGTGTACAGCTCCCTCTCTCTGTAGCTTACTTTCTCTTGCCAGCATTTTAATAATAGATCTGTTTGGGAGCTCATCTCTTAGAGTAGGTGCTCCCACTTTATCTGAAGGTAATTAGTTGATCTTCTAAATGCACTAGCACTATCATGCTAAAGATGAGAAGCTAGAGGATTATCTCTTATTTTCTATTGCACTTGAACTTTCATATATGAATTTATAATCTAATTTGGGGAAATAACGGGACATGCTAGGCAGAAAGAGAAAGGCAAGAAGGAGAGATCACTTTGGATCTTTTCATGGTCTGATGATACGTATAACCTCTGGTAGCGGGGAGGTGTATTACATTGGCTGCCTTAAACTTCCCTGAAGAAATTGGGTTGGTTATTTGTCATGGACAAGGAAAGTCTCCTCCCCTCTTCCTCTTCTGTATTTTCTTTCCTCTCTATTTCCTTTACCCTTCTTCCAAACTCATTATTTTCTTATTACTTTCTGAATTATATCACTGCTTAAGCTTTTATTTCTTCACTCCAGCTATGGATTAGGTCTTTGAAATTCAGACCACTTTTTCTACTTTATTTTCTCAATTTCCTATCTTCGTCTTCAGGTCTTCTCTGATATTTATTCAATTTAAATTTAAATAAATAATTTTAAATTTCTAAATTGTTCAAGTTGATCTAATAGTGTTGTGATCATGCCAAGTCAGTCTGTTATGGAATTAATATAAATAGCAAATGTGAATAATTGCACTAGAAATATGCTTTTAATTATTTCCGCCCATAAATCTGGATAATTTCTTTAATGTCCTATTTCATTTTTGCTTGCAGAGGAAACATCAGATATAAAATTTAAAAATTTAAGAGGCTATTTGGGCAATGACACACCAGATGTGTTTATAGATGAGTTTTTTTTTTTTTAAATTGATGCTTATAATAGCCTAATATGAAGACCAGACTAAATCCTGACTTTTACAGGGTTAGGAGTTGAACAGTTTTTCAAGTGACTGGTTAAAAATCAGGTTTTATAGTTGGAACTATCTTTTAAAAAGGGATTAAGATTCTATGTAGCAATCCATAGAGATTTGCTTCAGAGATTAGAAAAACTGAAGAGATGCCACAGGTCTCTTGCAGCAGATGCCCTCTTCTTTCTAACATCGATGCTCTCATTTTGGAGATCACACGTTAGCCTTTGGTTTTCTCTGTAACATTAAATACATACTGTGGAGCACAGGTCTGATGTGTTGTAGTTCAGTGCCTTTTGATGAACTCACCCATGTAATCTAACCATGTAATCCTGGTAAGACACAGAATATTTCCACTATCCCAGAAAGTTTCCTCATATCCCTTCTCAGTTAGTCCCCACCATTGCTGAGGCAGCGGTTGCTGTGAATATTTTTACCCCAAGTTATTTTGCCTGTTCGAGAAAGTCATATAAGTGCCTTCGTATATACAGTATGCAGTCTTCTATGTCTGGTGTCTTTCACTCAGCATAATGTTTTTGAGATTCATGAATGCTTCCGTGTGTGTCAGTAATACATTCCATTTTGTTATTGAGTACTATTCCTTTGGATGAATACAATTGATTAAAAATCAGGTGTTTTTTTTTTCTTATCCATTACCTGTTGATGGATATTTGAGTTGTTTTTAGCTTTTGACTACTATGAATAAAGCTGCTAAGAATATTTTTGTACCAGGCTCTTTGAGAATGTATATTTCCACTTGGATAAATATTTAGAAGTAGAATTGCTAGGTTAAGGTGGTAAGAGCTTATTCAGCTTTTGGAGAAATTGCCAAATCATTTTCCAAAGCTATTGTACCATTTTATACTCCCACTAGCCATGTAGGGTAGTGCTGGGTGCCCGACATTTTCATCAACATTTGGTGCTATTAGCCTTTATAATCATAGTCCTTGCAGTGAGTGTGTAGTCCTGTCTCATGTGGCTTTAATTGGCATTTCCCTAATGACTAATGAGCATTATTAGCCTTTTAAATATCTTCCTTACTAAGTGTCTGTCTTACATATTTTTATATTCCTTTATTTGTTTTTGTCAAGTATATGTATCATAAATTTTTTTTCTAAGTCTGTGGCCAGTTTGGTTAAGTCTTAAGACTTTTATTGATTAAGAGAATTTTTACTTTTGATAATGGATAATTTATCATTTTTTAATGACTGATGTTTTCAGTGACCTGAGAAATTTTGCCTACCTCAAGGTTATAAAAGATATGTGATATTTTTTAGAAGATTTATTGTTTTAGTTTTTATGTTTAGGTCTATAATCTATGTCAGTTTACTTTTTATATATGGTGTAGATTAGGAGACCTGACTTTTTTTTCCCATAGATATCCAGTTGTCCCAGCACCATTTAATGAAAAGGTCATACTTTCCTTTTGGCACTTTTGTTGACAATCAATTGATCATATCAGGTTGGGGTTATTTCTGTGTTCCAGTCCATCGAGCCACGTGCCCAGCTTTACACCAAACTGACTTTCTTGATTATCATGGCTTTGAATGGAAGTAGTCTTGAGATCAAGTAGCAAGAATCTCCTTCATTAAGACTGTTTTGTTTTATAACCCAGCATAAAACTCTATGTCACTTAAAAGGACTACATATACCTCATTTGTTAGGTATCATTTAGGTTAAGTTATTGCTTTTTTTAAATCTGTTTTTTCTACCAAATACCTATAGATAGAATGTTAGTCTTTTGTTTTAGCTAATTCCTTATTACATAGTTTATCTTATTGTGGCTTTAATTTTTGTTTCTATAATGACTAATGATGTTGAACATCTTTCATATGCATATTGGCAATTTTCCTTCTTTATCATTGTTTTTAAAGAAAATTTTGGGTTTGTGACTGAGAAGATCCCGGTGGCCTCAATTTTCTTTCTTTCCCCTGGTATGTTCATGGCCTGCCATTCACAGCTGACAGTGCACTGGAGTGAAGCTGCCAAAGAAGAAATATAAAAGGAAGCCTTGTGTGGATGTAGAATTAATTCACAAAGCCTGAGGTGGAGAAGCTGACCTCTGCGCACAAGGCTCCCTTCGGGCATCTGGCGAGACTGGACCCTGGTGGCAGCAGTGTGGGACCACCACCGCCCTGGGTGCGTCTCGGTGGCATTCAGGTCTCAGAGTCTGCCGTTCTTGTAAAACAGCTCCTTTTTAATGCAGATTTTAATATGAAAATATGGAATGACCTCTTATATTATGAAGAGTTCATTTTTAAAATTTTGGTTTCTTTGAGTAGTGTGTTTGTTCCCTGTGAGATTTTTTTTTATTGGAAAATGTTAGGTACATTTTAAAAGGTCTACAAGTTGCTGCTGTAACATTGAAATTAGAGTTGGTGAGATACATTTTCTGTTTTCACAAGGTTAGTGCCCTTCAAATAATACTGACCACCAGTATGTTCTTTTTGTAATCTTTCCTATAACCAGATTTTCATCCACACAGACACAAAAAAAAAACAAAAATAAAATTCTACAAAATTTTAATACCTCCTAGTATAGACATTTTTCTGTATATATTTATAGTCCATTTCTATATGTATATGAATATGTATATCTCTATACATATACTTTACTAGGTAACCTTATATTAGGTAACTATGTACCTGATATGTATGCTCTTTTAAATAAAGTAGAATAGTAATAATCTTGCTCCACAAAATTCTTGTGACAGATAGTAAAATAAGAATATGGAATATTTATGTGATAGGGTTTATCAGCAGAGATAGAGCTGGGCCTCTCATAGAGTACGATGGAGAGAGAGAAGAGAGGAGAGGAGAGGAGGAGAGGAGGGAGAGGAAGAAGGAGAGAGCAAAAGAAAAGCAGAGGGAAGAGGAAGAAAGGGAGGGGAAAGAAAGGAGGGGAAGGGAGGGCAGGGGGAGAGGGAGAGAGAGGAAGGAGAGGGAGAGAGGAGGGGAGAGGTAGGAAGAAGAAGGGAGGGGAGTGGAGGGGAGAGGAAGGGAGCAATGGAGGGAGAGAGAGAGGGAGGAAGAAGGAGGGGGAGAGAGGAAACTCTTTGGTGCCTCTTCTCCTAAGGGCGCTAATTCCATCATGAGAAGGCCACTCTCATGGCCTTGTTTAAAGCTAATCACTTCCCAGAAACCTCGCATCCAAACACCATCCCCTGAGAGTGCAGATAATACTTTAACATATGGATTTTGTCAGAGGGAATGCAATTCAGTCCATAACACACAGGTAAATAAACAAACTATGAGGAAAGAGAAAACAATAATGAAAAACTATAGCATACTATCTGGGCACTATACTATTTTACAGTAATTCTTCTGCTTTGCATCTATAAAACATAAGCCATCAATTCTGGTGAAACTTAACATGTATGATTATTTCATGAAATTTATGTAGTAATGTGGTGTTAGTGTATGCTTGCTGTAAGATGCTTTCCTTCCTTCCTGCTTAGATCAGCAGGACATGTATATTGTTGAGAGCTAGTTTGGGCCTCTTCTGTTTGGGCGTTTTATTATTTATCACAGATTTCCTCCAATACCTTGAAGGTCCTGGTAGGTGGTACTTTACAAATAGGGTGAGTGTTACCTCATGGTTCCGTGCAGAGATGACTGGCAGGAGCGGTTAATTCAGCAGGCCACTCCATTGTGAGAAATCTGGAGAAAGGCCTTTGTCCCATAAAGCCTGAGGGCATGGACCGGGAGAATGTCTTAGAGCTGTGTTAAATCCTGTTGCTCAAATAAGAGCTTCAGTGGGGAATGCAAAAGCAGCTTAGGACATTTGCTCAAATGATGTGAATGAAGAGTATAGTGTTTGGAGGGAAATCTTACTGAATTGGGTTTGGTATGAATACGTAGCAAAGGGACACTAATACAAATACATGAGGTCCGAGAGGCTTTTAATTTTTATTGTGAACTTCTTGTTCTCAACTTACACGCTTAAAGTGTTCGTGGCAGAATGATCAGCAGTTTTATTTACTTATTGATTTAAAAATACTTATACTGTGCTTACTCTTTGTCAGGCCCTGTTTTGAATGATGACAACCCTATGAGCCAGGAACGATTATCCCTGCTTTATACTTGATGAAACGAAGTATCTCGTTCAAGGTCAGACATAGCATTTATTGTCTTCAAAATCAAATGAAAAAATTATATAGTATTAGAATCATTGTGCTTAAGAGAAAGGGTAGATATTTTTTTCTAATAATAATGTATTCCCACCCATCTGAAAAACTACCAGGACTTTTTAAAGATGAGGATCTTGTTCCACATTCAAATATTGGTGCACATTTAGTTAATGCAAATTAAACCATATGCATTTGACCAGAAAAATGAGAGGGACTGAGAGAGGGAGGGGTAGAGGGGGAGGGAGAGACACAGAGGAGAGAGAGAGGGAGAGAGAGGTGCATCAGAGAGGAGAGGAGGGCAGTGAGGAGAAGAGGGGAGGAAGGGGAAGAGGAGGGGAGAAAGCCAATGGCCTGTTGGCAGTTCTTCCCACCATTGCACTGAACTGGAGTTTGCTCCAGAGTGAGTATTTTACGTGATCTGTTAATCTGTCATGCCTTCCCTCTAACTCAGTTCCTCTGGGCATCTTGCCTTGCTAGTATGAATTTTCCATGTACCACAATCCCCTGTATACTAGCCAACACATTCGACAGGTGCTCAAGTCACAGAAAGAGTGACATGTCCCAATACTAGAAGAAAAAAATGGCTTTTTTAGATTTAGAAAAGGCAGGTGGGACTACAGTGTTTTACCATTTTAAGGGACTTTCAAGGGTAATTTTGACAAAATGTGATTTTTCAGTTTTCAAATCTTAAAAGTTAACTGTATTTTCTAATCTCCGTCTAACATATAACTTCACTCACTTTACCCAAGTGCATCAGGAGAAGCCAGTTGGCTTCCACAGTACACAAGAACAAACATGTCAGGAAAACATGCAAGGTTTATATATCTTTTCCTGTCCTAGTGAGACTAGTCAGTAATTTCAGATAACTCTCCCCATATAAGTATCTGAAAAGCTTCTTTTAAAAAGTAAAATATTAATGGAGTTATAACAAAGGAAGAATACAAAACATAGGAGTACATCTCAATGATGTTTCACAAAGTTTTTGAACAGCCCCACTTAACCACATGAAGAAATGGGAGTTTACCAGGATCCAGAAGCACCCAGAGCGCCCCCAACAGGCACCACTCCAGTCATTATTCCTTCTGTAATGACAACCACTGGTGTTTGTTCATTCTCACCGTGGTGCACGCTATGGCGTGATAAGCCATAACCTATGTATGTATTCTACTGCTGGTAGACATTTGGGTTGTTTTTGCTTTTGAGCTATTCTGAGTAGTGCTACTTAGAACGTTATTCTGAATATATTTTGGTTACTACTTGCATGCATTTCTGTTAGGTGTACATACCTACGGGTCATGTTTATATTCAGCTTTAAAAAGGACTACCATTTCCCAAATGATTACCTCAATTTACACTCCTGCCAGCAGAGTATGAAACATACCCTTCTTAAAAACCTCAGAATTTCTGCCACTTGGAATTTTAGACAATTTTGTGTGTATTGTTATTCCTTTGTGGTGTAATTTAATTTTCTTGATGATTAATGAATTTCAGCATTTTTTTCATGTTTATCAGTGATATAAATACCTCTTTTATGAACTTTTGCTATTTTTGTTGTGTCTTTGCATTATTGACTTGAATGACTAGATGCACATAGAGGTATAGATACAGGTCCAGCTGCAGATCGAGATTCCCATTTGAGTGCAAGTCCTCCGTTAGAGATGTGTGTGGCGGTGTTGTCTCACCAGTCCATGGTTTGCTCTCAAATTCTCTTTGGTGTCTTAAGTTGAATGGAAGTATTACATTTTAATGTAAATTTAAATTTTGCATTTTATTTCTTCTTATGGTTATCACTTTTTGGCTCCTGTATAATAAATCTTTGCCTACTTCACATTCTTTATGCTTTATTCCAGAGAGCTTACTTTTCACATAAATCTAGAATCCATCTGTAGATTTTTGGGTGTGGTGTGAGCAAGGCATCAAGATTTCTTCTTTGAAAATACAGATGCATAATTGTCCTAATATAATTTTTGATGCAATTATAATGGTATAATTTCAAAATTTTATTTTTTATGTTTGCTGTTGGTCCTTAGAAAAGGACATTGTTTTAAATGTTAATCTTACATCCCTGACCTTGTGAAATCCATTTATTGATTCTCAGAGTTGGTAGAAACTTTTGGATTTCCAAAGTGTACAATTATAAAATTTTCAAATAATGAGTTATTTTTGTCTTTTCCAACCCTTATTTATTTTTATTTCCTATTGCAATTTATAGAATCTCCAGGATACAAGCTGATAGAAAGACCTTTTTATCACTCCTAATATTAGAGAAAAAGTTTTCAATAATCCAGCAATAGAAATGATGTTTGCTGTAGGGTTATTGTAGAGACTTAGTGTAAGGTTAAAGAATTTCCCTTCTATCAAATATAATGTATTTATTGAGCTGCTTATATGGTTCTCCTCCCTTATTACATTATTGTGGAAACATCACAGATTGATTTTCAAATATTACGCTAATCTCGTATTTCTGAAATAATCTCTAGAGTAATGATGTGTATTATCCTTTTTATATATTGCAGGGTCAGATTTGCTGCTGATATTTTGCTTAGGGATTTTGCATCCAAGCTCAGGGGAGGATAGCTTATGAGTTTCCTGACTTGTGATGTCCATTAGATTTTGCTTTATAGTAACCTCATAAAATCAGTTGAGAAGTGTTTCTTCTTTTTCTAACTTTTGGAAGATTTTGTGCAAGATGGATGTTGTTTCTTTTGATGATGTTGTATAAGCCTTGAGATTTCTTTGTTTGACAGTTTTAAATTACAGACTTAATATCTTTAAAAATACAAAAAGAAAAAAACAAAACCCAAAACAAAACCCAAACAAACAAACCACCCCACAGTGAGAGTGGGGTGGAATTAGGCCGCCATGGAATGAGTTTGGTCAGGAACATCTCTGAACAGGGCATATTTGAACTGAGAACTAAATAAAACATAACTGGCCTTGTACAAATTTAGGGAACAAGATTCCTACAAGGAACAGCAAAAGAAAAGGCCCTAAGGTAAAAATTACCTTGGCATGTGCGAGGAGCATACTCAAATCTAGAATGGCTTGAATGGAGGATGAGAGGACAAGTGATGTGAGCTGGTATCAAAATATACACAAGGCTCAGATTACGCGTGGACTTGTGGAGTGCGATTAGGGGGTTGGATCTGATTCTAATGCAGTTGACATTCATTAGAGGGTTTAATACAAGGAAAGAATATGGATCGCGTTTTAAAGAATCATTCTGGCTGTGCTGCTGAGAGTGGTTTGTAAGGCACTGGTGAGGAGGGGGAGCTCAGGGAAAGGCACTGTAGACTTTGAGTTAAATATAGTAGATTGGGCATTGATGTTTACCTTTGTTACCTCCTGGGACTCAACTATAATGACAGAGGGACTAAAAGGAATGAACTTAGAAAAAACCCACCATGGGTTGGGAGATGACAAATGGCCACCTTATATATTGAGCAGGAGAATGGAGGTTTATTCTCTGGAGCTTTGGGTCACCTTAAAGAACAATGAGGTTAAATGAAAGTGTTCGTATTGAATAGAAATCTCCCAGCTTCCCTCTTCCTCCAGTCAGCTGAGATTGCTCCTAGACAGGCTCACGCTTCCCAGGCAGGAGATTGGAGCATTTATCTCTGAGGAAATTTAGCAGCTCAAGGTTGTGTGTCTACTAGATTTTTGTGAGAGGCACCAATTAGCATTTCTTTATGCTTTTTATCCAATTAAAAGAATTTATTGGGTGACCTTAAGACATATAAACTCCTCAGAGGCTTTGATAATGGTTACGGCAACTCCACTCTTATACCCTTATTTGATACTTGTTTTGATCCTTGCTAAGGGTGAGTTTTAATGAGCTTCCTTTATTTTAACACTTTCTCAATTTTATATTTTACTGTTTTTGTTTGAAAATTAGTTACCTCTTGTAACCTATAATCCCTCAAACTTCTGTACTCATTTTCTTTCATACTTTTCACTCCTACTTCTCACCTATTTCTTGGAATATTTTGTCAAATACTATCCACAGAGACATATCATGGAATTCAGTTCTATTTTTCCTACATCTACCTTTGGAATGACAATATAATAACACATTCTGTCTCCCACTTCGTAGTTGTACCAAGTATTTTGCAACTGCATAGAATGAATTACCATTTCCTACCCCTATATCAATTCCTTCAGCACCTGCCATCCAGGAATTAAACCAGTGTTACATATTTGATGCTTATCATTAATGGTACTGCCTCACTTGTGGTGTCAATGATTGAATCAGTCAGGCCAGCATAAGTTATACTGGGTTAACAAGCAGTCCCCAAATCTGGGTGCCTAAATGCAACTAAATTTTTGTTGCTTGCTCCCTCAGGGTCTGCTGCTGGTCCAGGTGTCTCTCTTGAGCTGCTGTCTTCCACGGATTCAGCATTCCAAGCTGTTTTACCTTCCTGCCGATACATACATACTTTCTTATGACAATAAGAAAGAGTGGCTGAGGCTTAGAGCACTGCCTTCAAATACTTCCATTTAGAAATGGCACAAGGAACTTTTTCTCAAATTATTTGACCAAAGCAAGACTTATTTATGGCCACGCTAGCTTAAGCAATGGGGGAAGTCTTCCCTCTGTCTGCAACAGGAGGAGAATCAGATTTTATTTAACATTACTAATGCACAGCACAAGCAAAGGGAGGTACAAATAAAAGTACTTTGGAGAATAAAAAGAGCCCTTGGAAAAAAATGGTTGGAACAGAAAATTTTAAAAAGCCATTACAAGTATTAGAAGGATTGAGAAATCTCCAGAAAATAGAGCAAAAAAGAAAAAAAAAAAAGAGAGATAGCACTTTTCTTGGAATTCTATATTGAGCCAAATGATTGATCAAGTGTGATTGGAAATAAAGGTTCCAACAGTAAGAAGTGGTCAATTTCTAGGATGAAGCTGGCGGAAAAGCAATGGACTGCAGTCAGATGTGCTGTTGGCCGAGACAGCAACCAGTCTGGAACAAGGCTAAGTAAAGGCTTCAAGAGTAATTTCTCCAAAAAAAGATAAGAGGAAATGCAGAGATTACCTGATATGTTTGAATCTGTTGAGGAGAAAGTCACATTTTGGGCTGTGTGTTTAGAGACAAATTAATAAAAATGTCTATTGATAAAATGAGTCCATTGACTCAGGGTAAACAAAAAATATTCAAGAAAGAAAACATCATCATAGGTTCACCTGTGTGTAAGATTTGCAAAATCACAATAGTACAACATTTAATATGTATCTGTGTCAAAAACTCTAACTATAATGGGGGCATACGGAGTGGAAATGTGTGTGCACGGTATAGGAGATTGAAATAATGTTCTTTTAGCAAGTAAATAGTTATCTAAAGCAGACACAGAAGAAGTAGCAATATAAGCATATTGTTTAAAAACATGGCAACGAATCCCATAAGGAAAAGTTAAATACCCACAACCAAGGGGGGAAGTGATGGTGACTTGGAACCGGGAGGCAGCTGTGGAGACGGGAACTGACTGGGTAGGGAGGACGCTGGCTCTCCGAGGAGGAGCCGCAGGCTTTGCTGATGATTGGCTGGTGGACTGCGGGGAGGTGGAGGAGGTGTTGAGAACGACTCCAAGACAGGCTCAGAAATCCCTCAAGATTGTTCTAAATGCATATTTTTTTTCTTTTTCTTTCCCTAGGGGAGAGCAGTCCCCTATTACCACAAATAATGCAGTCGAGTTTCCCACATTTGGGGAAGTCGCAGGGGTCGGGACATAGGGAGTGCAGTGGATAAGCCTGGCCCTAGGAAAACTACCTTCGTGATCGCGGTATCTGCCCTGCCAGGTGAGTGTAAGTGGGTATTTTTCAATGAAAAGTTAAAATTTTCCTAATTAAAGGTAAAATTTGAAAAACTATTGTTAAAAGAGAGGCTTACCCCCAAAATGGCTTTCTTAAACATCAGCACTAGGAATCTGTGTCCTTTGCTGTCGGTGAGAATGCATCGCTCTCATCCGTTCCTCCCCGTGGTGATGGTGCTTTCAGGGGTGTAGTTTCTATCTTCCTCTTCCACCACATTTCATCACTTAAAAAAATTTTCTTAAATACCTTAAATGTATTTTGAAATTTAAAAAAACTGGAAAATATTATTTGTAATTATATGAAAACTAAAATATTCCACCAATCTTCGCTGAAGGTTTAAAGTAAAATACTTATTTTTAAAAAGTAATTCTTAAAATTGTGTCTTTTGCTAAAATAGCAAGGCCCTAGGTGAGGGAAAAGGGCGCCTGTGGCAGAACCTTATGAGCTTGATTCTGTTTTAAATAATCCTCCGTTGGCTCTAATGGTTCACTAGCATTTACTTCAAATGTCATAATGAGTCAAGTCTTATAAAATGAAAATAAGACCTTCTTTAATAATCATTTTTATGTTGCTTAATAAGAGACAATATAAGAAATGAGACCCACATTCTCATCTAAACTCTGGTACTAATCAGCTCTACTTTTGCAGAGAAGTGAGCTAACACGTTTGAATGATGTGTTTCTTGATGTGTGTTTTTAGACAACATGACATTGTGCTTTGGGGTCATCTGAGTCCTGGCACTGTTGCCTGTGCAGGCCATGTGACTCCAGTTCGTCACTGGAGGGGTCTCCAGCGTCACTAAATCAGAGCGCTCTCAAGACTTAGTTTCTCCCGTTCACTCATTTTGGGATTGGTTGTTTGCGTTAAGAGTGGAGTGACTGAAATTTCTTCTCTCAGGACCTCCGAGCGAAATCCTCAGTCCTTTCGGTGAGTAAGCTCGCCTCAGTTCCTCCCTTGTTCCATCGCAAATGGTGCAGCCACCTCTTCCTCTTGCTCAGTGTGTGGGCCACAACAGTGTGTAAGAAAGAGCCTGAGACTGATTGGTTTCTCAGTGCTGCTGCACAGTTGCCATGTCTCCTTTAAGTAGAAAAGCAACATATTTCGGTCGACTGTGTCTTACAAGGAAGTTACTGAGGGTGATGAGACATATAAGACATAATGCAGTTCTCAAGGAGTTTATAACCTCTGTATAAAAAGAGATAAGTCCAGTGCACATATAAAACAACTAGCAATGTGAAAAGCGATGGGGACAATAAGTGCTTTGAGAATTCACATCCAGGAGCGATTGCGGTGAGCTAGTCGGGTCTGGAAAAGCTGCCTGCCTGGGGTGGGACTGGGTATATTTTGGTAGATTTACTTACATGATAGAAAAGGTCAGTGGTTGAGAGTGAGGAGGAGATGGCATTAAAAAAGACCCAACGGTGGAGACAGGAACAATAGTAGTAGTAACAAATACACACTGATAATTATAATTAAAAGCTTGATAATTGGTAGCTAATCAGGACTTATTCCCTACTCCATCCCCTCTACCATAACTATGGGCCCCTACAGTGGAGGATATTAACTAGCAGATTATTAGGAAATTTTTATCGTTCTCAGCATCCCTCAAGCCATGAGAATGAGGCACTGTCTGTTCCAAAACAGATCTCTCTCAGAGAGAAAAGCTTTCACAAACATTTGATAACATCCCAAATTTCCGATACTTCCTGAGAGACTCAGATCCCTTTTCCTCCCAGTCCGTCATAGAAGCACCCATGTTCCCGTGACAGGAGCACTTGGTGTAGGGACGCAGGGGACGTTCTCAGTGGGAATTGCAGCCTGCAGTTTGGGTCAGGACGTCTCTGATCTCTGCTTGTGAGCCCTTGCCAGTCTTTGTTTTCAGCAGTGAGGATTCCTGGGAAGTTTAGTCCTGGCATTAGACTGAGTTCAAATCCTGACTCCACTGCTCACCGGCTGTGTGGCTTTGGGCAAGTTGATATGGACTCTAAGCTTCATTTTCTTCACATGACAAAAGACAACACTACTTCACTGTTCTTTGGAGACTGAAGGAGATAGTTCACCACAGCACTTGCCGCAACGTTAAGCACATGGAAATATAATACTCTGTTGACTATCTTTTGACTGTTTACTTGACACTAGACAAAATATTACTGCCTCACATCTGACTCCAAAAACATAAATGTGTATTTTTATTTTAGTCATTTTTTAAAAACAAGGAATGCTGTAAATTAGACTCGTGGTTTAGAAATATTTTTAAAAATATGTATTCTATTACATAAAACAAACACTAGTTAGTCATTTCAAGGTCATTCTATTTTAAGTGACAGAAAAAATTGGAAGAAAGTGCCCATCAGTTCTCAAACTTTTTTTTATAATGAACACTATTTTAAAACAATAATAGGCAATATTTATTGAGCACTTACAATGTGCCTGGCATTGCACTGGTTCCTCATAGGCAATATCTCACTTATGAGGTAGAAATTGTACGATCTTCATTATTGTATGATTCCCACTGTTATTCCAAATGAGGAAACTGACTTACAAAGTCTCAGCACCTTAAGTGGAGAGTCTGGGGACAACCCCACCGGTATGAGTTCGAAGCTGTCCCTTAACCACTTTTCGGGTGGGCACAGGGCTGTTGTGAGGGTGGTGGCTAGATGTTCTTGCTGGCATAGCAGGTACAGATAGGAAAGTGATGGAAGATAAGATTGGTCAGGTTATCTGGGGCTTGTGTGTTGGGAACTTTATCATGTGAACACATCTCACTGCCTGCTGATACATTTAAATCCCACAGGCAGCCCGTACAGCACTGGGCACAACGCAAGAGCCATCGTGAACATTCCATAGGTCGTGGCTGTTTTTCTGATACTGCGTGGAAGTGTCCTTATCTGACCTCCACTCAGTGGACTTTGCAGACAGCCAGTGCTCTTTATTTTCCTCGTGAGATGCCGTGGCTGGGCCAGCGCATGCCAGCTCTCAGCCGGTGTCCTGAGGCGTTTGCCTGTGTTTCCCAAAGATGCAATGCACTGTTCCTGAATCCAAATGTAACTGTTTGTCTGTTACATTTGTTATTTTCATTATGTAATCCAAGTAAATAGTTTTATAAACCAGTGAAACATGAATGCAGGAAGAAGGATACTTCCATATAAACCTAATTGAATGCTTTGGGTACACTTCACTTCTTAAAGGCAAGTTATTAAAAAATTACAACATTAGTGTGGGCAAGAAAATGTAAAAGATAAAACATTTTTATAATAATTGAGAAATACTCTGTAACCAGATTTCCTCCTGAGGGATTTACAATTCTCACTTCACTTTAAAAGCGCATTTGTCATGGGTGTATTTTATGATATAGAACTTGGGTAGACACAGAATAGACCCAATCCTTCTATAAAGAGAAAAATGCAGGGTAATTTGGCATTCAGTTCACATAATAAATATGAGAGCATGTAGGGAGCATTTTTCTTCTTCTTTACTCAAAAATTGCTATGGTGTATCTCTTCAATATTCTGCTTGGTTTACATTTCTGCAAAAAAAAAAAAAGGAAATAAAAGAAGAAATATTGTGCTTTATTTATGATGGTGACCTTTTTATAAAGTCACCATCCCAGTCAGCTCCTGGCGGCAGATGAGTGCTCTGCGGTTGATTCGGAGTCTTCTATTCAATGCAAGGTTTCAAATTTAGAACTTTTCTAGTTTAGAAACTATAAATTATTTATGCAGTATCAAGCTTTTTAAACCCTGTTTATGACAGCTTGGGGTTTTGCCAATCTTGGTTGAAGCAGTCTAAATAATTTATCTTGTGTTCCTTCAATGCACAATACATCTTGGAGCCCAAGAAATGTGAAATAAGTTTTATTTTCTTCTCGGCTATGCTGAGGTCAGGGAGGTTAAGCTCTTAGACATTCTTTGAACACTTCTTGGTTGCTTATCTTCTCTCAGTGTGCTGGGTCTTCTTTTATTTTTATTTTTTTAACTTTCATATGGAGACTTTTTTTATATGACATTTTCACTTTATTGAACCTCTTTTTAAAGAATCCTTTATCTCCCATTAATTATATCTACTGAATTTCTATATACTGTAATTTCAATTATAAATAAGAGTATCTTTGCAAATAAGGAATTCAATTATTTTTAGATTCCAGTGTCTTCCAGGAGTATGAATAATGAATTAATCTGATTTGATTTTACTGAAATGTGTGAAACATTCATAATAAACATCAAAAGAGTTCAAGGTTTAACCAAACAGCTAAAATGTGGGCATTCATTTAAATTTAATTTTAACATATTAACTATGAGTTAATGCAAATATAGATAGTTGGATTTTTGTTTGCTTTCTTCATTCAGCAGTGTTTTCAAGATTTAGTCATGATATAGAAATAATTCTTTTTTAATTTCAAAACCTAGGTAATAAATACACCCCAACCTACTTACTCTGTGGCTGGTGAATGTTTATGTTGTTTCCAGGTTTTTGCTACAATAACGATGCCACCCGAGTGCTGCTGGCAGCTCACTCGAGTGCACTCACAGAGGTGGAACTGCTGGGCCTAACGGGATGCACGTCCTCAAATTTAAATGTTTTTATTGAGCTGTAATTGGTATATAATTACATTAGGTTTAGGTGTGCAACATAATGATTCAATATTTATATATATTGCAAAATGATCACCACACGAAATCTACTAGTTAACATCTGTCACTATACATAGTTACAAATTATTTTCCTGTGCCGAGAACTTTCATGATGTATGCTCTTAGCAACTTTTGAATATGCAATGCAGTATTATTAGCTACAGTCACCATGCTGTGCGTTATGTTGCCATGACTTATTTTATGAATTAGTTACGTATATCTGTGTAACAAACCACCTTAAAATTAAGTAGCTTAAACAGCACTTATTAAACTCAGGTTCAGTGGGCCAGCTATTTAGGGTGAACTTCAGTAGCTCCATTGGACCCCCTTTATGGGTTTACAGGGTGGCTCTTCCCTGAGGGATTGTCTGGCTGTCAGCCGTGGTGACAGACAGGCAGTGGGGCTGTGTGTTCTTGAGCAGGTTTGGGCTCATGGCGGTGGGGTGGGGTTCAAAAGGAAGGAACATCTAGAGGGTGGGGCCGAGGGTCGTGATGAAAAGTTTGTTGACAAGCTACTTGCAGGGGTTGGTACTGCATCTTTAATCAAGGAACGTTTCCTGCCTCTGAGTAGAGGGACACAGGAGTGTTTGCTTGGCTGGATTTCGTAGTTTCTGTGTCTGTTACCATGTTTGTTACCTGCAGCAAATCCTTCTCTTTTTTGAATGGGAGTGTCTGTTGTGGTTATCCTGCTGTTTTTCACCACTGTAGTTTGGGTGTACAGGGGCAGGTGTCTTGGCTTTTTAGGTCAGAAATCTCTAGGTCAAGAAGAACTGCATCCAGAGCAGATGGAGATCTCAAAATACTGAACTTAGAGCAAAATTCATCATTAGACTTTGGGATGTCTCAGAGGGAAGAGAGTATATTCTGCATGCAAGAGAATGTGAATGCTTATAGAGAACATGAATAATTATGGCCAGACATCAGGCTGTGGTAGATTGGAAAATCGGTCATAATCATTTTCTTCCATCTTTATGCCCTCTTTCAGAATTTCCATCAGGAGTCAGTTCCTTTTTTTTTTTTTAAGGCTTCTTCCCCCGCCTCAAGTCTGGGCTGTAATTTCCTTTGTCTAACAGAATGCAGTGGAAGTGTAAGAGGTCTTGCATGCTTCCAATTGCTCTTTAAGAAGCTTCACTGTGTTGCCACATGAAAAATTCTGGGCTGTCATGCTGGAACACATGTGAGCAAAGATGAGCTGTCCCAGTGGAGACCATCCTAAGCTAGTTGGTCCCCAGCCCACCTGGCAGTTGACCTCAGATGCAGTAGTGAGGCCACTGAGAACAGAAACATTCATTGGCCCCCTGAACACAATCTACGTTGCTTACCCACAGAATCAGGTGCTAAATAAATGGCTGTTGTTTTAGCCCAGTGGGCTGGTTTGCTACACAGTAAAAGTTAACTGATAAACTCTTGTATTGGTTTTATTCTACCTTTTCAAAAAAACATTCTAGAATATAATGTCTTCAACAAATTCAATAACAATGAAATCACTTTTGAATCTCTTGCTATGAATGGTAAGGAATTTACATTTACTTTTCATATTGGATGAATATTAAATTTTTGTTTAGATTTCATCCAACATATTTAACTGATATCAATGTTTTCCCAAAGACCTTTTGTATCCCATTTTTCTTGTTATCAAATACGTATTTTTATTGACCATTCAGTTGGGTAGAGTTTATTTCTGCCTGTTTTTTAAGACAAGAGTTAGTGGGTTCTTTGTTTTCATAGCCCTTTGCCTTTCAGTGGCTTTTGCATACAAGCAACCTTACAACACAGTCACTTTTCTCCAAAGCTGTATAGCCATTGCTTCACCCTTTAGTGGCCAGTGTCTTAGAGGAGAATGAGTTTTACTCATTACATCAAATACCGATTCCCTGTATTCTTCCTGAATGTTTATGGACTTTTTCTCCCTCGTCTTTGTAACTGTATATTTTATCCAGGTGATTTCTAAGCATGGCTCTCCATTCATCTGTGTTGTATGCAACATACTGAGCCCTTTAAACTACAGGCTAAGATCTTTTTTTATAGTCCAGGAAAATGTTGTCTTCATTGATTATTGTTTTGAATCCCTTTGTTCTCCTGTGTCCTTGCGAATGCCAGTTTTTTCTTTTTCTTTAAATTTTTTCAATTACACTTGACATACAATGTTATATTAGTTTCAGGTGTACACCCCAGTGATTAGACATATAACTTATGAAGCGATCATCCCAGAAAGTCTTGCACCACCTGGCACCACAAATAGTTATTGCAATATTATTGACTCTGTCCCTGTGACTGTTTTTATAACTGGAAATTTGTACATATTATTCCCTTCCTGCTTTTTGCCCATCCTTCAATCACTGTCCCCTCTGGCAGCCATCAGTTTGATCTCTGTTATGTAGGAGTTTGTTTCTGTTTTGTTTGTTTATTTTGATTTTTAGATTCCACATATAAGTGGAATTGTATGGTATTTGTCTCTTTCTGACTTACTTCACTTAGCATAATACCCTCTGGGTCCATCCATGTTGTTGCAGATTTTATTCTTTTTTATGGCCGAGCAATATTCCATTGTATATATGTACCACCTTTTCTTTATCCATTTGTTTTTTGGTGGTCAGTTAGGTTGCCTTCATATCTTGGTGATTATAAATAATGCTGTAGTGAACATAGAGGTGCAAATGTCTTTTCAAATTAGTGTTTTGAAATTCTTTGGATAAATACCCAAAGTGGGATGGCTGGGTCATATAGTAATTTTACTTTTACTTTTTGAGGAACCTCCTTACTGTTTTCCACAGTGGCTGCACCAGTCTGCATTCCCACCAACAGTGCACCAGGGTTCCCTGTTCTCCACAACCTCACCATCACTTGTTGTTTGTTGATGTATTGATGATAGCCATTCTGATTGGTGTAATATATCTTATCATGGTTTTAATTTACAACTAATACCTATTTTCTGAAGTTGGACTTTTTGGTCCGTTATTCTTAATAATTAATGATTATTAATAATTTTCCTACTTTTGCTCATATTCTTCTCATTTTTGAACAACTTCTTTGGCTTTTCTTCTAAATCAGTGACTCAATTGTTAGCCTACTAATTGCATAGTCACTTGGTCTGGAATCTGGGCATGGCTTAGCCAAATCATCATTCTTAGCATGTCCCATAAGGTTGTAATCAAAGGGTCAGTGGGAGCTGCGTTCTCATCTGAACTCACAGCTGAAGGAGGGCCTGCTTCTGAGCTCTTGTGCATGGTCATTGGTAGGATTCAATTCCTCGAAGCTGTTGGCTCCCTCGGTTCCTTGTCATGTGGACAACCATAGCATGTCAGCTGTTGCCCTTCAGATGGGGCGGGGGGAGAGAGAGAGACAGCCCGCTTTCTGTGGAGCCAAACCTCTTTATAACCTAATCTAGGAGGTGACATTTAATCACCCACGCTGTGTTCTATTTGTTAAAAGGGAGTCAGGGTGGGATTGCACAGAGGATTGAGACCACAGGAGGTGGGGGTTGCTGGGCCTCCCGGAGGCTGCCTGGTGCAGGAATGGTGCTCAGTCACACCATGTTACCCGTCTCTGCCTTCCCCACCTCCCCTGTTCAGTCAGGTGTAATCTTATTTCTAGGTCTGTTGGTTACCATTAGGGCTTTTAATAATATTCTCTAAACTGTATCTTGACCTTAAAATAGTTGCTCCTCCCTCTATGCTATTTCATGTGAAGACAGCTGGGCGCCCACACTTCCATCAGGTTTCTTCCCCGTCTCGACCTCTCAGACCAGAGAAGTTTGTTGCCAAGTAAACCTTGTCAAGGCTCATAGAATTTTACTCTATCCTAGAATTAAAATGACATTGTCTGTGACTTGCTAATGGGTTGATTCTGTGAAATAAAAATCAATAAACAGAGATTATCATACCGCAACTATGTAAATATTATTCACTGCAGACCCTGCTCCGGGAAGTTTTTACCATTTCTTTGACAATTTTCATTCTTTTCTTTCCTCTCCTCTTCTTCCTCTCCCTTTTTCTCTTCCTTTTCTCCTTCTCTTCCTTTCTCTTGTCTCTCTCTCTCTTTTTTCTATCTCTGACAAGTATTATTTTGGAGGTTGCAGCTCCAGAGACTCCTTTGTACCGCCTGTCATTTCTCTCTTATTTCCCATCTTCTGAGTTTTTGTTTGTTTTGCTCTTGCTCTTTATTCTGGGAAATTTCCTCCACCTTATCTCTAGACCTTTGTCGTGTCTCAGCAATCACATCTTTATTTCTGAGATCTCCTTCCTGTTCTATGTACCTATATTTGAAAACTCCATACTTCACATAAGTATGTACGTATATGAAATAGTTGAAAAAATATAGGCCTACTAAAGTCTTCTGATTTATTCAGTTTAATCAAGTAATGAAAAAGACAGGAAAAATGTGTACATTTTATGTTGTATCCTTTTATAAAGTTGAATAATTACATCGATATTTAAAATACCAAGCTCACTTTTATGTCCGATATGAGTGATTTGGAAGTTCAGGGCTTTACTGATGTGCTTTTCTTCGCACATTTACCCAGGTTTAAATGATCACCTCCATTCTAATGACTGCTGACGTAATCTTTAGCTTTGTCTTTATCCTCTAGCCTGGCTCTGGTGCTGCATTGCATCGACTTACAGACTCTGTTCTCCTGCCTGTCTTGTTACTTAACCCCGACGTGCCCCCAAGCCAGGCTCATTGTCTTGGCACCACCGTTTTCCCATCATTTTAGCTCAAAACCTTGTGAAGTCAATATGGTTTTCAGAGAGTGAAAATTCAGTCGTGTAGAATGTAACGTTCTTTATCTTTCTATGATGAAAATATAATTATACGGTATTTTTCCCGCACGCATTGCTCCTTCTCATAGTAACAAAGCGACCCCATCATTTCTAGGAAAACTCAGTCACTTTCAAGATGTCTTGATTATTTAAGTCAATCAAATTCAGTGAGCTCCCAGCCATTCATGTTTAATATTTATATTGTAATATATACATACTTATATACATATATTTATTATATTATACATTTTTATATAAAATATTTTCCGCTCTTTTTCTTTTCACTGCAGAGGTGCACTGTTGGCAGAGAGGGTTCCCTGTCTCGGGCTTCATCTGCCCCACGCTGCCATTATCTGAGATGTGTAATCCTTCCGCCATCCTTCTTGGTTGTCAGCATCAATTTTTACTTTCACTGAGATGCTTTTGGGCACCACACAGCATGGAAACTGAGGGTCCCGTGTCACGTTCTGCTGCCATAATTTTTCATTAGCATTTCTGACACCCCTTTGGGCCACCAACTCTCAAATGACTTCATTTGTGTGAGGATCTCTCTCCAGTGCTGTCAGAGTATAGGACCGTCATCAAAATGTGTGCCTGCGGCATCACAAGTCCCTGATGCCATCATGGTAAATGAAAAGGAGGATACAGTTTCACACCCTCCTTGGACCCCTAAGGGTAAAGCTGAGTGGTACATTTTTCTGACTCGTTCTGATCCACGGCACTCACGGATGTGGCGGAGTCAGAGGGGTGAGGGTGGACAGTGTTCAAAGCTCTTGCTCTGAGTATCTGAGCTCTGTTCTTCCCTCCTAATTATCTTCTTCCTTTCCAGGGAGAGTGTGCAAGGAGGGAGGGCTGAACACAGCTTCAACAGTTTTCCTTTAAAGTTTTCTGTTATATGCATAATGAAGCTTTATTATTATTATTAACTTTAATTTGAATCAAAGGATTTGGTGGATTTTTAAAAATCCCCTTTTGACATTCGAAAGAGAGCCAGGTCTGCCTCCGGTGACCCAGCCCTGCTGACAGTGGGTCAGGGTGTTAACATACATGTGGAGAAAACACATCCATTAATACTCATAATCGCTTATTAAGTTTGGACTCATCTTTAATTCCTTCCTCTCTTTGGCTTCTATTTCCAAGCTCCAAGACCTCTCTTTGCTTTAAAATACCTTTTCTTATTTGTGCCTTTCTTTCAATTCTGACAGCTACTGCCCTTGTGAAGACCCTATCGAATGCCAGGATTACTGAAATGGCCTCTCAGCAGACCTTAGGAGCTCAAATCTCCTGCTGTTTAAATCTGTATTCTGTGTTGTTGCGGAATACTTTTATTCAAACACCACTTCTATCATTTCCCTCCTCTATTCAAAAATCCACAGTGGTTGCTCACTGGGTCAAGTTCAAAAATATTTGCTTGACTTCTGGGCCAACTGTAGTAGAGATGCACTTTATCAAGCCTTTCAAACCTTAATTTTTACCAGTCTCGGCAAAAAGTTTCCAAGTTGGTTTTCTTATTTTTTATTAGTCATGCGAATTTTTGCCCTTGAACTTATCCTACATCTTTTGCCAGTAATGTCTGCCTCTTTTATTTCTTGTTACTTGAATTTTAACCATCTTTCATGACCCAGTTTAAACCTCACCCTTTTCCTGATGTTTCTTGCCCAGTGAAAACAATTCACACTGGTCTCTTTTGCCTTGGATCAGTGGCTCCAACACTTTCCTGAAGATCAGAATCATCTGGAGGTGGGAGGGCCTTAAAAAATTCCAATGCCTGGGTTGCACTCTACACCAAATAATTCAGAATGCCCACAGGCAGGAGTCAGGCATCAGTATATTTAGATCCCCAACTGATTTCAGTGTGCAGCAAGCTTTGCTGCAATGTGCTCCATCTATGCCATAACCTTGCACTTGGCTGTATTTGGTTTAATATTGGCATCCATTTTTTGTTACTTATCTAGAATGTAATAGGCCAATTGAGAGGAAACAAGCTTCATGCTGATGGAAGTAGAGACTGTTGGTGCCCTACCCAGGTCCCCTCGTATCCATTTCACCCATTCGTTCGGCCACCCCACCCCACGCAGCCTTGGCATGGTTGGTCTCCGGTGGCCAGCACCTCTGAACTTGGTTCGCTTGGCCAGCATCAGGCTCCTTCTCTCCTAAACAGCATGCCTGTGAGTATGAAAGCCCAGCTCCGCGGCTTGTAGTTTGGATACATTTCAGAGTTTCCTGTGGGATCAGGTTGACGCTACCCTCTGTGGGACTTGGTCTGAAATACATCCTTGAGTGGCTTTCCTCCCTGTCTGCCTTTTAATCCTTTTCTGATTTCTCCTGGGAGCACCTTCTTAATAAATCACTTGCTCAGGAATCATCATCTCAGAGTCTGCCTCTCGGGAAACCCACCTAAAATACTTATCTTTCCTCCAGAGCATGGCACTGAGTATCTGTGCAATTCAATGAAGATTTATTAGAACAGGGATTCTTGATAGGAGAAATAGAAATACAATTTAATGAAACCTTAGTTGAAGGTACTGAAATATATACAGGGTTCTCTATAGAATTACCTATACTTTCTTGAATATAAATTTAAAACTGGACACACTGAAATCTTACTTAGGGTAGGAAATATGAGGTAGGTAAAGTTTTAGCAACAGTATTTATAAAAATACCTGAGGAATAGTTTGGGACGAAGCAGGGAAGCATCAAGGCATTTGTGCATTAGTTGCTCCACCACAATCGAAGAGCAGAAGGGGAGGCTGTGCACTAATTTCAGACGACAGATGTGGAAAGGACTTTTCCTCTTGACTTGGGCCTGAGAATTTGCGGTTTTAACAAGTTCCCAGGTTGGCCTCACGACATTGGAGTCTGTAGTCATCAGTTTCACCAGCCCGGAATAGGCAAAGTTTTACTTTCATAAGTCATAAAAATGATCCGACATCAATGGCATCTGCCTGAGATACTCAGAAGCATGAATGCAGCAGTCAGCCAATCAAATTTGAAGCAGTGATTAGAGGAAAAAATGCTTCTTATTAATGTTTAACTTTACATTCAGCAAGTAGGTACCCTTAACCTATTAGTTCACCTAGGAAAGAATTTTGCATTTAACATTTTGTGACCAGTGAAGCAGATTTTTAACATTTTGAATTCTTTTCCTTTTTGATCCCTTCTCAGGGCTAACAGCAGCAGTTTAGAATCTCTCCTTTTCTTCTTATTCTGCCTCTTCCTGGGGTCTTTAGTAGAGAACAGAGAATTCAGTTTATTTAACTGTAAGTTATGGTTATGTGAGTCATTTTACACTGACACAGAACATGAGCTCTTTTACTCTTATTTCCATAATAACTTATTATTGTTTTGAGAAGATTTGAGCATTTAGAATGTAAATACAGCACATCGACATATTGTTTTGATATGATTTTTCCATTTCAGCTGCCTGTTACCAGACTTCTCTATAAAAGCTATGTATATACATTTCTCTCTTTGTATGCAAGTTCCTCAGGTAATGGCTTTGCTCTGTTTTCATAGAAAATGTTATGTAGAATTGCAAAGGTGTCTTTCACGTAGCCACAATGTACTGTTTTGTTTACTTGCCCTTCTCAGTTATGTCATAATTAGCAAAGGATATATGGCCTGTTCCTGTCAAAAGCAAACCACCTCCGTTTTAGGCTGTTTGATGTAAAACAAAATTCCACTAGATGGCGCTATTGGAATGCAAACTAATATATCTTTAGTCACTGTCTATAAAATCCTCAGTTTGAAATCTGTTGTAGCTTGTCCATTTAGATGGTGAATTAGGTCTGCTCCCTGCGAAACAAAATGGATTGAGATGATTTGGTATTTAGGAAAGAGAGCATGCAGTGTTCCCAGGGCCCCCAGGGAATACCAGGCAAAGCAGTGAAGAGGCATGTTTTGTTCTGTCCCCATCCAGACCACTTCTTTTTTTCTGTTATTTATTTTTCAATTACAGCCTACTTTAAGTATTGTTTTGTATTGGTTTCAGGTATACAGCATAGTGGTTACACCATCACACTCTTTACAAAGTGTTTCCTCTGATATGTCTAGTATCCACCTGGCACCCCACATAGTTATCACAAATGTATTGACTGTACCCCCTGTGCTGTACTTTGCATCCTCTTGGCTGTTTTTTAACTACCAATTTGTACTTTTTAATCCCTTCAGACCACTTCTTTGCAGGTATTTTTTGTTTGTGTGATATAACTCCACTGATATCAAGGAGCAATCTCATAGTGACATCATCTTTTGACCCTGGTCCCTGCCGCAGTCTGTGGATACTTCACCCAGTCCTGTCTCCTCAGCTGACTAAGAGGGCTAAATGATTTCTGAGATTATTGTTAACAATGAACTAATCTTTGCCAGTTTGTCCAGTGTTTCTCGAAGTGCAGTTACTGGACCAGCAGCATCACCTGGGAATTTGTTAGAAATGCAAACTCTCAAACCCAAAGCCAGATCAGCTGAATGGGGAACCCAGGGTGTGGAGGCCCAGAAAGACAGAGTTTCACAAGCCCTCCAGGCGATTCTAATGAACTTGAGAACTATCGTGCTAGACCCTTCCTGTAGCAAAACTCTTACCCATTTGGGTTGACCTCTCTCCTCAAAGTCCTTGGAAGGAGGGACAGGTGAGTGAAGGATTTTTTTTTTTTGTAATTTTTATTTATTGATTTGAAAGAAAGAGGAAAGGAGAGGAAAGAGAAACATTAGGTTAGTTGTTTCACTGATTCATGTATTCATTGATTTGGTTGATTCTTGTATGGGCCCTGGTGGGAGAGCAAACCTGCAACCTTGGCATTTCAGGATGATGCTCTAACCGAAGTATTGGGCCAAGGCCAACTTTGAAGGTGAGCTGTGCCATTTGACCTACAGAGAGGGCTGGCTCTGCCTTCTCTTCAGCTTCTGCCTGTCACCACAGACACCCCCTCCCCACCTCCCATTGCAGGTAATATGTAAGACTATTTCTAGTATGTAAATAAAGTGGGAGAGTGTGATTAATCATTCACATTTCTTTTTAGAAAGAGGAGAGAGATACCCAGGAAGGCCGCCAGGTGGCAGCCTCGTCCCTGTGCGGTCTGGGTGTCACTGAAAGCCCGTTTCTGGCTGGTTATTGCGGGGAGAGAAAGGGGATCTCGCCGTAGCGGTCTCTGAGTCGATATGGAGGAGGCTATGAAGATTCAACAGGAGGTGAGGCCCCTGCTGACGCTGGGGCTCAATCAAGCGCAATCAGTTTAAACTGGTATCTGGAATAGCTTGGTCTTCTGTCCTTTAATGAACACTGAGTATCAGCACATGCAGATCACCTGGGGAGCTTTTAAATCTCCTGAAGCCCAGGATGCACCCCAGGCCAATCCCATCACCATCTCCCGGTAGCTCCAGGGCATCAGTTCAGCTAAACCTTCTCAGGTGTATTTAGGGCTGGGGACATTGAGATTAATCTTGGGGCCAAATTGTTTCAATGAAGAAACCTTGATGGGTGCCTCATCCGCTAGTGTGAGTTTAACAATGGAGTTTGTTGTCTTGGCCAGTTTTGTTATTCCCTGTGGGGGAAGAGTTTGCTGCAGGACAGAAAAGCATTGCTCTCCCCCTCCTCCCCCTTCTCTCTTTCCCCTTCCTCCTCTTCATTCTTCCTCCCTCCCTTCTTCCCTGAGCACCCAAAATTGTGGCTATAAATTGGAGCATGTTATCCCTACTTAAAAGAAAAATTTTGACCAAAAATACATGCTCTAATTAGTATTCTGAGTTTAAAACATTCTAAACCAGAAAATTCTTTCCCTTTTTTCCATTGGTCACATGTTCTTAGGTGCCCTCAGGCTACAGCCCCCATTCTGAAGGATGTGATAGTAAAAATTGTGCTGCAAGCTTGATGAAAGACTGCTATTTTCTTCTCATTAGCTCATACTGATTAGATAGCATGAAAACATTGTATAGTAACTGCTTGCAAAATTCTGTAGATTTACTCACTGAAGTTGGTAATTGTTCTATAATCTCAAACTCCTTTTGTACTGATGAGCAAGGTCTTCTGAATATTTTTATGAGTATGTGTGAATATTTCTTTTATATGTATTCTGGAAAATCCTATGTTTCACTGCAAAACTCTTAATTATGAGTCAAGAGTGGAACCTCAGAATGAAACCTGGAGGGAAACGTCACTGCGCGTGTGAATTGTAGTACGTGGTTCGACTCCGTACAAGCATAGAGGAGGCTGAGCTTAGCCCTTCGCACCAAAGGGGGACCTGAAAAGCGTGTCCAGAAATCCCACCGTAGGTCATCACTAGTCCTTTCCTTTGTGCCGCTGTTTGAAATGCACATGTTACTAAAAGAAATGATTTGTCAGGTCCTTCCTCTGCAAAAGTTGTTCTCAGTGAGTGGAGACTGGAGGAGAAAACAGGGCAGCTCAGGAACAGGGAGCCCAATGAAAGAGAAGAACAGGTCAAGGAGAAAGGAAAGTAAATTTTAGAAATGGGGAGTTAAGGAGGTTTTATCTTTCATTTGGGACAAAAACAATGAAAATTTTGAAGTTGTTCATTTGTAGGATGAATGCTCTCTTTTCCAAGTGAAGTTTTATTGTTTTGTGGGTGCATCGCAGAACAACAGCAACAAGAAAGACAGAGACTAAGTTAGGTGTCTCGCATTGCAGGCAGAGGTTTCCTGGATTCTAGAGACCTCTCCCGTTACTGTACACATGTCCCAGGCAGTGTGACCTAGCGGTAATTTCGACACCTTGCTGCATTTGAACCAACATAAGTCAGGAAGTGATAAAATTTTGAAATCATGGTTTAGATTCAGTTTACATTTAAACTGAACACGCACAAATTCCCTGGCAGATGATGTCAAGCACTTTGGTATGCAGGATTGGCAAAATGTTTGAGAAACCTATTTGGTATTGCATGTAATCTGTCCTTTAATTGGTAAACCCCTATTCCTATGACTATATGAAAATTTTAGGCATCGGTGCCTTTTTGTCTAAAAACATAAACATATTCGATTAGTGGGAAGCTGCATCATTTGTTTCAATAGCTGCTTTTATTGTCTGTTGTTGATATGTTAAAATAGTTAAACACTTGCGTTCCTCTCATCCTATTAAAGAAACTCCATCAGGGAACAGGGAGGTAACAGGTTTGGCGACAGCAGGCCTAGTCGCCCTGCTGTGAGGAAGATGAATAATGTGTTTTAATCTCTCGTCTATTGACTTTCCCCCTGTAAAATGTGTGTGCTATTCCTGAAAGAAGCTACTGCAGACTATATTTCGTTAACAGTTTATCTTTTTCATATTTTCGTCATTAAATCAAATGGTACATTTACTTACAAGGTTCTACATAAAATGAAATTGCTGCATGACATTTCTTATTGTTTATAATTCCCACTTTGAAGGATCTAGTCACGCATTCTTGAAATTCTTTAAACGCTTTCAGTCTTCATACTAATAGTTTTCATTTTTCTTTCTTGGCTATTTGGCTGCCAAATGCTTTCCCATTTTAAGCATTATCTTGCTTATATTTTATGATTTACCTGCTATTTGTCAAAACAATTTTGAGAATGACATTTTCTATTTTCCCATTAGAACACAGCATGAAGAAGAATTGGATATAAAAGATCATATTGGTGACTATTTTCATTAGACAAAGCCATTTTGTGAAAACTCAGAGTTCCACTAAAAACAATTTGAGAAAATCAATTCCTTGATGAATTCAAGAATAGCCAATAATACCCTAAGATAATACTAGTTGTTTTGAAAGCATAGTATTTGCTTTGAAAGACAATAGCTTAAATGAAATTTCTTTTGTACCCAGGCCAATTTTTCTAGATCTCGTTCGTGTGGACCATGATTAATTGTATGGTTCATACAAGTCAGAGTGTTTCACTGGAGGACAGTCCGCACTTTTTCTTGACTCTGGTGCAGCGTTTGATCATCTGTAATGTCACGAGCATTTTTACTAAATAGCAGCTTAGTCAGGTAATTCATTTACTGATTTTTTCCACATTAGAAAGAGAATATTTGGCCATCTTGGTTGTAACTCCCCTAAATATTAAAATGCTTCATTGATTCAGATGGACATTTCCCTCATTTCAAAATCTCTGAAACTAGGATGCATTTAATAATCAATGGCATCTTGCAATTATAATTGACACTTTATTCTTTCTTAGTGACATGGAATAATGATGCACTGTACACTCAATGGCATCATAGATTTAAAGGACACGTGACTAATTTATATTTGGAATTAACAGTGATTTAACAGTTTTCTGTTTCCAAGGAGATTTAAAAGCAGTTTTTGCTTTTATGGTTAATTGTATAATTAAGATTCTTGTGGACTTCCGGGCAAGATGGAGGCATAGGCAGACACACTGTGCCTCCTATCACAACCGAAATTAAGGACAACAAAGATTTAGAAACAAGAAAACAACCAGAACTCAGAAAATTGAACTGTATGGAAGTCCAACAACGATTCATCCAGACCGGTAAGAGGGGCGGAGTCGCGGCAGGAAAAAGCGGAGGTGCGGACGGGCACGCAGGCAGCAGCAGCTGGCAGCCCCCAGGTGCACAGGCGGCGGCTAGCAGACCCCAGGCACGGGGTGGCAACTCTGCAGACCCAGTGAGGCCCAGCAAGGCGGCTGGCTGACCGGGTGGTCCCACATTCACGCGCAGATAATCCAGGCAAAG